>ML986619.1:237418-355595 GCA_010094045.1 Lojkania enalia
AAAAACGCTAAATACCACCAGAAAAAGACAGAATAAGAATAATACGCGTACCCCTGTCCCGAAGTGGTAATAATAAAGAAAACGAAGGGAGATGCCGTATCCTCATGAACCAAATTTAGTATCCAAAATGCGCAATGAATAAATATATTAGACACAGACTGCCCTCCTACATGCTGTTTCCCATGCCCGGGACAAGCATGTCGATGCACTTGGTCAGTAGGTTGCTAGCCTCGTGCAGCAACTCCCACCGCGTCTTCTTGAACAAATCGCGCATGATGATTAGCATCCCGAGACAGGCGTTCCGGTCTTGCACCTTTGCGAGGTCGTCTGGTGCGCGGACTCCTCCTACTCTATTCAAGTAGCCTGTCATATCTTTCATTCGTTCCTCGTGATCTTTAAGTCTATATGGCTGCTTGATCGGGCCATCTAATGCGTACCCATAGGACCAGACGATCAGAGTCGAGAAGTAAAGAACCCACGGCCGGTTAATAAGGAAATCATCGCGAGCGGAATATTCTACCCCTGTTGAAGACGAGCCTTCTTCCGGGACCATAACTTTTGACAAAAAGCGGAGAGCGTAGAACGTGGCGTCCCGAGCTCTTGCCGTTGGTGCCCATTGCTCTTTCATGCGTCGTTGAGCCCCATTGTAGTCTTGAGGTGTTATTGAGCGTCCCAGTAGTCTTGTGGCTCCAGCGTATATCTGGCAGTCGACTATATCGACATGCATTGCCATATGGGCCAAATGATGGAGGACAGTACGCGACTCGAAGACGTTGTCATCGTCGGCTCCATTACCATAGGAGTATGCATTCGGCGTGGGGTCGGCCGGTCGAGCGAGCGAGTTGTCAAAATCCTGCTTCCAAAAGTCGAATGCACGGGTCAGTGAGCCACGCCATCGATCCCTTCCACCCAGGGCTTGTGATACACCCAACGAACTGACTTGCAAGTCTCGTTGGTTCATGTGCCAAGATACGCTTAGTAAACCTGCCATGATAATCGTCCGCCCGAACGAGTTCGTTCTTATGCTCTGTCCATTCAGGGTCTTCTTCAGCCCGTCTAGGAATGTCACTGGCTTGACACCATTTTGGTGCAAGCTAGCTTCTACTCGTCCGACTTCCGAGCTGCTGGTTGCTGACCAGAGGGCTTCATCGCAAGGCAACGGTAAGCGCATTTCGTGAGCAACCATCACCGCGCTGTGACCAAACATCGTAGCATGTACGCTATCCATCACGAACGCGGCAAAAGCTGCCCGTCTCGTTGCTTCGTTAGTAATCCAGTGGTTCCACCACTCATCCGGCGTGTTCATGCCGCCGTGAACACCATTGGGGCCTCCCTTTCCGTCCTTAATGCTTGGAGGGGAGTCCATGGCAGACCTTCCGATTAATGAGCTACCTCTTCTCATTAAAGTCAGGGTAGTCGCGTGATGGATATGAGCGCGTTCATGCAACGGACGCGTAGAGTACATCTTCTCGAACACCTCTAAGAGCAAGAGCGCCTGGAATATCCAGAGTTTCGCCGGCGGTCGGAAATCCGCATCCATGAACATCTCCCAACGGAGATGCCAGGCAAGGAAGTTTGACAAAGCACTGCATGCTTGCGTTACGTCGTGCCCATAGCTCTTTTCTAGGCATGAAGCACCGAGGCACATGATCGACAGCAAAAGGAGGTCCGGGCAAGATGTAGCATTGAAAGTCGGCTTGTGCAGGATTGGAAGTTGTGGGTGGAAGTGCACCCAGTAGGAGCTGATGTAAGTTTGCATCATATGTAGGCTCAGGACGTGATGGTCGTCATCTTTGTTACCCTCGAGAATATCTTCCTTCTGCTTCTTCACCGGTGCGTGGTCAGTCTCATTGAAGCGGCCGATGATCAAATCAAGCAGGTCTTTGCGCTTCTCTTCAGAGAGTACAGATTCTGGAAGCGTAGTATCTAGAATACTATTCACAGCCATCGGATGAGCCGGAGGCGCCGGATTGTTGAAATAGCCCGATACAGATGGATCATAGTTGAAGTATGGCGCCTGGAGGCCAATCTGTGAAGATGCCCCACCCAGCTGACCGCTTCCCCCAGAACCAGTGGGGTATCCCATGGGAGAGGCGCCAGGTCCAAAATTGGAGTCGTTGAACAGCCATGCAGCAAAGTCATCGGCCATCGCAAACGGAGACCTGCTGTAGCCTTCACCGCCAAACATGGGTATAGCATACGATGGAGTAGTGTTCTCGAGCATTGCTTCGGAAACACCATTCATCCTCGTGTCGATTTGCGATGTGGATTCCACTCCGTTCATGGGGGTCTGCCCAGACGTCCCATTATAGTATTGGTTCTCTTGTTCCCGAGGCGCAGGTGTGTTGGTCTGCTGGGGATACTCCGGTGGCGGTAGACTCGAGAAGGGCGGAAAATTTTGCTGCGACTGGTACCCACTACCAGAGTTGTTCTGATAAGAGTTGCCCACCGTCGAGGCCGAAGGCGGATAGGATTGCGACGGAGTGGCTGCAGTGGTGTAAGGTGATCCTGATCCATAAGAGGATGATAAGTTGGTAGTCTGCGCGCGCAATTCGGGCCTTTGGAAATTTCCATTGCTCATATGTGGGGAGTTGTGGAGCGGCGGCCGGCCGGTAGGGTATGAATTGTAAGTGGAAGTTCGTGGTGGGGGTCCGAAGTTCCCGGAGCCCTGGGACTGCATATCATAAGGCTTAGCATCAGAACTACCACGGTATGATTCGTCGGTTCCTGCCCGGTGCAAAGAGTCCTGCCTGGCAATACCAGGTGCGGGAGAATGAAGACTGGGCGGCGACATTTGCGACCCTGTGGCGGAGGCATTTGTGACTGCGGATGCAGGGGACTGCAATGCAAAGGCCCTTTCCGACGGGCCTTGCTGAATCTGGGGCGAGTTAGCAGGGCTGACCGAGATGGCGCATGGGGTTATCTCTACCGTGGGGGAGTTTTTGATGCTGCCAAGCTTGTTCGCGGATCCGTTCTTCGGTGCCATTGCAGCAGTAACAATGGGGTTGAGATTGTGCATGTTGAAGGTGTCCTTTCGCAGCAATTGCGAGCCGCGCGCCGTGTGCCTCTCCTTGTGTCGCGCGCAGAGGTCCTGACGTACGAAGGATCGGTGGCATTCGGGGAAGTCGCAGTGGTAGATTTGCTTCGGGTTGTCTCCAAAGTTTGTTAGAACAGAGCACATCAAACAGAACACGCAGAGAACGTGCAAAAAGCGGTGTGATGTTTTGCGTAGCAAAAAGACAGCAGCGGAGCTTGCGTTCCAGGTAGGAATTGAAAGTGAAAGTAAAAAGATATAGAGACTCACGATTTAATTGATGTCTGTACAAATGCTCCGCTCTGGAGTAGCTCTTCCCGCATCCCTCGTGAGGACATTCGAACTTCTTATCCAGGCCTTTCCTGCTTCTCCGCCGTTTCCTTGAGGACCCCGTGGCCTCACCCCCGTCTACGCCGTCTCCATGGACGTCGTCGCCCTCTTCTCTTTCTCGCCGGCGGCCCCGGTTATCGTCGCGGTCGGGGGATGCAGGCGTCGGGGGCTCAACGACACCGGCGGTGGTCTCCATCTTCTGGGGGAACTGGGTCTGTATCTTTCCAAAGTCCGACGCGTGCCCTGCATGCATTGAGAGAATTTGCGCCGTCATCGCCAACTGGCAGGCTGGGGGGTGTGGAGGCGACTAGGTGAGACGGAGCGCGTCTCTGGGGTAAGTTGACGGGTTTGTGTCGCCCAAGGGTGGCGGGGCGGGCTCGCGTGTTGTCTTTCCACAAGGAGGGTTGCTTTTAGTCAACGAGGGCTGAGGCTCCTCGGAGGTCGGCGCTCATGCTACGCGGGAGCGGTACTGGTGCTGTAGGGCTTTGAGATCACAACGCAGGCGGGCAGCACGCAGTAAAGAAAAAGACGATGACTGGCAAGGCTGACGACGACGAAGACGAGGACGACGATCGATCGATGGCGGACGATTAGATAGTCGCAAGTGCACAGGGAAAAGGTCGCGAAGGGAATGTCACGGGACCGACAGACCAGACCGAGCGGCGGGTGGTGCGTTGGGAGCTTGGGGACCGGCCTCAGTCGACGGAGGGCTGGGGCTTGGGGTCTGGCAGGGCGCGCGTGGAGGCACCGGAGAGACGAGTACAGTACCAGCAGTCGTAGTGCAGCAGCGCAAATAATGGCTCAGGCGCGCTCGCTCGGACTGCTCCGCCAAATGACCTGCAGCGGCACACGCTAACTGGCCGCGGAGGAGGCGGGATCGAGCTGGCCGTCCGCTGGGGAGAGGCGTCGGGGACGGTCGAGGGCTGCTGGACTGGCCCTAAAGAGGGAAGACGTGGGGAAGGGAGAGGCAGAGGTTAGAGGGCGGCGGAGGGATGGGGGTGGGTAGGCAGCGTGGATATGATGGGAGAGCCGTGGTGGGCAGCGGGCCGGGAGTGGATGGAAATGGTGGAATGCAATGTAAGGGAGCCCGTGCGAGAGCAGTACAGTACAGTAGTATGTGGTAGGAGGAGTTAGGGTGAGCAGGGTGAGCCTGGAGAGGTGCACAAAATGATCTCCGCTCCAGCCGCGATAAGAGGGGCGCGCGATCGGATGAACCCGTCCAAGTGGATATGGATATTATCCAAGCTCAGCCCTGACGCGCTGCCCTCGCACGCCGATGAATAATATCTACGAAGGGCTCAGGGCGGCTATGCCTGCAAACCTTGAGCAAAATGAGGGGTCGAGATGGGTGTGCCGGCGGGCGGCCGTGATTCGAGCCACGGCCGGCGGGCTGTCGTCAGCCCTCAATCAAATTCGCCGGCCCTCGCGGACGGAATGCAATGCGCAGAGCACGCGCCGCAACATCTGGGAAGACACGACTATGCAGCCTCTGTCCTGTATGTATGCGTATGTGCGTACAGAGGCCGCGCACCTGCAGACTGCGGCAGAAGACCGCAGCCCTTCGCTTCTCTCCACACTCTGGAGAGGCTCGGCGTGGGAGTCCGTGGGGGTCCGTCGAGTGTTGGTGTACTGCGCGGAAATGGCTGGGGTCAACTCCGTTTGTAAAAACCGCCGGAACGACTACAAACTCATAAAATGCCATGGGGACGGGCCTGGCAAACGCGCCGATATCAGGCGTGCCTGTCCGAGCGCCTCCTGCAGAATGGGCTGCAGTAACGTTCACTAGTAGCCATTATTTTCCAACTTGCTGCAAAAATCTCGCGCATGAGGCCTTCGACGCGACCCCTCCCTCCCCTCTCCTCCCTCTCCTCTCATCGTGCACTGCAGCAGCAGCAGCAGCAGCAGCAGCAGCATCTGCAACCATCCTATGGCCTACCTATATACTCCCTCTCCCCTTAACCCACCTGCATCCTCCAGTCTGAAAACGTTGATTTCTTCTCCCAGCCGCCCTATGCACTGTGCACCAGCCAGCCGCTAGAGCGTGATATCTACCTCTTAGCTGCCGTTCCCCTTCCGCTCCACATCCCTCTGCCCTGAAAACCAACTCTTCCCTTCCTAGCCTCCCTCTATCGACTGCCTGCTCTCGCATCACTCAATTCCATCGCCTCATCACACGTGCCTCCCTAATTCACCCGCCCTCCCATTGGCCGCCCGCAGCCGCCTTCCTTCGCTCGCCCCAGCCTCGACCGGCCCGCCCGTCGCGCCTCACCAATCAGACCACCACTTACCCCAGATCCGATGCTGCATCACGCGTTCAGGTAGGACGTCGCCAAGCCATACTAGCTATTGCTGTGGCGTCCTCCCATCGCAGCTAGCATGCGCAAAACCGAGAACCCTGCGAGGGCCAACCTTCCGCCGCGTCGCTGCATGCCGGGCTCTGACCAATCCGGCGCCTAGACGAGGTCACTTTTATTTTTTTTTGTGTGAGAGAAGAGCAGAAGCTTATGCCCGGCCCCGGATGTGTATACGACGCACGCAAGCACGCAACTGTTGACGGCATTTTCCTTGCACACGCTTGGAGGTGCGAGGCGCACGCACGGTTGAGCTTGTCTATGTCAAGACCAGACGGTGCTATACAGACATGTCCCCTCGTGTTGTTCATACGATAGGCTTGCACCGCTCAGGAAGGCTCGAGGACTTCCGTTTGTCTCACCAGTTCGACGGCCGATCCCCATCCATCCCTAAAATAGTGAAAGAGTCCCCAGTCCCAGAACATCGGAGGCGCAGCAAGACGCCGCACTCCCAGATGATCCCTCAGATCCCGTTGCTTTTTTGCGCCCGGGCTGCGTCCTGCACCAATGACAGTAGGGTAAGAAGCAAAATATTTTCATGGGCTGCAGGCGAAGACATTTTG
This sequence comes from Lojkania enalia, assembly GCA_010094045.1. Taxonomy (NCBI): domain Eukaryota; kingdom Fungi; phylum Ascomycota; class Dothideomycetes; order Pleosporales; genus Lojkania; species Lojkania enalia. Next base: position 243,697 of record ML986619.1, read on the forward strand.
TTTTTCGGTCCTCAGCGGGGAGCCTCAAACGGATATAGCCTAGGCGAAGATGGGGATTCTTCTAACCTTACTCGTATTCACAGGCCGCAAAAATCGCGGTTGCAAAACGACGGAAGCCTCCTTGTGCACGGTGGAGGAAGCGTCCGAGCTCGAACACGTTACACCGGATGGCTCGGGCTGGGCACCAGTCCTCATGGTTCCCAATATGGGAGCCCAAAGCGAACGAGCAAAGGAGATAAAATTGCCTGCGCTGCATTTGTGCCTGAACCTGTGCCTGGACACATGTATATCAAATCCATCATCTGAATTGGTATCTCTGCATAATCTGAAACCTTTGTCCATACCTACCCAGACCCTGGGGTCAGATGACACCCACTATTATGCCAACTGCTCCCATGAAAATGACCCATATAGAATTGCTCCGTTAAAGTTACAAATCTGCATTTGGGAAAGCAGTTACTCCGCTGACCCTGGCTTCTCCCCTGCTTCTTTGGCGTCGCTCGCTGTTTCTACATCAGTTACAGCCTCGCCCTTTCCCGCTTTCTCCGCTTCTTCGGAGAAAGTCATTTCTGCCTCTGCCTTCACTTCCGCCTCATTTTTCTTTTCTTCTACAAGCTTAGTCTCTACCGCAGAGGCTTCAACTTCACTAGGCTTACCTTCCTGCTCTTCTTTCTTAGGCTCGGATTCGGCCTCGGCTGCGGGCCCTTCCTTCTCCGCTTCACTAGCGTCTTGCTTATCGACTTCGTCTACCGCGTGGGACGTCTCCGCCTCCGGAGATGCACTTTGCTCTGCGGCTTCAGAAGTTTCGCCTATTGTCAGCTCCTGTAGTGAGGCTAGGTCCTCAGTCTCGGGTGTGGTTTCGATTGCAGGCTCTTCAGGAACAGGTTCTGGTTTCTTTGGCTGCTCATCATCTTCTTCAGTCTCCTCGACAACTGTAGACACAGTAGTGGCTCCAACTGACGGTGAATGGCGATGTCGCTTCGTTGTACCAGCGGTTGGCAGCGTATGATCCGTTACGCCTTCAACAACAGAAGACGTTTCTATCTCCTGTAAACCTGGGCCAGAAGGTTCCCGTTTCATGATCAATGGCGGAGCCACTGGTGCAGCTTCTGTAGCGGGTTCAAAGCCTTCGGCCTCCGGTGGGATCGTGTAGTTGTCCTCTGGTATCAATCCGTATTCGTCACACACAGTCTTGAAGAAACTGTACAACCCAGTCCGCCCCTCGACCTTCCAAAAGACTTCTCGGTGCTGAAACCAAGCGTGCGCGAATATCCTATACACCCGCCTGAAGATATTCGTCATGGCGCGTATTTGCTGATGTTGAGTCGCGGGATCAGGTACCCCCGCCCTCGATGGGAAATTCTTGGGAGACGTCAAAGTATTGGCGGCCCAATCCAAGGTGTGACAGCAGTAATCGATGGCACAGCAGGATTTAGGTGGATCATGAACGGCACACAAATATTGCCACTCTGAGGCTCGCATTTCGGGGCAAGTAACCGACGAACATGGCGGGTTATCGAAGAACAGGGCCACGATTATGGAATTCACTTTTTGGGTAAGGAAACGGCATAATTCATAGAGCCACATAGTTCTGTCCTGGCCGTCTGGCGGTTGTGCAAGCTTAAGTGCCATCTCTTTGTCTACCGGTATCGTGCTGTTCGAGCCGATTGGATGCGTTAGGAAGTTATGGAGGGCCTTGAGGTGTTCTATTAAGTGGAATCCAGATTGAATCTGTTGTTGGTCTATAGTTAGCATCGGAGCTAAACTTGATAATTTGAATACGTTGGCAATGCATACATCTGATAACTCTATAAGCGGAGGGCCTTCAGCCATATCTGCTGCTTTTGTACCCGGACGTATCCTCCTTCCTGCGCCATGGTCTGTGAATAGCTTCTGCTGCTCTTCTGTCGTCGCGACGGGCGATTTGGGCCCAAGCTGGTCCTCAGCAATCGGGGGAGGGCTAGGAAGACGCGGAGAGCTTGAGGGTGACAGCGCCGAGGCAGCCATTAAGGGAGTCGTACGCGGCCAGGAAGGCAGCGAGCGATGGGTGGTCTGGCGGGTGTTTGTTGTCGGCTGTTAGGGAAAGGTAACGCCTTGCCTTGAAGCTGCAGGGTGCTCGGAGCTCACTTGCGCTAACCCGAAAATGGACCAGCGGTCTGTCAGTTTGTCCATTACGACTAGCCCATACATCTGGCTCTCAAGAACATATTAAACCTCTAGAACTGAATTAAAATGTAAGCAGATAACCCTTTAACTCTCTACGCCATAATTTTGTGCATGATCCCTGCGTATAAGGAAGAAGATGAACTCCGAGGGCTACTTACGGCATTGCGAAATCGAAGACCACCATTTGCGATTTTCAAGTCATTCGCCGCTCCTCCGCCTTCGCTCTTCTGCTATTTCTTTTTCTATTTCAGTGTCTCTATATCCCCCATCTATTTCTTTCGAGACTCGTCTGACTTCTACAGTCTTTCTATTTTCAAGCCTTTCAGCAGAATCGATCCATCGCTCTACAATCACCATGGATCATGAATCTTCAGATGATGAGATCCCAGTCCTCGTAAAGCCTGAAGAAAAGGTTAACCTGACTGTAGCTAGTCAGGATCCGGCACTAGAAGTCGCATCATTGAATGAGGATGACGAGATCCCAAATCTTGTTAAGGGATTAGATGATACACCTACCAGCAAAGTACCCATTACGATAGTAACAGGCTATTTGGGCGCAGGCAAAACAACTTTACTCAACTACATTCTCACGCAACAGCACGGCAAGAAGATCGCAGTCATTTTGAATGAATTCGGTGACAGTAAGCAAACACTAGATCCAGCAGGACGGTCGTTCTAACGAGAATTAACCAGCTATTGACATCGAGAAACAACTCACAGTATCAGACATGAATTCAACAGAGGCAAAGCCTATTCCATTTGTTCCGTTAGCAAATGGCTGCATATGCTGTTCTGTCAAAGATGTCGGCGTTGCTGCCATTGAAAATTTGATGGAGCAGCGGGGCAAATTTGACTATATCCTGCTCGAGACAACCGGTCTAGCTGATCCTGGAAATATAGCCCCCATGTTCTGGCTAGATGATGGACTCGGAAGTACTATTTTCTTAGACGGCATCGTAACGCTTGTTGATGCAAAGAACGTCATCAAGAGTCTTGATGAAGGGTTTGGTGACGAAAGGAAAGACGTAGGAGACCACGATCGCGATGAACATGGTCCACTCTTGACAACCGCACATCTACAGATCAGTCACGCAGATGTCATCCTGGTCAACAAAGCAGATCTAGTCTCTAAAAAGGAGCTTGACAGAGTTTCTGCTCGGATCAAATCGATAAATGCGCTGGCGAAGATAGAAATCACAACGCGAAGTCAAGTCCCCAAATTAGACGGCTTTCTACTCGATATCCATGCATATGACGAAGTCAAGGACGCGGATCTAAAATTTGCCAGTAAAGGTCATAGTCATCTTGATCGGGTAAGTCTCGCGAGAGCATTTAACTGATTCATCCTGCTAACGCACTGGAAGACGATCTCGACACATACCCTTTCTTTCCAAGCTCTTTCGCAAGAACAGGTATCAAGCCTTGACGTATTTCTGCGGACAATGCTCTGGGAAGATGAGCTTCCAGGAAACATTGCCTTCCAAAGGTTCGAAATTCACAGATTAAAGGGGCGAGTGCCGACAACTGACGGCAAGGTCCTGCTCATTCAGGGAGTTCGAAACATATATGATATAAATGAGGGAAAGCCTTCGCAAAGTGAAAAGCCGGGCGGAGTGTCCAAAATAGTATTGATCGGCCGGGGAGTGGTTCAGTCAGCGTTTCTTGAGAGTCTACTGTGGCTATTACATTCGACTTAATACAGGTATAGATACTATACGGTAGCCAAGCGCTTTTTCGAATCACTTTCTATCCATCAGGCGACTTCCTTCTTTTCGGTCTCCAATCTAACAGCCTGCGCGTCACTCTTATTAATCTTCTTCACACTTCTCGTGCTCAGTGCACTCGCAATCGCAACCGCTCCAAACGCAATTGCAATCAAGTATACCATTTTGAAAGCGCCAACATAAGTCCCCTTTACCGCCATCATGGCCGCCTGCACTGTTTCCGGGTTAATACCGGGCACATTCGCATACGCTGCCGGAGTATTCAAAGCAGTTGCAGATAGAAGCGAAGAAAACGAGCCGCTAAAACCAGTATTCTGTATCATTCTCTGGAGGGTAGGTGCGATATTTGATTGATATCGCGAGGTATAGATTGACACATAGATGCTTGTTGCAACGGCACCTCCAATCAATCTAAATGTGGATATCAAGCCCACAGCAACGCCGATGTCGTTCTGGTCATCCAATCCAAGGCTGACCATTCCGAAGCTGAGTGGACTCGGTGGAAGATTGCAAGCTGCGACGATCACAACAGTAGCGATAGCTTGGGCCTTGTCGTTGATGCCGACGCTTGCTAGAGACCCAATTAGCGCAGTCTGAGCAACGATGCACCCAACAAGTTGCCAGCGTTCATGACCCACCCATGGCATGACAGTAATGCAGTACCAGCCGGCAATGATCGTTCCGAAGGAGACCATATTCGCATAGACGCCGCGGATGATGGTATCATTTGCCGGAACGAAGAGTAGGGCTGACTGGCGCGGCCAGAGGACGTTCATACTGTAATAGAGCATACCTGCTACGAAGCACACTACAAGAAGGGCAGTAAATCTACTCACTATCAGCTCGTTCTGAAGACATGACAAGATCAAACTTACTCGCGCCATTTTTTGAACAACTTTGGCGGAAGAATCGGGTATCTAAGGGGAGCAAAAACCTCCCAGAAACCCAGAGCAATGAAGCAAACAAAGGCGACAACAATCGGAGCTACGACATGCGAGCTGGACCAAGGGTACGATACTCCTCCCTGCACAACGTTAGCGAGCTACTATTCAAGCTTCGAATGCAGCATACCCAATTCAACCCAAGCAACAGTAGCAAACAACCCCCAGTAAACAACCACAAGCCCACATGATCTAACTCCTTCATCAATTCCCACCTCGTCTTATGATCCTCCTCATGTTTCGTCTCAAAACTCGGTGGCTTATAAAACACCCAAAGCATAACCGCCGTCGCCGTCTCCCACGCAAAACAAAACCAATAACACGACCTCCACCCAATCTTCGTATATGTGATAAACGCATAAGAAATCAGCGGCCCAAAACTACTAACATGGTTTGCCATGATCATGACACCGAGAGTAGCGAACCGGTATCGGTTGGGAACAAGCTCTTGCGCGCAGGCAAAACACATCTCCTGGAATCCGCCGCCGAAGCCGAAGAACACGCCGGCGATAATCATTTGGGTGATTGATTGGCCGGTGGCGCCAACGAGGGCACCGATGGCAGCGGATATGGCGCCTGTGAGCAGGAACCAGCGGCGGCCGAAGATATCGGCTAGACGACCGCCGACAGTGACGATGATGGCGGCGCCCAGATTCCATGTCACTGTTATCCAGGGGTACTTGGGGTCGGGGCCGAGGTCGGCGTTTATGTAGGCGAGGACAGCGGCGGGCATGATGAGGGTAAAGAGGTAGGATTCGTACATCATGATTAGGGACTAGAGAGTTGTTAGACTGATAGTTGCATGAAGCGTTAGAGGAATAGCACCAATATAGCCATCTTGGTCTTGAATGAGATCTTTGGGCGGGATTCTACAGAGACCTCTACGTTGGAATCTTTCGTGCTGCCATGATCAGGTGCCTTTTCGATGGCTTCGACTTCCTGCGTGTTGGCCTTTTCTTCTGCGAGAGACATTTTGATGGATATATGTGCCCAGAGAACTAAAGAGGAGCGAATCGAGACTTAACGACTTTGGCTTCTGAAGCGTGCTCTTCTACAAGGCCCAAAATAAAAAGGCTTGAGTATTCGGACTTAAGCAAAGTCGATAAAGCTTGTACCGATTAAAGCATCACAAAATGTGATCGCCAAGAGGGAATTGAGATATTTTCGATTAGAACTAGGCCCCTACCGCAGGACAAATATCCATTAAATACTCATTTACAATGTCTATACCCGGCTGTACCACATCTATGGCGGCGCAACTATGAGAGGCGAAGGAGAGCGAACAACCGCCACCATGCCTGCGGACACCCAGGCTTGCAAGGAAGCCGTTACTGAAGAGGGCTAAGTTCTGCATTCTATGGTCCGGGGAAACGGTTAGATTATAAACGATGTTGGCGGTTGGGAATGGAAAAGTGGTTCCGGTGGCTGAGATGATTCATTAGCGTCGTGCGGGGAGTCAGTCAATGGGATTTGCAGACACGTATGTGCAACAAGTCGTTGTAAGGGAATATATATTGGAGTATCGAAAAGACGTGGCGCGGAAAATGGTTATCCAAAACTTACAGGTCAATCCAGTGAGCAAGAGTTTCGCAACGGAGAGGAATAGGATATTAGGGATTCACAAACTTTTACATTTAATCTAGGGCGCAAATCCAGCATCTAAGTTCATATCATGGTTTAGGAATACTATGAATTCTTACTTGCAAACTCAGAAATGCAACGAAGCTCCCAATCCTTGGAACATAAGATACGCAGCTGCAAAGCATGGCCCCTCGCTTTAAGAGCCGCCTATTCTCCTGCGCCCCTATCTTGTCCCTCTCTGCTCTAGATGAACAAACGATACACTAAGCATGATATCCAATTCAGCACCGAAAACTTACATCCACTCGTACTATGCCCTGGATTTTTCTTCAGGCTGGTTCGCCTTTGATGATTTTTTTTTTTTAATCCTCATCAACGTGCAGCATCTAGTAGAGTTCCCAAGAGGAAATCGTAGTTGACTCACTATCTTTGACGTTACAAAACAAAGCTTCTCTGTTGTTCTCACGATCTCTTGCTTATGCTCTCCTGCGTTGTGTAAACTAACATTACATTACCAAAGATCTCTACACATTCTCTCGTAGTGCACTTGCGCTGCGCGTGGGAGTGGGATTCTATTTTCCTATGGAGAAAAAAATTTTTTTTTTTTTTTTTTCAAATACTAATTTCAGAATTCATGTTCTTGACGTGGAATGCATGTTTGTGAAGACGCATGGTTCGGGCAATCATTGTCCCACCATACCCGGCGGAGAAATTCACGTCCCCTAGTCGATTGTATGCCCCTCGCTCCCCGCAATTTCGCTCAATATCAACCCGTTCATCTAAACAATATAGGAAACGGGGTCTTGGCCTATTTGAGGGGAGTTCTTGCACAGCTTTCCCGGATAGTAAGTCATTAATGCGAGGTACCAATACTATGTGCAGATCGAAAATGCAGGTACATATATAATATTCGCGCCACAAAATGCGAAAATGAATGTCCTATATCAAAACCTCAGCTTTTTTGTCTCTTTTTCATTCGGCCTGCAATGTTTAATGTTATATATGGCGTTCTAGCCTTCACTACGTTTGCGAGTCACGCTACGTCCCAACAATTGAATAGCACGGGTAGCGATGTGACTGTGAAGTGGCTGGAGAAACCTCCAAAATACAACAATGGTGTTACATTTGGGTTGCCATGGGCTCGCGGCCAACACCTTGCTAATGCGACGACCTTTACCGCCTCGTCAGGAAACAACGACCCGGTACAACTTCAGACGTGGGTTACAGCATACTGGCCTGATGGATCGATTAAATGGACCGGACACGCCGTTGCCGGTTCTGAGTCTATCTATGAGGAATACCACGTTGTTGCAAACGGACTAGGGAATGCAACTTCGTCTAGTAGAGAGAAGCGGGCTGCTACACTCGGAGGCATTCGAGTGAGGGACTCCTCGAGTGGGATTGAGGTGGATACGGGCAAGATTGTTGCTTCATTCCCCAAATCAGGCGCCGCCCTCGTATCCTCAATCATGTCACACAGTGGCAAGATTGTGGGGGAGAATGGGCGCTTGGTCTTGAGGTCGCAGTCTGGAGCCGAGGATGATGACAAAAATGGAAGTCAGTCTGGTATCAAGTACTGGACCTTCTCAAGCAAGATCTACAACGTTACAGTGTCAACAAACAGTTCTGTTCGCGCTCTAGTAACAGTCCAAGGTATCCACCAGGAGGATGGAGATTCAGTGGCTACTCACAAGGACTGGCTTCCGTTTACCGTACGTTTCTATCTCTACGCTAATTCGGAGGCTCTTCGAATCGTTCATACCATAGTCTACGACGGCGATGCTAAGACGGACTTCATATCCGGGCTCGGTATCAAATTTGATGTACCCCTCTCCAAAGAAGAGCTGTTCAACCGTCACGTACGGATCGCTGGTGTTGATGGCGGAATTTTGCATGAGGCGGTTCAAGGTATCACAGGCCTCCGCAGAGATCCAGGAAAGGATGTACGGACAGCGCAGTACAACGGCACTCAGCTCCCTGATAAAAGTACTTGGCCCACAAATGTCTCCGGTAAACTTCAATGGGTGCCATCTTGGAATGACTATCGCTTAACCCAATTGTCGCCGGATGGCTTCAATATCAAGAAGCGAACCAAGGCTGGGCAAAGCTGGCTCAAGATTCCCGGAGGGACTCGTGCTGGTGGATTGGCGTACCTCGGTGGTGCTACTGTCGGCGGCCTTGCTGTCGGACTGCGCGATTTCTGGAAGAAGTATCCGACGAGTCTGGATATTTCTGATGCTGCTACCAACCAAGGATCGATTACTCTTTGGTTATACAGCCCCTCAGCTGAGCCTTTGGACGTCCGGCCATATCACGATGGATTGGGAGAAGACACATACGCCAAGCAACTGGACGCACTGGAGATAACATATGAGGACTACGAAGATGGTTATAATACGCCTTATGGGGTCGCTAGAACTAACGAGCTATATATCTACGCCTTTGACAGCACACCATCCGCAGACAAACTATCAGTCTTGACAAACCAGACTAGTGAGCCGCCAGTTCTCATTGCGACGCCTGAATACATCCATAGTACTAGAGCCCTAGGATCCTACTGGTCATTACCCAATATTACGTCAGATTCTGTGGCAACAATTGAATCTCACCTAGACTTTGTCGTAAAGTTCTACGAGAACCAGATTGAGCAGCGTCGATGGTACGGCTTCTGGGATCACGGCGACATCCAACATGGCTATGACGAAGACCGGCACACTTGGAAATATGATGTTGGTGGTTATGCTTGGGACAATTCCGAGCTCTCGCCTGACTTGTTCTTTTGGACTTTTTTCCTGCGCACGGGACGCGCTGATGTATACCGCTTGGCTGAAGCTCAGGCCCGACATGGAGGAGAGGTAGATTCCTACCATCTGGGCAACTTTACGGGATTGGGTACACGACATGGTGTTCAGCATTGGAGTGACAGTGCGAAACAAGTCCGCATTTCGACGCCCGTCTATAGGAAGGCATTCTACTATCTCACTGGTGGAGATGAGCGAACAGGCGACCTCATTCACACAGTGCTTGAAGCGGAAAAGGCCTTCTATCTTGTGGATGCTCGCCGCAAGGTCCGAGATCCGGGGGTTGTCTATCATCCAGATCCGAAGGCGCTCTACCTCAATTTTGGCACGGATTGGGCTGGCGTGGCAGCAGCGTTCCTTCTGGAATGGGAACGCCGCGGACCAAGATGGGAGGAAGCGCGCGACAAGCTAATTGAGACGACTAAGTCTTTCCCGAAACTGAAGAACGGGTTCGTGACTGGTGAAGCATTGTATGACTCCACAAATGGAGCGTGGGCACCTCCTCCAACGGATCCCGAAAATCAGGGCAATGTCAGCGTCTCCCACTTATCTGCTGTGTTTGGTGTCCTTGAAACCATTGATGAGCTGACTGAGCACTACGCTGAAATTCCCAAGGCCTTCACAGATGCTTGGCTCGATTACTGCTACTACTACGGTGCGAGCAAAGCTGAACAGAAAGCACGATATGGACGTGATTTCGGAAGCTTGAGTCTTAGACAAGGCCATTCCAGACTCACAGCTTACGCTGCTAAGAAGCGAAATAATGCGACGCTTGCAGGAAGAGCGTGGAATGAATTTTTAAATGATAACAGTCCAGACGAACTCAGCCCAACTGACCCTTGGACGACGGTGAGAATTAGTGGTAGTCAGGTGTTGGTGCCTGTGGATGAGGCGGCCTGGATAACCACAAACGCTGCCGCATTATTCGGGTTGGCCGCAATAGAGAATATAGCGCTGCTTGGAGCGCCTAGGAGTTGAATTTTATAGCTCAAGAGAAAGTTAAAATCGTAGACTGAGCTGTCAAGTCACTTCTGATACATTGAAAATTCCGCATTACTAACGGCCCAACTTCTGAACTCGCGAAAAGACTACAAGGTGGGACCGCATTTAAATATTACGATTTCCCACATCCTAAACCCGATAAATAGATATTCAAACGCAAATGCTGGCCGGATCGTCGCTAATAAGCCCACAGATCATCCGATTTCCTTTAGCAGTTCCATACACCCGTCTGATCTCATCCCTCAAATGCTCCCACTGTCTTTGCGAGTCCTCCACCGCTGCAGTCACGGCCCGTACAAAGTTGCCAGGGACCTCATTCCGCGGGACATCATCCGCATCCGCAACAATCGTCCCATTGAGATAGACCCAGCCGTGATCCTTATTCATACTATAATGTGTAATTCGATTTCTGCAATCACTGCGGCCGTTCGGCCCATCCAGGAGGAAATAGCAGCCTGTGGATAGGTTGTAAGGGACCTGTGATGAAATGCTGCCCGTCAGGCGGAGGTCCAAGAACGGCGCGGTATATGGAAGACCAAGGCCCGGGGGATTCTGTACGCTGGTCGGCTGGTTTGAATTTGCTAGGTCCGCCCAGTTGGAGTGCGAGTAGAAGTCCTGGATGCCGTGGAGTGCGCGGCCGAAGCCTTCTAGTGCGACACACTTAGCCTTGTCGTTTGTGTTATCTGTCGTTTCGCGGTGATTGTGGTCGCATTCTTCGTCATCATCTAATTCTGTTTGATCCTCAATGATATGATCACTTGAATTTAGCATCCTTGCCACGCCACGGACGGCTTGTCCAAACCGCATCCGTAGATGATCGACACAGCGCTGTAGCTGTGCCGTTGCCTGATCTCGAGTCATTGGGTATCCTGGCGCATCGAGGAAATCCGCGTCGTCACAGTGCGCTTCGGGACCCTCTGGAAAAATATCATCTGGCGAGCCGACCATGCCGTTGTCTCCTGTGAGGGGAATTACGCCATGAGTGCCGGCAAGGTTACCGAGAGATATTGGCTCAAAGCAAATTCCATCAGTGTTTTGACCAGGTGGACACTGGAAAGCGAGGCGACTAATCATTTCGTGTTCGTTGTGTTGACCTAAGATGCCGTTGACTGTGCCAAATGGCTTACATGTAGCAAGCAGAATGAAATATGGCACTACCACAAGCACAAAGATATTTCTTTGCATGATATTGGACCTGATGGTCTTCGTTAGTAGTAGGCTACGGTGAGCGAATGAAAGACTTACATCTTGAGATAAATCGGTAAATACTATAACAATATACAACGCTTGACTCTGCTCAACAATACAGATTGGAGCAATGGTTAAATTATTGGACACTTATTATTGAGAGGAGCAAATAACAATAGTAAAAATCATATCCCTGCTTTCGGTGTTCGAATAGGCTCGCTGCTGTATAAACTTGGTCATAGTTCAGCTGCCAAATTCGGACTAGGGTGCAATCTTCAGCTTCTGCTTTGAGGTTGAACTTCATCTTCTTTCTCGCCGATTCGACGGACGCTGTATCAAGTCGCTGAAAGGGTAAGTCCACGCGATATTGAGACTTCGCGTTGCAGAAGGCTTTCAACGCAGCAATAGCCGTGATTGGTCGGTTACACCACGTGCTCAAATTTAGTTATTCTGACGTCGCGGGCTATGAAAGACATTGAAACTAAATAAATCTGGCTAATTCATTATAAATGGTCCATTCGTAGTTTAGGAAACTATATTCATGAAAACATATATTCGGTCTTCGATTTATTAATCGAGCTTCTTGTGGAAACCGCTTTGTTCTGAACATGAGACACGGTTAGACGTAGGAGTATCATTATGCAATCTAATATAGCATACATAGCCTTATGTCATTTGCGTTATCAGCTTTACATGATTCGCAGATAAGCTCCAAGATTAAAAAAGTTGTCACATGAATGTGTGGACGAAGGTCGAGCAAAAGATCCCGAATGGAGCCTCGGCGAGAACAACCTGCCTCAACCCGCTGAAGAAAGATACATATGCTTTGAATCACTCATCTCATCACTAAGCGCTTACAAAAAACCTGCTTCTAGTCGTTCGCTCTTTGTGTGGCAATTGTTGGACCCTTTAATTGCGTTCTAATGTTGATAGTGTGTGCCGAATATCTCGGCTTAGTGTGGAACGGTTATTTATGCATCGAAGAGCTTATCGTGATATTTACGAAGTGACTTGCTTGGTATTGTTCACCGCTGGATTCTAGAATAAAAAACATGTCGTTAGTCTTCCCTATGTTCCAATGCATTTTCCACTACCTAAGTTCTACTCGACATGATTATTAAGTTCTAAAAACCTTTTCGGTAGCCCCATGTAGCCTGCTTCTAGAATAGTTAGGAGGAACCTGTCAATAAACTAAAGAGAGTCGTGGTAGTGGAAGCCTGCACCTACGGAATCCTCATGTGCCTTCTCCAGTGTTAAAAATGCTTTTACACTAAACGGAATACTGCAAAATATGGGAGCTCAATTGATTATATTTAGAACGGAAGAATGGGCAAAAGAATGTCTGTTTCCCAAAGTCAAAGTCACTAGCCTTGTATTGATTACTCTTGCATGCAGGAACAATCTAAATGCCCCTAAAATCGGGAGACAGAGGATCTCATGGACTATAATACCAGCGCAATTGCTTCAAAGGGAAGACTGTTAACTAAAAGTAGACGCATGTTAGTGAAATATTTGCGTTAGGGCGAAAAGCCACTACGCTAGGAGATATTCTCTGTTCAATTCCCCTCCGTTTATTTCTGAAGACCCTTAGAAGCGCTTGTTAAAAGCGTACAAGTCTCTTACTTGGTTTAAAAACATACAGACAACCAGACGATGTGGTTGAATTGTTCATTGGATTGCAGAGCTTTAAAAAGTCAAGCAACATAAACGATGACTAGAACCTTGAGAAAATCTCCAATATGGAGGCAAGAAGCATTGCTGTCTACGTCTCTAAAAAAGAAAGACACTAGGAGGAAAGTTCCGTAGGCTTCTGATCGAAATTACCTGCTCCTGTTACCGATAAAGAAAAAACTCAAGATGCGACGATGGCAAAGCACCAGGCCGGACTACTTGTCTACTAAAAGAAACTAATAGATAGATCTATGAGTTTGTCTAGAAGGAGAATGCATCCTTTCTGTTGTCGAGTCCTTGTCTTCTGAAAACGAGTAGCAAGAGGAAAAATCGTACGTAAAGCTAAAACGACAAGGTAAAATGTTGTGATGGATTGCCGCGAGTGACTTTCGAATAAATTTTCCAACATAATTCAAATGGCGCACGCCGTTTATAGTCAAGCAGTAATGCCTTCTATGCGCTCTTTTCTAGACTATCCCTCGTCGTACATCACTAAAATCTACAGCTTTAGGGAGAGGTGGACTAAGAATTTCCAAGCTTTGACTCTATGACTGGTGTTTTCTAAAAGTTCCTATAGCGACATCGAATGGAGTTCACCTACCCTGCACGCTGTCTATGCGTGAGCATGCTGAAATCCACATTCCGAGTTAGTCATGAAGAGTCGGCCTAAAATTTGGATTAAAGCATCTTGATGGTCTGTGGTAAAACCGAAAAAAAAAAAAAGAACATTTTTGCCCTCGGGCTAAAAGGACTTTAGTGAGGACTAAATGGAAGAAGGGTGAGCCATATCTAACAGTGATGGTGATCACTATCTTGTGATGACGATAATAACGGAGTAGACACCAGACTCAATAGACGATGACACTATTTCTAGGACCCTTACGGCTTTTTGACGGCTTTAGAATGAAAAATTGACGCATGGTCATTAAAAATCGAGTTATCGATTTTAATTATTAAGAATTTGAACGCTATTAGCTAATATCTGAGCATCTACTAAGGATTACCACAAAGCAAAGATGATGAGGTATCTCGGCGACTTCAAAACGCCATGAGGATCAACCGTGCGCAAGCTCTGCACATCCAAGCAATAGTAGGAGAAAAAGCCATGAACATTCACTAGAGCAGTAAAACCCAGCCATCCTTCAACCCAAACCTTTGATCTTTGCAGCTCCTTGTATCCAGCTCTTCGCCATCTTAAACTGCACGCTACTGCTGAGGGCCCGTAAAAGGATTCTTATAGGGTCTTTCCTCACCTGCCTCAGCTCGTCGATCATACGAAACCATCGCTCTCTCTGGTCTAGTGATATCTCTAGTGTTCGACGACGTATCCATGGCATCAGTAGTCCCCGCCGTACCAGAAGCGGTGCTAGGATTGTCAACCCTAGAACGGGACAGGAGATCCCCAAGCTCCATTTCACCATGGAGGTCGGTAACACGGTTGTGGTTGCGTGCGGCTATTTTGTTGTTAAGGTAGGCAGCCTGAATAGATGTCATCAGATAGATCGCCAGACTGTGAGAAGATTAGCACTCAGTTGTGGGAATTCACCTATCAGTTTCTGACACTTACAGTATGCATGCAATAGCTTCCAACCACGCCCTCGCCGTCATCACTATAATCCTGTGTCTCCGTTGGCTGGCCAAATGGCTTGTTAAAGGGGTAATACAGTAATCGAAATCCACCGGCTGGCCAGAATCAACAGTCGTCATATGATCAAACTGAGGGAACGTAAGCCAAATACCTGCGGCGAAAGTAGCATCGATGAAACCACCGCGGTTGGTTAAATTTCGTTTAAAATGGCTAATTGTGTTCATCGAGGCGACGGAGCAGGCAAAGATGGGTACGATGATGCATCCTATGGCAATGGCCCTATTGTACATCAGCTGGTTTCCTCTTGGCAATAGAAAAGAGATAGGGTAGATTGGGCTAGAAACGTGTGCCTTACGTAGCCTTTGGCGGATAATCAACCGAGAACGGTGTGACGGGATCAACGATCCATTCATCCCTAAATGTCAACGGCAGCGCACGATATTCATGCCCCTTGCCGTGCTCACTCCAACACGAATAATATTCAGGCATTTTCCAGAGAAGGACCGCAACGTAGATACCTAGACCAAAATATATGAGCGAGGTGAGGAAGACGAGCGCGGCATAGTAGACGGCGAAGCGTGAGAAGCTAGGCCACGTGGTGGATTTGCCATGTGCCCACAAATCGGAAACGCTGAAGGGACATGTAGGTGGACGGAATTCAGCTCTACGAGAGGCACTAGTAGCTAAACGATTTGGGAGCCTTGGAAGCTTTGAGATGAGGGTTTTGAACTCGAACATGATGGCTTATTTGATGGAAATAATTGACTGTGATTGAAAGGAGGAAGAGGACGCAAGAATGTTGTGGGGGGGGGGGGGGGGGGGGGGGTGACTGGAGAATTTTATCGCTAGGTAGATCCGCCTCTTCCCAAGGGTCGCATTATGAGCAGTATGGCCAGCTAATCTTAGCTTGCCCTTTCATCCAAGGATAAGAGACAGCAGCCAATGGAAACATACTACCATCCTCTCGAATCGAATCCACTATTTTAATGAATAGATGTTGATAACTGTATTGAGCACATTTAACAATGCGAGTGAAAAAGAATCCCTTGACAGCTACCTAAAGATCGAGTATTGCGCGGCAATGAAGCTACGCCAAATTTCCAACCACATGGCAAGCGTTAACCTGAAAATCAAGTTGCAAACTACATACATTAATCCAACCCTATTGGAGAGAAATAGTGTCGTGCATTTACAGGCGGGTTCGTGGATACCTAGTCCGTTGCAATGGTTCAGGCAATCTGTTGCCATATTGATCGAGTCGGTAATCTAGTGCTCAATTAGCCTTGTGTCTGCTGGCTAGCATGTAAATCTTACCCTCCCTCTCCTCTACCCATTCCTCGCGTGCATAGCGGTTAACGGGTGGCACAGGTTGGGGATCGGTGATCAAGTCATCCCCAAACCCGGGATCACCTTCGTATCTGCGGCGATACTGGGCAGCCCCTGATGGCTGAGGGGCGCCGTATTCCGCATACTCACCGTACGGCCCATATTGGGACCTCTGGGAGTCGCTCTGCATGAACGTCTCGCGCTCTGGCACGCGCTCCTCTTCTAGGCGTCGCGGGCGGCGTGTAGTCTCATAGCGTTCTTCATATCGTTTATCATCATAGTATCCTTGGCCCCGCTCGGAGTATCTAGCTTCAACGTGCCTGGGGTCTCGTTCCAAGTGCAGCTCCCGCTGCTCGCCAGGTTGGCGCTCGTCATAGTAGCGCTCCTCGTAGACGTGACGAGGCTCGGTACCGCGCTGCTCCCAACGGTCGTACTCCTCAACATGGCGGGGGCCATGATGGCGCTCAACGAAGACCTCGCGGCCTTCCCCATGCCGAGGCCTGCCATCTCTTTCGACCCAAACCTCGCGTTCTTCAACTCGGCGCGGCCTATGGCGCTCATGCTCAATGTAAATATCTCTCTCCTCGACCCTCCTCTCTGGACGCTCGCGTTCATCAATGTACACGCGTCTCTCATCATATCTGTCGGGCTCGCGTCCAATCTCGATATCGATCCGCGTATCCTTCGCCGCTCCCCTGTCGGTCTCCTCAACTGGCTCAAGCGCGGTCAAATAGCCAATAACCTCGGTCAAACTCGCATGCGCAACATTCAGTTCCTTCTCCCTATTCTCCAACTTTTCCTTTTCGCTCAACAGCCAGCGCAGTCGGTGCCGAAGACCAACTCGACGCCCGTCCTCGATATCACCTGCGACTCGCTCGGTAAGGGGCGTAATGTTCTCGAGCGCACCGCGGACGTCGCGCATGGCTCCGTACACCCATCGAGCCTTCGGGCGGTTGGCTTCCAGCGCATCTTTGACTTCGGGGACGGTGAGAAGTCGCTTGACTTCGTCGAGATCGGCGCGGACGCGGTTGATCAGGCGCACGTAGACGGCGTTGGCGGGACCGACATCTCTGAGACGTTTGGCCCTGTAGAGGAATTCGCCAGTCTTGTATGCACCGCCGATGGCACCCGCAGCAGCTCCTAGACCGACGATTTTGCCAACTTCAGATTTGGGCATGCTGGGCAACGGGTGCGGATGGCGCTTGTTGAATCGGGTGAGTGGACACGATGAATTGGGGTCTCAATCGGTAGTGTGATAGCATGTAAAGCTTTGAGAGCGATTCGGACGCATTCCGTGCCCCTTGAGAAGAGGGAGTAGTGGTGTTGTCGCGATGGTCGAGCTGTGTTGTCAAGTCAGCTCCTGAGTTCCTCGGGAGGCTGGGATGTGGCTGGCCTCTAGTCCAAAAGAGGTAGTATGCATACAAAACTTAGACCCCAATGTTAAAAAACATCAACCACATGCACAGATTACGAAATTTCTGAGTTGGGCGAATAGCTTCCTTGGTTGAGTTTATAAGCTAGACTCACGGCTTATTTGACAAGCCCATGATCCCATGATCGGGAAATCTACTTGGCATCACATGCATTTAGTATCTCTACGCCTGTATCAACGGTCCGTGTAGAGCAGACAAGACTTTACTTTTGCAATTTGGCTTTTACTAATGCTTAGAGGAGCTGTAGGTGTCGATGTGAGGTTAAAATGCTCACTTCTTTGTTCCGTACCTCGCAATGAAATCTCTCACCTTAGGGTCATTCAGACTAATCTCATTCCCCTCCGCCTCCAACACATCCGTATTCGCCCTCTCAATCTCTTTTTCCGTTCTCTTGATCTCATCCTCTGACTTTGGATTAGTTAAATTCACCTGCCTAAATGGCGTATGTGAGTATAGCGCATCCAAAATTGCTCTCAAATCAATATCTGCTTTACCGAGCCGCACGGCTAGGCTCTCATGGGTAGAGGATGAGGCAGAGGCATAGTGATCTTGGAGTTTTCTTTCTCGCTCCAGCTGTGCGGTAATGAGCGTTTCCTGTAGAGCTTCTAGGCTGTCTTGGTTGGACGAGATACCTGCATGTCGAAGCGCGTCGGCTAGTCCTGGAGGTAGATCGAGAGGCTTTGTCGGCTTTAGTCGCATTGCTGGTGTGAATGCGGGCTTTGGGGCTGAAGTAGCACGTCTCCGTGCCGGCGATGAAGTTTCGAGTCTTGGATTCTCGATCCGCTGTGATGCTGCTTGGCTGATATGCGCAAGAGCTTGCTGGAACTCCTCGACGTCTTTTGCGCGCTCCCCGACGGTATCCAAGCGCTTGCCCATATATTCTAGCGTTGTTAGGACGTATTTGAGCCATGCGCTTCTTGCCAGTATCCGCTCCCGTTCTTTTCGTTCCTTTAATTCATTGATTGGTCTCCTCAGTTCATGTTCGACAACCATTTCGGCCACGGACGCAATCTCGGAATTCAAAGTTTCCAGCTCCGCTTGGAGAGCTTCTTTCCGTTCCAGAAGTTCAACTTTGGGCATATTTGACAGATCTTCCGACGTAGCGTTATCTAGACTAGTGAGATATACGGTGTCCACCCTCTTCTTGATTTCAGCGGTGCGAAACGAGATGATGGCTTTACACCACTGATCAACTGACCTCTCATCTTCACTGGCCTTAGGCTCCGAGACGATTTTCGATACGATGCCAGGAAGCGCCGTCAGGATCTTATCGTCCGAAGCTAGCCTTTCCGTGACATACGCCCTCAAGGAAGCTTTTTCGGCGTCCACCTCACGTTGAGTGTCTGCCAGCTGATCGGTAATCGTTGCTGATACATCATCAACCTGGTGTAACATTAAAATCAATATACATTGTACATCTCAGGGACACTTACTGCAACATCGAGGCGAGCTTTCTCCTGGTTCTCCCTCCGCCTTCTCTCATTTCGCATGTGCTCAACGGACAAATTTGGTTTATCGAGAGCCTTCAACGCCATTAAGGCATCTCTCTGCGCCTCGAGAAATTTACATTGCTCTTCAATGGCAGCTGTCGAACTTTGCAAAGAGTCAATTGCTGATAGCAATTCATGATCTAGTATAGGTCGGATAGGTTCTTCATCATTTTCGTATTGATGCAGTACGCCTTTTCTCTTGAGCGTTTGATACCTGCACACAGATTAGGCAGTCAGAATATATATTGATTAGACGATGCTTACAACTCCAGTTCCTCCTTTGTTAACAACGTATCCTCATTCAAATATTCGTTCACCCAAGACGCAACATCCCTCTTCTTATCCTCATCTTCAAACGCTGCCAGTATCTTATCTAGGTCGACATCCAATTCTCTCTCCTCCAAAACATTTAGCAAGTGGTGCGCAGCTTCTTCTTCCGCCATTAAGGTCCTCACACGGTGTTGTCGTGCCGATTGTTTTGTGGTGGGGATCAAAACAGTCTAGCGCATCGTGGCATTCCGGCGGACCACAACGACCATCTCCACAATCGCGCCCGCACGTCTTGACGCGATCGTGTGTAATTATTCCCATCCTACCTCAACTTCTCCATTCAAGTGTCACAACCACCCAATTCGATTTGCGACATGTCTCCCTCTGCCCTCGAGCCTCTCGAACCCGTAATAACCCCCTCTCAACCCTCAAAATCCGAAAAAACCAGCTCCACCGAATCCAAACCAACCTCCATCACAACGCCCTCAATCCCCTCCCACGAAGAATACCAATACCTCAACCTGATCCGCGAAATCCTCGATAATGGAGAGCACCGCCCGGACCGCACGGGGACAGGCACATGCTCCATCTTCGCGCCGCCACAAATGAAATTCACCCTCTCACGCCCCTCACCCGACCCGTCGCAACGCCCGGAACTCATCCTCCCCCTACTGACAACAAAACGCGTCTTCCTCCGCGCCGTAATCGGTGAGCTCCTCTGGTTCATCAGCGGCAGCACCTCCTCGCTGCCGCTCAGCTCCGCCGGCATAAAAATCTGGGACGGCAACGGCTCGCGCGCATTCCTCGACTCGGTCGGACTTTCGCACCACGTCGAGGGCGACCTGGGCCCCGTCTACGGCTTCCAGTGGCGCCACTTCGGCGCTGAGTACAAGGGCTGCGACCACGACTACACGGGCGCGGGCGTCGACCAGCTCGCCGACGTCATCGACAAGCTGAAGAATAAACCCTACGATCGCCGCATCGTGCTTAGCGCATGGAACGTTGCGGATATTAGGAAGATGGCGCTACCGCCTTGCCACATGTTCGCGCAGTTCTATGTCAGTTTTCCGGGGAAGAAGAAGGGGGAGGGGGAGGAGAGGGGAAGAGGTGTCTTGCATAGCATTTTGTATCAGAGGAGTTGCGATATGGGACTCGGGGTGCCGTTTAATATTGCAAGTTATGCGCTGTTGACGCATATGCTAGCTCATGTGTGTGATTTGACACCTGGCACTTTTACGCATACCATGGGCGACGCACACGTTTATTTAGATCACGTAGACGCGCTAAAGATGCAGTTGGAAAGGGAGCCGAGAGAGTTTCCGACAATGAAGATTAATAGGGAGATCGGAGGGAGTATTGATGGGTGGAAGGCAGAGGACTTTGAGGTCATTGGCTATAGCCCGCACAAGACGATTGCTATGAAGATGAGTGTATGATATGACTGCATGGGCATGTTAGGATATGGGCTGGGAAGGCTTTAGGCGGAGTCTTGGGTGCACTGGTTTTGGAATGATTTGTATTGTATATGAACACACAGCATAGCTAAGATATGCAAAGTAAGATACCAAACATGAACCCTGGGTATACAATTGAACTCCGATCCCGTCGCATGGGATCTTTCGTCTGAAAATGATCAAATCAAGTTTACTCCGTACAATTAGTACTCCGGTAAAAATAAGAGAGGAAAAATTGCTGAAGGGTATCGTATCCAGAAAAAAACGCCTAGGAGGGGACCTCTAACTCGCCGATGAATGGCCTAGTCCGATCAATGCCTATCCAAGGTGTGACGGAGTGATCCAACGCGAATGTCGAGCATGCTGCAGCACTCGACCACCTACACATACGGAGTCTCCACTTGAGATTCAATCCGACACATCAACAACATGATGATGGGGGAGTTCAACGCCATTTCTCGTCGCAAACTCCTCCCAATTCAAGGTCGGCTGATACCAGACTCTCGTCGTTTGCCAGGCCTTCTTGAACCGCGGCCTGCCTCCCTGGACCTTGCTGTCAACCTTGCGTTTGACGAGGATGTCCGGATAATCAAGAGGAAGAATGTCGCCGCCGGTTCCGTTGATGCACAGTTCCAGGCACCTCGCATACCAGTCCGGAAGTCCATCAACCTCCACTTCTTCGATCCCGCGTAGGGCAGCTAAACTCTCTAGTCCAAAGATATACTCGTGCTTGTTACGGAATTCAGGTCCATACCAGAACTTAGTGCTGCCGTTGGCTCCGCGGGACTTCGATCTTCCGTCGAAGCGCACCTTCAGATGCTTGAGCAGCGACTTTTGGTTCTCATCGTCGGCGTGGGCTTTTAGAACGTTCACGAAGAGCTCAAGGCGTGAGCGATGTCGCTTCGTAGCCCAGTGGCCGGGCGTACTAATTGACACTACAATTTCGATGCTGCGCAAGTTCCGGAGGAGAGGTAAGCTGATGTCGCGGCCAAGGGGGCCAAAGATCTGCGGCGACTGAAGGGACTTTGGAGAGTGACTAAGGCCATCGACACAGAATTGAAAAGTGTTCTCGCCGTAGAGAATTGCTATTGGAGCGCGCGTTAGCCTAATGTTACGAGGCTGGTAATCTTCTCAGCGCAACTTACCAAGGGCCTCGCTAGAGACCAGCTTGTTCACGCGGAATAAGCTGATCTCCGACTTAGGGAAGAATGGAAGTCTTCGAAAGGAAGGCTCCCGGCTCTGTGCCAGAACGCGCCAGACTGGACCATCTCTATTCTCGCCTATAATGTCAAAACTTATGACCAAGTCGTGCGGGATCAAATAATGATAGACTTCGACTCGAAGCTCGGATGCAAGGTCAAGGAAGCGGAAGGGCGGCTGTGAGTCAATGTCTGGCGAGGGAGATCTGGAGCTAAGATAGATTGTCGCCCCCGTCGAAGACGGGGTGGCAGCAGGAGTCAGAAGAATAGGCGCGTCGCGAGAACCTATTCCAGAACGCGGCGCCTTTTTCATTGGGGATGAAGCTTTCTTTCTGATTTGGCCGGAAGAAGGTGACCGCACCGTGCGCGCCATGATGTCAAAGGATGCGTCGGGAGGTATCAGGGGCCGGAAGGAATGTAGGTAAGATATGGGTTGGAGGTGGGGATCGCGGGGAGCTTTTAGCGCTGTTGTAGTTGGACCCTGCTTCGCCAAGGTCAACAGGCTGCAGCGGGCGAACTGTTGTAAACAATACCTTGAATAGGAGGAAAAACTGATAGGGCCCAAAAACAATAGAATTAGTAGAGATGGAATAGAGTTCGAAAGTGACCGGCGGTTCCGCAATTCATCCTCCTTTCGCCGTTTATCATGGTAGAAGGAGTAGGGCACATGAATGTACGCCGATAAGATAACGGTTCGTCTCTTGTCACATGCAAGGCGCACATTAGCAGGTTGGACCAGTTCGCGCAAATACGATAGTACAGGAAGGAATTCGGAGTAGATCAACCGATTATATTGGTCTTTGCGATATGTATCTCTCTCCCTACCTAGGTAGATCGAGTGCCTAGTCGACATATGATCTCAATCAGGCCTATTTGTTTCGGTGCGATAAAGCCTCACTTGAGAACACCCCGAGAGTGCCACAACAGCCAATCGTACAGCCAATATGAAGAAACAACTGAGTACTTAGTATGGAAAAATCCGAAACAGAATTAGCGTCCAATTTTAATTCCACCTTTTCCCGCGTTAATGAGGGGTTCAGGTTGCATAGTTCACGTTCGAAGTGCTGCCAATGTTGCTACTATGTCAGGTATGGCGAGATGGTTATTGACAGATGTAAGAGTTGGAGGAAGCTGGCAAGGCATTAACATCTGGTGCTAGTAGAGTGCTCAAGAACGGCTGAGATAAGGGAACGATATAAAGTTCACAAGAAATTGAGGCAACAAACAATTCAGCAATTTTGCCTTAGCTGACACAGCCATGAGGTATCCCCAAATTCTTGATGTCCGACCGACATTAGATGAAGTCATGTACGTTAATTTGTACAAACACAAACACTACATTCGAAACAGTGCGGCCAAGAATTGCCGCACACCCAAAACGAAGAGTGAGTGGCACTTATCAAGGCGTTGACGAGTTTACTTTCCCAACTAGCCTCATCGCCCTCCTCAAAAGGGCTCTAATCCCTTGGAAGCCTTCCATATCGGACGATATTCAGGGTGTCTTCCACGCGGCTCCCTCCAGTTCGGGGAGAGGCTCAGATGCTAAAGATTTACGCACACAGAGATCTCTGAGCATACCACTCCAATGCCTCATCTGTTCTCATTTTCGTCCGCAGCCATCTCCTCTGCCAGCCACTCCGCTTCTTTCCTCATTTCTTCCTCGCTCCTCGGATTTCGGCTTTCGTCAGCATCGACGGCCGGGAATCGGCCCCTCTTCTCCCTCTCGCGAAATTGGCGCCCGAGATCTCCCTCCTCGCTCTCCATCATTCTATAGATAGCGTCGGGGCCCCCAGCGTGCGAAAGATCGTGCTTCTTGCGGGGGATGATATGCGCGTGCACATGCGGCACACTCTGGCCTGCATCGACGCCATCCTGGATAGCGATGTTGAGCGAGGAGGCGCTGAAGACGCGTTCAATGGTCCGCGAAACCCGCTGCACGGTCAGAAAGAGGTCTTGGACTTCGACGACGGAGAGGTCGTTGAAGCGTGGGACGACTCGGCGCGGGGAAACGAGGACGTGGCCAGGGAGCAGAGGTTTGAGGTTGACCAAGGCATACGACAGTGGAGTGAGATGGAAGACCTGTCGCCGTCATATTAGTCAAACAGCCCGTCGTATCATGGTTGCTAATCCATTGAATAAAATCGGGAAGGAGCGAGGGCGAAGGCAGGGGAGCGTACCTGGCTGGTCACTGTGAAGGTGCCGAATCTGATCGCATCCTTTGTTAGCGGTGGCATGCCTGGCGCTGGGGTGCTTCGACAGCTTCGACAGCGCCGCAACGAGGACACCACAGTGGGATGGATGAAAAAGAATTGCAGCTAGGGACGCGCAAAATACGCCGACGATGCGCAGGTGGTGCAGGGAAAGACGCCGGTGACCTCATCCGTCCTCCCGGCGCTTGCGTGCGCACTTGGATTGTTGCGGCTTCGGCGCGGCGCGGCACGCAGGGCAGGGCAGGGCAGGGCAGGGCAGGGCGGGCGAGGGGCCAGGGAGCTCGTCGGGGCCTTCTGCTGGTCAGCTGGACGCGTGGAGCATCTCTGCAAATTTATTCGCGTCTGCATCGTGGGGACGGCCGTGGGGTGTCATGCAGCATCCGTGCAGCCCCTCGCAGCGCCTTGCAGCACAACCCAGCTTAGCAATCGCCAGCCTGTGTATAAAGCCCGGCACAGCTGTCGACGTGGTGACGGCGCTCTGTTCTGTAGTCAGCCTTCTTATCGCACTGCTTTATCGTTGGGACCCCCGTTGCAGAGCCTATTGTTGGTCTGCTTTCTTTCACGCGCTCAGACCAAGAAGCCCTTGGCCGGTGAGCTCCAAACGAACCCGCGACCCACCACTGCATTTCCGCCTCGCCCACGACTCTTTCACGGCCACCTCCCCAGCGTTTCCACAGGCCGTTTCACCAGTCACCGGCGTTCTAGGCCTAGTATAAGGGCGCTCGGCGCGGACCCCCAGCTACTCCTCTCCTCTATCAAGCCCGTATTTGGAGCTTTCATTCCCCGAAAGCAAATTCTCATCCCGCTATCACCACCCTCTTCGGGCCCTGCAATGTCTACTCCTCCTTCTGAGAAGATCTCTCTCGCCGCCTCCCACACTGTCTACACCTACCACTGTCTCTGCAGCCACCTGCTGCTCGCAACCACCACTCCTCTTCCCGCTCTCCCAACCCGCCAGCAATGCCTTGATAAGGCACATATCATGCCTCTCCCGCCACCACCCAGCGCCATGCCAATCTCCAAGGCAGCTGCCAAAGAGCAAATCACCCCAATTGACCACTACGGCCTTCTGCTCTCCACCACACCCGACCGGCAGGCCGAGATCATTCAGTCTGACGATGGATTCGAGAAGCGATATTTCCAGCGATGCACCCGTTGCAATCTGGTCGTCGGATACCAGCTCGACTGGCAGCAGTTTGCCGGCGAGCGGAACGGAAGGCGGGAAGACGTCGTCTACCTTCTTCCGGGTGGATTCATGACAACGAGCGAGATGATCCGCGGCAAGAGCGTTGACGCAGGAATCGGTTTGGTGAGCGTTGCTCAAGTGTCTTGAGACACTACTACTACAGCAACACCCCCCCTCATGATGCATAGCGACACGGCTTCAGGCGTATTATGGTAAACGGCGACAAGAGGATTTGGACGGGGCAATCTAGATCGGTCTCACGAATTTCATTAACCTACTTCATGTATTCTTTAATAATGACTTATGGGCGCTCAGTCGAATGGATTACGGCGGGGATTTTTGTTCAATGATTTTTCATCTTCTACCTTAGATACCCATTGGCTGACGCGAAGAGCCTGCCCTTGACGAGGCCGACTGGAAGACCGCGTCTCAAATGGACCCAAAAACAGAGTTCATTTCTATGTTCCCATGCTTGGCTCCTCCCGCATAACCCCGTTGTGAAAACAAATTCCGCATTCTTAACGCCGATGCTCGCATCCTAGGCCCTTAGTTTCGTACATGCCGCAATCATACCTTCAGAAGTTTGTAGAAAAGGAGAATAGGAGGGACCGCCTAGTTCTCGGCAATAGTCTTAACGAATTCTGCGGTGATGTGTTAGCTTTTGGCGGTAGGTGGAGATTGAGCGGGTTGGCCTGTACCTCTATAGTCGACCTCATTGTTGTTGGCGTCGATGGTCGACTTGAAAAGCTCGTCGACCTCCTCCTCACTCATCTTCTCGCCCAGGTTCGTCAGAATGTACTTGATCTGGCCCTTACCGACGAAGCCCGACCGGTCCTTGTCGAACACCTGGAAGCCACGTATGTACTCCTCAATGTCGAAGGGCTCGCGGAAGCCGCCCGGGCGATTCAGGATCTTGGAAAAGGTCTCGAAATCAACTGTGGAGTTGAATTAGCGCTATCGCGGATGATGGTGCGGCAAGGTAGGAGACTCACAATCTGCGCCGACTCCCCGCTCCAAGTCAGCAATCTCTGCGAGTGTCGGGTTCTGTCCGCAGGCGCGCAAGAGGTCACCGAGGGCTGCGCGGTCAACGCGGCCGTTGCCGCGCTTGTCGAAGAGCTGGAATGCTTCGCGGTAGTTGGTGGAGGCCTGGTCGGTGTTATTCATGATGCTTGTCTACGAGATATGTTGTTGTTTTCGAGAGAGAGGGGGGGCTGAGGGAAATTGAAGCTGGGACTCGATCTCAGCCACACAAACGCAAGGAGCGAGCGGGCGTTGTTTGTATCCCTAGAGTCGAAGGTGCCTCAAGGCGGAAACAGGCAGGGCCCAGCAAAACAGCGGATCGAGAGGGGGTACATGTGATTGTGCCGGGTCCGCGACTTACCATTGCGGTGATTACGATATCCGGGTATCCTACAACAGAACAGTAAAGGTAGAACTATCCAAGAAGTTGTAGAAATAAAGACTGGAGGCGTAGAAGATGATCTGAAGGGGGGCCTGCTTGGTGTTTCTTAAAGGCTGAGCAGAGGCCAGTGGATGCGTCGAGCGCAAATATTGCCCGCCAAGGACACAGTCGGCCGTCGCCCTAGAAACAGGGGATGATCCATGAGGAGTTAGCGCGTCTTTGCTCCGCTTGACTCCCAGTGCTCGTCACCTTTGAATGGAGATATATGTCTTGAAGAGTGTTGAACCGTTCTTGAATAAGGTTCAACTATTCGCGATTCGCAAGCTTCGGAAGTGTGTATTAACTCGTTGTTCATACGTACCCCAACATCGTCCAGAGCCTTTATTGTCCTTCGAGATATCTTTCCATCCCGCATAGCCTCAAATTGTCTATCTCCATAAAGCTAGCAAGTTCGCTAATGCCTCTCGGATTGTTGATTGAATCCATCGACTCCATCCTAACCATGGCCATGTGTAACAGGCATTGCAAAAGAACCTCATACGCATCACCAGGTCTAGTTCGACGCTAACTACGCACTTGCTAAGGGAACGCATCTCTTTTGATGCATGACAGCATAAGAATATCACCTATTCTTGTTAATTCGACTCTAATATGCTGGATTGTATCGCGAGTTTTCGGAAATAGTTCTTAACCGCAACTACTACATTATTTCGACCTCTACGTGACTGCCTCCATACCCATAGTCACGAGAAACCGAGGTCTGGTGTATTCATAGTGAATCCTGCTTGTACCTGCAGTTTCTGGATTCAATATCTCCGTGAGGCGGTTTAGGGTGGTCCTTTGCCGACATGGATTCTCCCGAACACGAGTCTCCCGTGAAGCATGTCAGCAATTCTTGGGGAGGTTAAAAAACAACCCCCCAGCTGAACTACCCCGCATACTCAAGTCGCTGTTTTCAGTGTCGACGTCTTCTGCCCAGGCTTATCTTGCATCTCCCAGCTGAAGCTCCGCACTACAACCGCGGTCCAGAATGTAAGCCCCACGGAGCCAAAGCGCGATCTGGTCTTGAGCTCAGAGATTTAGGTTCCGTCACCAGCAGGACGTTTCTCGAAGGGGCCAATACGAAATGCCGTTATTTCGTGGCGTTCTGCACGTTGAGGTTCAGCTGAACTGCGATGCCTCGAAAAAGTATAGTGTTAAAAGTAAGCACCCTGAGGACTTCGAGAACATGGTCAGCCCGACCGATATAGCGGGCTGTGGCTTTGGAGCTTAAGATTTTATTTAAATCTATGATATCTTACGGGCTCGCGCATCTCGCAGAGCTCCTTCTCCCTAGAGCTCATATTCTGAGGTCATTTGTGCCAATTTCATCTCAATTCATTCTTGATTCATGTCCTTATCTTGCTACTAAAAACTCATAATTCAATCCTCGCCATGCATCGCTTCATCCTCCTCTACCTACTCTCCGCTTGCGTTTCTACACATGCGCAAACCCTCCTCGAAGCAATCAGTACAAATCCGTCTCTTTCGAACTTCGTAACATTCTACTCTACCAACGAAGAATTCGCAAGAACGCTATTTTACAATGAGTCTAAATGGCCCATCACCGTCCTCGTCCCTAACAACGACGCATTTGAACGATACCAGCGAGAAAACAACGTGTCTCTCACAGATATTAATGCTTCAAACCTCCTCGCTCTAGTCCAATACCATACCCTCGTGAGTAACCTAACTAAAGACAATTTCTCGGATCCCATAGGTGCAACGATACCTACACAGTTAGACGGCCCGCAATATAACAATCGCACCGCGGGAACCAGTCTAGCCGCCAAATTCGGCGGCCCCGAACGTGCCAGTGGCCAAGTCGTCTTCATCCAGCCCCAAGGCGAATCCTCTACTTCATTTCTCCTTTCGCGCCAAGTAGAAGGGTCCTCATCATCCTCTGTCCGCTCCGGCTTGGGCTCCAACGTCAATCTAACCGCGTTGGAAGACAACGAGAATGCGTGGGACGGTGGCCGCTTCCACATCATCAACGGTCTTCTTACCCCGCCACAGGTCTGCAGTTCGACAATTCGGTCTGCAGGCTTAGTCAATCTGGATAACGCGTTGAATCGCTCTGGCCTCTGGCCCGCTCTGAATGGCGGCCTGAATATTACTTGTCTGGGGCCTTCGAATGAGGCGTTTAGGGGGAGCGGCAACCCAGATGCTACGCTCAATGAGACGGAATTGCAGGGCGCGCTTCTTCATCATACCCTGCCGGAAGTCGCGTACTCAGATTTCTTGTATGATGGGCAAGAATTTAATACGCTACAAAACACTACTGTGAGAGTGACCGTCCAAGGCGAGGGCAAGGATAGGCAGATCTGGTTCAATAACGCGAAGGTCATCAATGCGAATGTATTGTAAGTCTTGGTATGAGCCAGTCAGGGGTTGAGCGGTTGTGCTAATTCTAAACAGAGCAATGAATGGCCTTATGCATATTCTCGATTCGATTATGCTGCCGTTGGATCAGATAAATGCCACGAGTTCTGGGATGCCTTCTGCGACCGCGACACCGACGCCGACCCAAACACAGACAGAAAGTCCAACTGGATCAGGTACAACAGCGACCACTTCAGGGGCGGCCGCTCCACTAAGTGTTAGTAGGATGAATTGGAACCTATTAGGGCTCTTCAGCGCAATTCTGGTATTAAGTTGAAACTATTGGGACCAAAAGTGCCTACTTAAAGACGTTTTGCCATTCTTTGTATACATTGTGACAAGTTGACCCTGCGAACGCTTTTCGCTGAAAAAACTAGGATTGCCAGATCGAGAAGGCGACGGTCTTTTGGTTATGTGGTTGTAATCTCTATTCATAATAATTGCTATGAGAATATCTAATGACGTGACTATAAGACTCGTGATCCGTCTTCTCTCGACGCCTTACTACTTATTGTCGGCTTTAGGATTTACAGTTGATACTTCATTATTATAGAATTAATTGCCGATTTTAATTTCTCAGGAATAGAAGGTTATTAGTCGCTGCCTAAGAAAGTACTAAGGATTGCCGGGAAGGAAAGAAAATGAGGTATCTTAGCTACTGCTAAGCGCTGTAAGGTGGTGCCCTATTCGACGACCTCAGTTCCCTACTCGCGAAGTGAGCCTAGACGCAAGCCCCGCCAACACCAACACGCGAGAGGAGCTGAAACGCACCTGGGCGCTATCGGATATGACCCTCCACCGGAGACAGCCGCTCTACAGCGGGAAATCTTCTTCTAATGTTCTCATCAAGTCGAAAATCTACAAGGAATGTTCGAATTAGCCCCTTATCGATATGCACCGCTCCTAGAGTCCCAAATTCGTCTTCTCACGATCCTTCCAGGAAGTCTTTACCAAGACCTCGAATGCCGTCTTTCACATGTCGACCACGACCAAACTTCTTCCAAGGGCCAAAAAAATGCTAACCCTTCCTACAAAGCATTGTCATATGTATGGGGCGATCCTAAGGCCGTCTCATGGATTATTCTCGACGATGTTCTCGTCGGCGTGACCAAGGACCTTCATCATGCCTTACGACACTTGCGACATGCCTCCGAACCGCGCCAATTCTGGGTCGACGCTCTCTGTATAAATCAAAACGATGTCCTCGAGAAAACTGAACAGATCAAGAAGATGAAGCAAATATACTCGCAGGCAGACCAAGTCATCATGTGGCTTGGTGAAGCAGCTTTCGAAGATAACTGGGGTATCCGATGGGCGATGGGATACCTCATCGAGCTTCAAGAGTGCTGGCTTGACAAAAAAACTGGATACAAAGTCGTTTGTAAGACTTCCATCACTACTAAGCTCGACGAACTCCAAGACCAGTACAAGCTACACAACGAAGCGAATGCATTACAGGCTTTATTCGAGCGGGAATATTGGCATCGGGTCTGGATCTTGCAGGAATGTCTCGTGGCTCGGGATGCCGTGGTAATGTGGGGGGATCTAGTAATCGAATGGTCGTTCCTCCGGCGTCTGTTGCAGTATTGGAAGGAGCATGTTCCATGGACAAGCGCGCACTTCATTGAGCGATCGCAGATTATCCCTGACGAGGTCGTTCACCTTGGCGATCTTTCTGTCAGGCGTGATAGGGGAAAGCGCATCGGTCTCCTAGATGCATTGCTGCTCTCAAGAGAGCGGAAATGCACCAAGAGAGTAGACAAAGTCTTCGGTGTTCTCGGGTTCGTGACCGATCGGGGTAGGCATCTTGAAGTCAATTACCAGGAATCGGTTGAAGCAGTTCTCCTACGCGTGGCACGCCATTTCATTGAGAAGCACCAGAGCTTAGATTTCTTATCCGCGTGTAAATCAGCTGAACAGAAGACTACAGAGAACCTACCTTCGTGGATTCCAGATTGGACCTCCGCATCGAATGAGACAGCACCAGTATCGTATCTCCTATTCAGCCATCCAAGACCTGTTTGCTATAATGCTGCCAATAGCACTGAGCCTACGGCCTATTACCTCGATGATGGGCCACGATTAATCGTCAGTGGTCAGTTCTTTGACAAAATTGCAGTTACGATACAACGGGCCTTCCTTTGGGATTTTCAAACTTTATGGGGGGTGTGGAATGACTATTTATCCTCCAAAGCACTGCAAAGCCCTTACGGTGACAAAGAACAAGGACAAAAAGCGCTTCGCGCTACGGGCATTCTAGGGCGCAATGAGCGAGGTGATGAAGAAGATTTCTCAGACAAGGATTTTTACTCGTGGTTTTGGGCCAGTGTTGGAGCAGAACGAAAAGATGAAAATGCTCCTGATATTAATCCGCAAATTTACAAGGATTACCAAGCTCGGTTTCATATCTTGTCTGGCTGCCTATTTTACCCGGGTCAGTTTTTCATTACGGAACAGGGATACCTAGGCCGCGGATCTAGTAATGTTACTGAAGGGGATAAAGTGTGCATTCTATTTGGTGCGCGGGTTCCGTTTGTTCTGCGTCAGAAGGAAGAGAAGTGGGAAGGTCAAGAGCAATATTGTTTCCATGGAGAGTGCTGTAAGTACATATAGTGACAGAGGACTTAGTAGGGTGCATCCATTAATCCTGTCTTCAGATGTCCAGGGTATCATGAAAGGCGAAGCACTGATGGATAATCAGCCGTCAGAAACATTCATCCTTTGCTAATGGCTAGTTGCATGAGGGCAATGGGCGCAACACTTCTAGTTTTAGATGCAAATGCGACAAAGTCTACAAGGAATGAAACACAAAATATATTATGAGCCTCGCACTACTGTAAGCTCCGTCTGCACAGGACAGGCTCGAGCAGAAACAGGTGTGTTAGAATACCACCAAACCGAGAGTCATGCTAAAAACACTATTAGGAAGCAATGTACTTCAATTCCAAGTACTAAATATAGCTTCACACACGGTATTAGAGGATTCTATATTTCACGATGTCATTCCTCCCCAGCCACTCTGCCTGCTCATCATTAAACAATAAGTCTTACCACCACCACGACTACATCGCCCAAACCCGCATTTGCGCGTAAACATCGACTTGCTAGCTTTTTCCAGCCGTTCTCTTATCCATTATGCCTTTGTAGGTGGCCTATTAAAGAATTGTTTCCACATTTTCAGACGACCTATTAACAAATTTCTTTAGCCTTTTTCGCGGATAACCTTCCATCTCCTTTGTGTACTTTTTGGGGGCGGCATCGAAGGTTATTATTCTCCCGACGCACAGGAAAAGAACCTTCATTTCCATTTTGGCATTTGGCTTTTAGACCCAAAAAGCCATATAGTATGCGATGAAGTGTTTTTTTTTTTTTAATTATTTCTATACTTAGCCAATAGTTGGCTTCTTCGAGCATTCTGATTCCCATCATACTCTCAACGCATCAGCTCCTCTAGTAATCTCTTCTAGTATTCCATCTTCATCGAACTTGTGAATGTACAGCGTTGCACACAATCGTTTTGATACCATGAGGCAGGAGTAAGGGCTGTTATCGCAACTATATAGTACCTTCAAAAAAGATTCTAGTTGCACATCGAATACCTATGCGAGATTGTGGATAGATTCTTTTTTAGAGCGTACCGGTTGATGATTTCTCTCGACGCACTTGCTCCAATAGACTAGAAACGTGGACGACTTTAGCACCTCTGTGATAGGCCGAAGAAGCATTCTTAGTACATGTCTACTCTTGTTGTAAATATCTTGGATAGATTCGGCTTTAGGATATGCCGATTGTCGACCTCGTCGCTTGGTCCTATAGAGCGAGAAATTAGAATTATTACAGCACCTAATGTGACCAGAAGTCTGGAACTTTTAGTACATTGTTCCGAATTTCGCAAGATTTTGGTCGAAATTCATTTTTAGGGTGTGCCGATTGTTGGTCTTCTCTTGACGCATATGTTGTCTGCAATGGCTTTTCTAGTGATTTATCTTCGTTGGCTTTGTGGGCATAAGGGGAAGGAGAAGATTGTTTTGGTCCTTGAATAGAGGATGATGGGAATCTTAGCACCCATGATATGGGTCAGTGTTTCTTTTTTTTTAGTAAACCACTAAGACCTTCGCCAATTTTTTGGATAGATTTATGTTAGGCTACTTGGAGTGCCGAATTTCTCTCGACGCGTTCGAAAGGTGGTCTTTCATTTCTAGTATTTTTATCTTCTTGGAGTTCGCGGGCATGCAGGCAAGCCGGCAATTCTTTCCATGAGGCGGGGATGGTTAGTTTTGTGGCACCCATAATGTGTGTCTGGCCGACATTTTAGTACGTGCTCTTAGGCGTTTAGTGTTTATGGATAAACAAGTAGTCGGAGGAAGGCGAAAAATAGCCCCAGTCAGTTGGTTTTAAAGGTTATTCAGCTTTGTGGCTTTTTATTTTAAGTTTGGCACATTGCGCAGCCTGGCTTATTGGAGGCTTGAGTGCCGAGTTTATAGAACCGTTCGAGGTTTGAAGCTAGATTTTGGTACTCATGGTTATATAGCCTTCAGCATGTTTTAGTCCCTCTGCTGGGTTAATTGTAATTTTGCTCTTTGAATTGCCCATTGGGTAATGTAGAAGTATTTAGCAGATCTAGAGGCTCGACTTTAGCATCTGAAGCATCCGGCTTTCTCGATGAAATAGTGATAAGGTGGGATTTGTTATGGTATGCATACATGGTACTCTGTCATCCACAGAGCAATTTGAAGCTGTCTTAGCACCATATGCCCCTTGTCTAATGTATTTTAGTTTATTGGCCAATATATCCTTCGCCCTGTACCAGAACTAATTTAATTCGATTGCGACGGTGAGTCGTTTTCCAGATGTTAAGCCGGACAGGCGGTAAGCGCTCCATCTATTATGAAGACTCTTCTCTAGAAGGCTCTAAGCATACATCCTGGGTAAGTCTAATTTTAGTGTTATTGGTTGGCTCGGAAACAGATTTTAATGTTCAGTAGGGGAGGTTTTCGTCTATGCATAACTTTATTACTTTTAGAGCCCTAGGCAACGACGTGAAAGAGGCCCAGTTCCATGCCAGAATCGGACAGTTCCTTAAAAAATGACTCTCTTTTTCCATTGATCTTGAAGACCAATTCCTTGGGCTATAACATGATTCGCAATCGAGAAGTATTTTAGACTGCGCAAGTTACGAGTCGTCGCGATCAGGGGCTTTTGATATTATATCTTTAGAGGACTAGTCTTGATATCTATTTCATCCTACGATTGGCATCCTAATCAGTCTCTATGCTCGCTGAGGATTCTAGAGTCGCGGAAATATTGCGAACAGGAACGTAGACCATGCTAACGTTAGCTCACAATTTCTAGTGCCATCGTACTTAAATATTGAGCGATTACCCCAGACAGGACAGACGCTCAATTGAAGGCTCATTAATCATAGCGGATTGTGACTTTTTTTGAGCCGGTTCAATGGCAGTGTATTGCGGCAGAACGACTTTTACAGCTATAATTGGGCCCTGTTTGTGGTTTTAGTACCCATTGAGAGGTTTATCAAGACCTTTTAGATCCTTCTATAGTGGAGTAAATGGCTTTGGAGAATCGGAGAAATCCCAAACGTTCCATATAGACACTGCTCGCATTCTGCATTTACAGGGACACCAATTCGTCTTGCGATGAGCGTGGAAGAGGTACGATTAGAACTATATGCGGTCTCATTTTTCAAGTATTTAGACCGGGTTGAAGAGAGTGAATTGAATATTTCTCTAATTGCTCGTTGTATTTTGCAGTTGCTGTTAATACGCTCCCCTCGGGCCCTTATCTACTCAAGATATCTCTAAACTTTTAAAGAGAAAATCCAGAGGGATACTTGACTGTTTCATGATCCAGTCTATAAATGGTTTTAGGCTTACTAGATTCTTTCGTTCTCATCTTAAGCCATCAAAGCGCCTTTAATGTGCCAAGCCTGAGATCTTGGGGATTTATACGCTAGTAGGAAGATCGGACTTGCGCGTGGTGTTTTGTAGACTTGGCGATCTGGGGTTGGAGTACAAGATACTGAATGATAAGCGTTAGGAAGTGACTGCCATACAGCGCAGCCGGAATAGTGCTTATTAATTTCTCCTCCGTTATTCACGTAAGGCTTTAAACTCGGAATAAGTTCATGGGCATAATATATCAACCATTTTTTAATTCGTAGTAAGGCCTTTGACGTCTTTTTAGAAGTATAAATCGAAACCCCTTCAATCATAAGGCAATGGCTATTCATTTTACTTCTGGAGAAGAACTAGAGCGCCATGCGCTATCGAAATCTTGATTTTTAGACTTCGTAGGACTATGATTTTGGAGTCTGTTCTACGAAAATCGGAGATTTTCATAGAAGATATTAGGCCATTAGACGACATTATCATGGTTTTTAGGCATAGAAGGCATTGAGGAAGACCATGGGCGATGTTTTTAGCAATGTTTAAATACTTTGCAAAGCTGAAGAATTCACGTTAATTTCCCAGAATCGTCAATATTGTACGCTCAGATCTAGCATGCCAAGCGCTGCAGTTCTTTTTTTCCTCCCCTTTCGGATAGTCTTAGCCTTCCAATTTGGCTTTTAAGAACCCATAGTTAGGCAAACAGCGCCACTATGGACCCACCACACTGCACCACGTGAAGAGCGAGTGACCTTTAAACATACAATCGAATCCAGCGCCGAGCAATGCACTTACACAACAAATCCGACCACTCAAGAGAAACACCGTTATCTAATAGTTCCCCCAATCCGGTTTCTGCATCATAAGTCAGATGGCCAACACACACTATAAGCACCAACCACACTTCTCCTCACATCAGCCATACCTCTCGCATCATCCACTAACCCCCCTACCTCTTTCTGCCCAAAGCCTCCAATACTCATAACTTTTATTGATCGTCCCTAAGATTTCCTCACTCGGTAACACAAGCCTGGAAACCCCGCTTTTCAGAACGAATATCTAGACGCCACAATCCTACATATGCAGCATGCCCGGCCGTGAGATGCAAATAAGAACCACTTGGAAAGCTTGTCCGCGGACGTGACTAAAGCTTATCCTGTTTCTTATCCTATTCCTCGTCGGTGGATTGGAGAGGCGTATAGATCTACGGGGTTACCCTAGATGAGTACTGCGCTGTTGATAGAAGTGATGATAGAATGAGAAATTTGAATAACAAATGCGCGCCGGAAGTCATGCTGTGTGCGATATCGGATGATTGAAGGGCCAAATTTGGGCGGATTGTGCTAGTAGATGGGGATGACGACTTAGGATTATCTCGGTGACTCGTTTGGGTAAGCCGGGCATGGAAGGGGCTTGAATACATATATGTTGAAGTTGTGATGTTATAGTCACAAAGAACAAAAGGATCTGAGGAAGCATAAAGAGGAATTCTAAGGACGAAAACGACTATAAAGGAAGGATGCAAAGAACCAGAAGAAGAAAACCATCAAAATAAGGAAAAAGACCAAGCGAAAATCTTCGAAAGCCTACAAAAGCTAGAAAGAGAGAGAATTAAGATATCCGTACAGGGCTAAAAAGCGGTGGCGACTCGAGAAAGGAAAGCATGAGAGAGATGGGAATTCCAAAGCAGTGACAATTAAAACAGGCAGCGATAACACCGCCCTTGCCGCTAACATGAAAACATATATAACGCCTCCAAAATCACTCACCCAGGCGTTAGCACAGATCCTCAAGCTCCCACCTTATCTTCCCTATTCCACTAACACAACGGCAAAACAGCCCTTTCGTCGCCACCCTAACCACCCATCAAGCCACACACTGCATATACACACCCATATACACCGCCATACATCAAATATCCCTCCAGCTTCACCATCCTATCTCGGCCCCAGAACTATTCCCTTTGAAAGTTTAAGCTGAATCGCATTCCGCGACGTTTCGTCGGCTGGAAAGACTCTCGACAAAAGCTATGGGAGTGAGATAATTATCGAGAGGCCCGTCATAGCCTGCCTCGACCATGCAGCATATTCGATGCTGGCGATCTCGGTCCGCGCTCCTAGTCCCCTCCGAGCCATCGAACTATAGCATACACTGCAGTACCTGGTGGGGATCAAGGTACTCTTCCAGGAAAGGAAAGAATGAGCCCCTCGCACAATAGCGATGTATGTCCTACCATGAGCCCTGCTACAGTTAATCATTGGACGGTTTTCGCCCAGAAGAGATGGTAAGGGATTACCTGTCAAGGAGCTAGGGAGGAGAATAAGGCCATAAGACGTACCAAGATGCATGACCTCTCCAACATCCCAAACGAATCAGAACATGAACCGAACCAAGTAATTAGACCGTAGAAACACTCCGTCTACCGCGCCCTTACAAGAGCAAGGACCTCCGGCGCGAATCCCGGAGCGAAAACACGAACGTCTTACCGGAAGTAGTAAAATACGACTCATCGCCGTAGCTCTTTTTACGTGATAGGTCTTTCGTTGTATTACTTGATTTGAATGTATTGGCTGCCTCTCGTTTTGAGTTTAGTTTGATTGCAGCCGTCCATTGAACGTCCTATTGATTGGGTGAGGAATATGAGCGGGAGGCTTAGGAGGCGATGCGGCTACGCTGTTTCTACCCAGTCTAAAGAAGGGTCGAATGCCGCAGCCATGGACTCAAGACACGAAAGAATGTCCGTGGAAACCCGCAAGGCAGCTTACACTAGACCGATGGCACGGCAATCCAGTGTTGAAATCTAGACTCTACATACTCCCGCTACCACAAGGTTGCTTTTGCTTCTCCTTCGACGCTCATCTACGGCACGTTATTGCTCCAGGCAAAATGGTTGGTGTGAGAATGGTCCAGAAAATATCATTTGAAAAGTTCTCGATACTCGGGCTTTTTTCCCTCATCCATCGTGTCATATCCGCATGATAGACTCCTCGTTCGCGGCTAGCCCGAGGCCCACACCACCATCATATGGTTGCATTCATATAAATAGACATTTTCGCTACCAAGTGAGTATGACCCCATTCTCGCATTGTATCAATCGCCGCAGGTTCGCGTAGTTCTCCACATACACGTCTGAAATCTCGAGGGCACATACCTACTCCAAAAGAAGCCAATAATGAAGAAAAGAGACCACACCACGCGGCCTGCTATATGTATGCGTACGCCCTCCTCGCTGCGTCGAATACACAGTACATGTATAATATGTCGGTCGCTCATTCAGATAGTATAGGCCCACCATAATGACCTCTTTCCATTACCGGCCGTAAGCGGACATCGCAACATGGACGCGAGTTGGACCGTGGTTTGGGGTACCTGCATACCATCGCACCCACCGCTACTACTTACCCAGGGAGGCAGCACACCTTCTCTGAAACGAGCACGAGGGACCCGGTGCGAGTTACCGGAGAGGCTCGCTCCGAAGTCGAGTCGGCTCGCTCTGATTCAGCCGCCCCATCGGTCTATTATACAATATGAGAAGGTGAATATGCTCAACAAGTGCGCCATGGGTGGAACCCTCTTCCCAGCCGAAAAGTGCCATTGGGTGTGGGCGCGAAATGAGAAAGGCCCACTGCGCGCACGACCCCACCCACGTGCCCCAGGCTACGGGTTCCCTGCTGTAAGCTCACTACCTAGTCTAGGCAACCCGGTACGGGCCAAGAATAGGGGAAAAAGCAAGACCTTCGATATCCGGACTCCATAACATAAAAAAAAGGTGCGGAGTGATTCCTCCAGAGTCCCAGCGATCTAGGATGCGGAAGAGGAACAAGCCATGCATATGTACTTCAATTCGTTCCTGGTGGGCGGAATCGCCTGCGGTAGGGCAGCTTCTATGCGCTATATGTATATATATATATATATAATACATGTCTATCAATGTGTCCGAGCGGGCACGGGGTATCAGAAAACAAGACGACAAAAGGAGAAATGTCTAAATGCAAAGTTGTGCGACGCAGAATGCAAAGGCTAGATTAAATATGCCATATCCTTTTGCCTGGATCAAAACCCATCATTAAGTCGTTAATGCCGTTAGCTTTGCGGCGAAAACACATGCATTTGTTCGTGAGGTAGGGGGTCGTTGCGATAAGGCGGTCGCATTGCCATCGGATGATGCGTTGGAGGCTGAGCGAGGGGCTGGTGATGCTGGATGGGCATCATGAAGTCTACCTCGCCCATATCGGCCGGCTCTACCTGCGATGTCGGCCGCGAGTGTGGAGAATTACGCCGTGACCCCATACTGCCGCCCATCTTGCGTAATGGTTTCGTAATGATATGACCCAGGGAAGGTCGATCGTAGTATTGTGATTCCTCAAATGAGGGTGCACTATCGAAGTAGTTCGGGTACCATGATCCAAGCGGATTTGAAGGCTTCCCAGGGTCAACAAATCCAGCATTCTGTGGATGTTCAGGGGCATCGATGGGTGTGTTTGGATCTAGCGTATTTGGGATCTGAGGAATATCAGGTTGAGTGAGATCTAGGAATTCCCCTGGATCGATATCCATATAGCTGATGCGTCGCCCAGCAGAATCAGTCATCTCCGCATCTCCATACGGTGATGTGCTGGGTTCGAATACGCCAGCGTTGTGGAACTTGCTGCTTGATTGTAGTAAGGCCGCATTCACCAGAGCGAGCCTTGACCTCGACAACGAATTGTTCGGATTCCCGATGAGAATCTGCATGCGCTGCTCCTTTGTTAACTGATCGACATTTGGAACGGAGTCCCTGCTAGGCGTCACAAACCCGGCTGGCATCTCAATCTGTGAAGTATCAATAGGGATGTCCGATCGCAAACTCAAGGCTATAATGAGAACATCCTCCCGACTAGGTCGAAGGTCACAGCACTGTAGCTTCTGCCTAAGGGTCCTTGTATTGTCGGGACACCAAGAGATTTGGGATCGAGACTCTTTCAGACGATCGTCCAGACTGGCAACAAGCTCCTTCCAAGTATCGTGCAACGCTTCCTGTCGTATGAGATTCCGAAGAACATTGGAATACTTCCACTGTTCAAAGGTGGCGCCATTCTTCATGTGCTTGGCGACGTGATCGCATCGCTCATCCCATCCAATGCTGACTTCTTTGCATTTATCGAATCCACAGCCGAAAACTCGCCGCGGAAGAAGACGTATACCAATATCGGTAATAGAAGGCAGTGGGCGACCCGAGTGATAGCGCTGATGATGCTTTAGGAAATCTTTTTGTCGGTCGAAGACTCGGTTGCACCCATGGACATTGCAAGGCCAGTCCTCTCCCGTCTCGTGCATCCTCATCTCATGCTTCTTCCAGTCCGACTTCGCTTTGAACGTTTTCTGAACCTTGGATTCTGCGCAATATGTACAGAACATGTAAGACTCTCCAGCTTGGCTCTGGCTGCTTTTCTCGGTTGTAAAAGTCACCGGGGAGGCAATGCTGGTCATATCCTCCTCGGTCGGAGGGAAACTAGACGATACATTGGTATCGAGAGGGCTGCTATCTTCGGATGCCGGGGTGAGAACGGCCGGAACAGGCCTTGTGGGGTCGAGGCCGCTCGGATAAGACCGAGGCTCTGGCCGTCTTATCGACGAGGTTGATGAGCGCGAAGATGCGATAGACGGTGCGATTCCGCTGCTCCCAGTGGAGGTTGAGAACGTCGACGCGACAGAAAGGCGCGACGAGAGCCGAGACCGAAGCGAGGAATTCGAGGATGTGTAGGACGAAGCTATCGACCCGCGACCTAGGCTATGTGAGCTCCCGCGCGTACAAACCCGAGGACCAGGGGGCAGGCTCACGCGAATCGATGACCTGCTGGAACATGCGTTGAATCATTTGCGGATGATGTCTCGCCAACAGCGCCTCCACATGTCGCATGGAATCTTCCGGGATCTCCACGTTGTCGTCCATGATGATGGTGGTGATGATAGTGGAGGATCGGAGCGAGACTGAGGGATGATTAAACGACGAGGTAAAGTGGGCCGGAGAAGCTTGACATTCCTCTTGAGTAGCGGAGTTCAGGAAGGCCCCTCTGCCGGAGCAAAAGACGAGCGAAACAGTGCGCAGGCGAAGACGGCGGAAGGAAGGTTAGCTAAGAGGAACGACAGCAACGCGGGCGGCGAGGGAGACGCAGTCTGGGACGGGTCGAGTGAATGAACGTGAGGTAGGGGGATGCAGCGGTACGGTTATGGTTGGTGCGACGGTTGTTATATCACATCATCAGGGTGCAGCGGGGAGCGCGGGAGGGAAATGTTCTGGAAAGCCCGTAGAAGAAGCTAAATCTCAGGTGCGTTCGTATGGCGCTCTAGCGCGGCGTCAACTTTGACCAGCACCGTGGTCTGAACCCAGAACTGGGGCAAGGCTGAGGGTTGACCGCGCGCGCCAAGTCGCTGCGCGTTTGATGCTCGCAGGGTCTGGATGAAGACGTGGGCAGGCAGCGAACAATCGTTCGTCCAGCGGGCCAGCCGGGCGGCGGGCAGCCGTCGCTATGCGATGGAGACTACGAAGACTACGGTGACTATGGAGACTATGGAGACTACATATGGGAGACGCCACGGGCAAGCGTTCGAATGACCGTGGGGTGAATGTTGCGAGGTCTTGCCTCGCAATGGCCGCTATATCCCTCTCCCTCTAGGCTGGGATTGAACTGTATGGGCAGATCGAGGGCTTACGCTCCCGCCGTGGGCGGCTTGCAATTGGGCGCTGGGCTGCTGCAAGGGGTGACGCCGTTGGTACTCCGTACCTGGATGACGCAGACTCGCAATTATCTCTCGCTCCAAATGCGCGCTGGGAGTGACATGCAGCCGGCGACGGAGACAGAAGCAAAGAAGCAAGTGGAGCCAGTGACAGGCGCTCTCGAGGCCGCATCCTGGTCTCGAGGCATTTGGCCCCCCCGCAAGCGAGCTGATCAGCTGGCCCATCACTGCGCTTTCAACTGTGGGTGTAGGTGCGCGTCCGTGAACTGCTTCCACCTGCTCCTCGCCGCAGCGCCCTAGGGGAGGGGGTGTTGGAAGCACAGCAACGCCGCCCATACATACATACATATTGTTCATGTATTAGGTTGGATGCCTGTCTCCTCGCCGTTGCCGAGGGAAAGGCCTGGGTCTGCTCCAACAACCACTGTGGCGACCAAGGGAGGGGGGGGGGCTGCTGACGGACGCACAGCCCAGCGACATGGGGCGGAGAAATGCCCTTGTCCATAATCGCTGCCTCAGACGCCTCTGATCTGTGTGCTGATAATGGTGGTGCAAGCATGGTGCTGTAATAGAATGGATGGCTGGCCTCTGGGCCCCTCTGGAGAGGACAGGGAGCGAACCGACCTCTAGTTATTGCGAACCTTTACTGCGAACGCACACGCAAGGCGACGAATGGGTTGATACCTACAGCGGGATGGCCGGAAAGCATGGACGGGGAATGATGAGTTCGAGGAAAGACTAGCTCGCAGGGGAGTGCAGACTGCTTCGAGTCGTCGAGCTGCATGTCGGTAAGGGTGTCGCAATCGTGAGGACGTGCTGCGACAAATGAACCGATAACGATAACAGGACGGCAATCTCTCGCTCGCCCTTTTGGATAGCTGCTGTACCGCCAGCCTATCTGCTCGTCCGTAGCCGAATCTGGGGCCGACGCAGCCCTAAAAAAAGAAAGCCAACCCCTCCGCGATATTTGACCACAATTTAAAATCAGAGAGCTCAATTAAAAGCGCGTCGCAGAGGCGGACGCAAGTTTGATAGAAGGAATCCCATTATATTATCATGCGCGACAAGCCTTGACTACCTTCCATTCTGGGAAAGCGGCCAAGCGACCCGGGCACCGATTAACGTCACGTGATTGCGCGTCAACGCCTCGCGCCAAGAGCTTGGAATCCGCCCACTAGCCCCGACGGAAACCTACTACCAGTGAATGTTAGGCGCAAGCAACCACCCCTCTAGTCATATCGCCCAAAACTCTTACTCGAAGAGTAGGAAGATTCTACTGCTCTGCAGCTCCTTAACTACTACTCCCAAGCTAAACCATCCCCCGAAACCCAGAGAAAGATGAGACTAGCGCTCTTTGGGGACCGCCTTTTCACTTCTCTCCTCTCTATTTCTGAACCGCCTTCTCGCAATGCTCTCGGCTGCTCTCAGCAGGACTGAAAGCAGTAGCTTCGCGAGACTTCACTGACCACTTTGGGCAAGCGCGCTATATCCAACATCTCTTCTACCGATCGTCCGGCAAAGGTTGGTAGGTTCTACTGATTGAGCTCGGTAAAGAGCCTTCTAGAACGGGGACATTGGTTAAATAGGAGTTCACGGGTGCTGCTAAGGCATTCCTGAAAATCAACTTCACGGAGGCACGGAGGTTCCAAGTTTGGCAGGGTTGGTAACACAACAGCCACCCTAAAGGCACCTTGTGTAGCTCGAGTATCTGGCATCTGCAGGGTTTGGCAAAAGTGTACATATCCCCCAAAGCTGATCATCGATTCCAACTACTCGAAGTTAGAAGGATATCATCCAAGACCTAAGTAGGTACCAA
The DNA here is from genome assembly GCA_010094045.1 of Lojkania enalia. Classification (NCBI taxonomy): domain Eukaryota; kingdom Fungi; phylum Ascomycota; class Dothideomycetes; order Pleosporales; genus Lojkania; species Lojkania enalia. The sequence continues at coordinate 287,189 of ML986619.1, forward strand.
GGCGGAAAGAACGATGATGAGGTGTTTTGCCTGCTGCTGCATGTTGTAAGGTTGAGCGTAAATTCCAAGCTCTGGACCGGGCTCTGTCCAAGGTCTACTCCCACGTGGTATTTGCACTCATTTGAGCCCCATCTGGGTGCTCGGGTCGTGCCTCTCAGTGCCAGAAAAAGATCATTAAATCACTTCTCCAACCACAATCGAGCTCTTTCGCTATTGAAAATTTCTCTCAATCCCTCCAATTGTCTGGGTAAGTCACGCCAGAATATCTATGAACGAGAGCCGCAAATTCAATGTAAACCCCACCTCCCGGCGCCTCGCTCAACTTAAAGTATAAACGCTAACAACCCATAGCAAAACCCCAAGCCCCCACACACAAACACCAACGACTTCTAGAACCAGCAAAATGTTCACCACACTTCTCATCGCCCTTGCCTTTCTCCTACCCACCCTATCCGCCCCACAAAAACCCCAAGACAACAAATACTTCCTTCGCGTCTTCGAGTAAGCATCCCTTCCTCCCACACTCCTAAATCCCTCTCTCACGCATCCTAGCGGCTCACAACCCTGGCACAAACACCCAATAACCCTTCTCCCGACCAATAACCCCGGTATCCAGAACCTCAGCACCGTCCCCCAGACACCCCCACTCTACTTCACTCTGACCACGATTCCGGGTTCCGTGAACAGGGTTGCACTAGAAGTCCTACACGCCAACAACAACGATGAATCCGATAAACACTGGCTCACCGCTATCCAAGCTTCCTCCTCCCTGGATGCCAAAATTGCCATTATGCCTGGCGCGGACCCGTCGAATGCCGCGGCGAACTGTCCGCCGGAAGAGAAATGCGTGGCGGACGGCTGGACTTGGGCAATGCAGAGAAGGGGCGGAAATGGCACGCATCAGCTGATGTATGGAGGGACGCCGGGGACGTTTACGGCGGTTAGGGAGGAGGGGGTGGCGGGGTGGGATATTTATTGGGAGAGAAGTGCGGGTATGGGAAGGGCGATTAGGATTCAGGCTGTGTATGCTGGGGATGGGGCAATTGTGAAGGCGGAGTGGTGATGGAGGTCATGGGCACGCTTGGTTAGGCACGTCTGCCATTAGGGATTTTCCAATGATATAAATAATGATATTAAGTAGATAAATGTACGAGGAAACATATTCACACATTCCTTGATATCAAAATCTCTCCAGTTCATTCATATGCCACAACCAACCCAGTACATACCTCTTCCTGTCTTAACCTCTCCCCCCCCCCCCCCCCAAATCCGCCGCCGAATCGATCAACATGCTATCGCACCCCACCGCCACTATAATCCCCATCGTCACCGGCAACGTCTCATTGCGCTCGCTGTCCCTAGACACGTACGTCCGCTCGCCAATCGGCACAGTATAATCTGGCGTTGCGGACAGCTCTGACATGAGCGTTCCCAGATGCTCTGCTGCGAAAATCGCGCTCAGCGGCTCGATATACTGGCTGTAGTAGTCCTCGGTCCCGGCGTCCATAGTGCATAGGACTAGCGCTTCCTCGCAAGTGGGCGTTAGCTCGAAGCGGAACTAACGCTAGAAGGTCTGGTAATATTTTGTTGCGGTGACATAGCTTTCGTATGGCAGGTTGACGCTTCTGGTCCGGCGCACCCTCATCATCGGGTTCAGGTACGTTGCTTTTCCGAGTTGGCTAACTATTGTTTGAGGAAGGGGTGCCTAAGGAAGTAGTATTGGTTGTAGTTTGCGATATTGGAGTATGTGAAGCCGAGGTAGGCGTATATGCTTCCTAATATGTTTGTGTAGGCGCTGAAAGAAGAGTTCGTGTTGATTAACTCGGTGGTGGTGTTGAGGAAGATGGAGAGCGTGCTAATAAAGGATTCGAAGATGGGCATGCTAGTTTCATAGAGGATGGGCTATAATTCCTCGGGGATATGAGGCGCTTTGGGTAAGAGCTGTAGGGGGTTTGTTGGAACCTAGGGTTTGTATGTTGCTTGGAGGGGTTTGGCGGAGCAGGCTAGCAGACCGGTGTGTCGGAGATAGGAGAGATCGGGGGTATGCTGTCTAACGGAATGCGGCTCTGGTACTCCGCATCCCGAATAGACCGTTCGCCATCGAAGAAAGACGTATAGAGGCCTTAGTGTCAGATTCAGTGCTGAAACCGAGCCATTCAGAAGCCGCAAGTCCGGCGTCGGTACCGGCAGATGAATCTTGAGGATGCTGATAATTATCTCTGCGAGGATTGAAAGGCGTATGCTGGGCTACATAATCAACTGTGGATCACTCCCCTAGTGAGAGAACTGTGGATCCTTTTCCCAGCGACTTCTATTCTGAGAGTTCGTAATGAACGGGCGCTTTCTGCAGCGAGATCTATCATTTCTCGACATGAACGGCTTCCTCCGCTTGTCCTTATGCCTTTTAGATTGTAGAGATCCTTGAAAGTCAATATCTTTCCTGCTAAGCGCTTCTCTTCAGCCGGTACTGTACAGTAGAGCCTTGATGGGACAGCAGCACTCAAGGTGTCGTAGGGATTGGTTAACACTAGTCTAGTGATTGGAATATAGGTGCCATTCGGCCCTTCCATCACCGACTCAAGGAATGCAAAACTGTAATCCCAGGAGAGTCAGTATACCTTAGGGACGTCATCTGAAGGATGAAGGTATAGCCTGGATATCAATGAAGTGTCTGGCGTCTTGTGAATCTTGACGCAGTCGATATCTGACAGATACTTCTGTGCATCTCCAGAAATGTCCCTAGGGCCAACAAAAACAATTCTGTCCAAAACAGACTCAAAGAAAACATCGTTCGACGAGAAAGAGAGATAAGTGAGCCGTGTAGCTTCGGTAGTAGGTTCGTTAGAGCGCTCAAGAGATATGGCAATGAGATCTGGAGAGTGGTATGAAGTAATGTTGAGTTGAATAACCGTTATTGCTTAAGCAATCGGGGCTAGATGTAATAGGGCGAAGAACTTAATCTTGCGGGGAAGCCTGAAGGTAGGGCATGTGACTGAAGAACGGAGACTGGTGGTTTATATGCATATACTACACAGGATACTGTGCGTCACAAATCTGCTCATCAGACTGATACAATTTAGATGCCGGATAGAGGCTATGATGGCAGCATTGTACACGGCCCTGGCATCAATGATAGGAGGAGAGTGACCTGGCATTGAATATCGTCCATCGCGACGGAGGGGAGAGGCGAATGAGGTATGATAAGATGAGAGGACGTAAGGCTAGGCTTATTTAGTAACTGCTGTGATACGGCCAATAAGCGTTACAAATGCGGGAGCGTTGGGCTCGGGGCCGATGCGACGCATGCAGGAACGGCCCCAGTTGTTGGGTCGAGCGGCGTGCTCGCTAGCCGGCCGCTATCGGCGACTTACTATCATGCCGGCACATTCTGGAAGACTTGCAAAGATCCTCGAGATCTCCGAGCCTTGGTGATTGAAAATCAATAATGCTCTGCCCTCCGGTCAAGGTTTGTGTAATAATGGGGTTGTTTTCTCGATTTCTCCATGAGGGGGTTGGGAATTCTCGGACCCCTTTTTTAGACGGTCCTGTTTCTGATAGCAGCTGCAACCTACCCACTACCCATCGAAAACAGCTATTAAGATCATTTCATATTTCCTTCTGGCAGCATTGTGTGTTCTAACGTGTCTAGTAAGCCTTAGCAGATGCTCCAAAATCTCACCTTTCCCTCATTCCGGGACCCTGGCGGGATGGCTGGCTGTACAACACCTCCACCGTCTATGCTCTGCATATGGGCTGCATGAAAGCCGATCACCCGCGAAAAGGGGCTTCCTTCGACCGAAAAGACAGTCAACGCAGACTGCGCTGCAGGATACTTGCCGCTCGCTGTTTTCACCGGGTTTCTGGGTATCGAGGCTCGAGAAGCTACAACGTGTCAATTGGAGGTGTGAACAGGAGGTGTGCGCAGGCGGCTTCCTAGGCTCTGGAACGACTGTTTATGAAACAGGAGAAGCGTTACAATATGTTGACGAGACTTCTAGACCAGAAAGATAATTCCCCCGTCATGAAGCCTGTGGTTTACTTTCTATAGTATTGTGAGGAGATCGCCTAGTAGGTCGCAATCTCTCTTAACAAAATAACGGGCATCATGAACTCGATCTCAGGAAAGGTATTTGTGCGTGACATTTGCCACTTTCGTCTGTTTTTAGTTCAATTCTTTCATCATATTCGATGGTCTTCTTGAAGTTTGCTCTATCGGCATCCTCCCCGTATTTTCAGGCCTGTAGTTTGAGCAACGTGCTGATATCCGACGTTACTACTTAGGGAGCATTGCTCAGGACGCAGCCGTCGGAGGACGATTCTTATCTGCATCCTTTCACCGCTACTTTCGTCTCCAGTCGAAACACGAACGTGGGCGCAGCTCTATACCGAACCCATCCGACCTAGACATTTATATGCATCGGGACCCTTGTTTGCTGTCTCCTCTGCCTGTTTCTTAACCACCCACTGGCCTGACCAAGAGCTGTTGAGCCTCCATTAAGTGCCAAGGCTCCGGTGAGAATACCGATCTGAAACAACATCAAACGCCACCGCTGATTGCCACCGCAACTAAACGAGAGGGCTAGTTGAGAAAACAGGGAATTTTGTCAGATAACACTCGTGTACCTGCATAGGCTCGGTCAGGTGAACTAATTCTTGCATAAGTCATTTCGTTTAGTTCAAACTCTCATGATCTTCCATGTTCACTTACAGACCGATAACACTGCCCGGTAAACTCGCAATATGCTCCAGTAAACTTTTCTACCCACCCTCCAAAAGTACACATTACATGCGTTATGAGACGAGATCTGCAAAGAAATTGTTTTGTCCGGAAAGCTCCGCCAGTGGAGCACTGACCAAGTTACTTGCTTTTTCTCACATTGCAGCGGCGTCGTCCTGGGCCCGCGGTCACACGCCAGAGAGAGCCGATTTCCCCAGAAAATCATGGCCGTAGCTTCTGCGACGTACACGATGGGCTTTGTGAGCATGAGAGCTGCGAGTACAGATAAAACGCACTTAACCCCAAGGCAGGTTAATGCAGCAGGATCTCCTACCTCAGTCATTACCTCTTCACACAGTATAGTTTTTCGTAAGCTTATTCTTTACTGGCGCTCCTTAATACCACTGTCGTTTCTGAAAATTCATTGCTTAATTTACAGGGTGTCTCCGCCCGTGGCTGTAAGGATTCCGGATCTAGTCATTATTACGGGCTTTTTTCCATCACAGGAAGGTCACCGAAGAATCGCAGCAGTGTGGAGTACGTCTCGATCCGTTTTAAGTCGTTATATCTAGGTAAGGGGAGAGATACCGGTCATCGACGCCAATCAGCCGCAAGCGATCGATTCCTCTTCCCCGCAAAGCCCCACGCGGTCCACATTACAATGGAAGCAATGATGAGTCCTCCGATGGAACTTAGCCGTTGGTACGAAATTTACGCGAGTGCGATGGAACTTGAGTCCTTCGAACAGGTCCAGTTGTCCAATGCTTTGCTGGCCCTAATATCCCAGAATTCGATCACTGAAGGCCAAGTCCTACTGCCACCGACGAACATTGAGCATGGTGTGTGATAATATTCCCCCAAAAGCACCTAATTTCTAAAATTTTCTAGATATTACCTACGCCGCTCCGCTTGATACAGCCTTTGAACACCCGAACTCTCAAACAAGTTCCTCTCTCAGCAGTAGCGCCGCTTCCATCAGCTCCACCGAGGAGCCTCACACCGAGCCAGTGCGTCTTTTCAGTCAACCCTTGGTAGCCAGTGAGGGTGACGAGTCCCCGTGGCCGGAAGCCAGTGCATCATCTGATATTATTCCTCTCACTACCACCCTACCTCATAATCATGTACACGAGGTCAACGATAGGAAGGCCGTGCTCGCACATAACCCATCGATGCCATTTACCTACAGCACCAATTCCACTAAGGGCCGTTTCCACTGTCCATTGTGTTTGGAGCTTGATGTTCGCGTTTCGTTCAACGCTAAACATGACTCCAAGAGGCACCTACATAACTTCCATGAAGCTAAATTCGAGTGGTTCTGCTCATCATGCTCGGAATTCTTTGACCGCGACCGGGACTTCAGGAAGCATTTTAGGAAGTGCCATCATGGCCAGTTACTTCCTCAAAACAATAGGCATTCAGTACCTGATAAGTGTGTGTATGCATGCGGCTTCACGGATTGTCGTTGGATTACTTATAATTTCAAAGACTGGTGGGATCATGTGGCTAGATGTATGAAGGAGAAACCAGTCAAAGAGTGGAGTTATACCTGGAGGATGCGCAACCTTTTGAGACACCCTCGTATTGCACCCACTTGGAAACACATCCGGTCTCATTGGTGTGAATCGCGTGGCATCGATACGTCAAAATTGCAGTGGGACCCAAAGATCACTCGCAGCATAAGACAGCAACTTGAGAGCCATGTGTTTGAGTCCACACTCGAAGAGCTTCTTGAGAAACTGTTGGTATTGGGACTCCGGAACAGCAACCCCCGGTTGGACTCGGTTTTTCTTCCAGATCAAAAGCAGCCTACCAGCACTTCCTCCGCTGGTTACCAACCAACTCCTCCCGCAGCGGAATATTTTCCTTTTACCCAAGATACATTTCCACAGCATGATCAAGGCCGGATGCAATTCTTCGATAAATCCTATAGCACCACCACCCTACCGCCGGAAAATATGTCATACGGCAGACGGAATGTTTTAATGACAGATGTGCCTTCCCCGAGTAGTATAGATCCTAATACTTCTCAGGCTGGTAACTCTGCGCCTTTGGATCAAGACAACATCTCTTGGCAGAATTTTCTGTACACAGACACTTATTCTACCAACACTACGCGACCGCTACCGGACGAGCCGAATAACAGCACTGCGGGCTCATTCAGGGTTCTTCGTAGCTCTTCTAGGTGCAACTTTTGACATAGCAGACAACAATTTGAGCAGGTAAGCCGATATTTAACTAAACCTTCTCGCTATTCACCGAAGTCTCGAACTTCAGCCACACGCTTCGCCAATCACAAATCAGGAATCACGCTTACATTATTTTGTTTGCATTTAACTGATGAGATTAGTCCGTAACTTGCACGAGAACGCAGTCACTAGTAGGAAAAACTTTCGTCTATTGCATAATTAACAACTCTGTAACAATTTGGCTACACATCACTAATCTCATGCTTGCGTTAACATTTCTTCTTCCTCTTCTCCTCTAATTGACTACAATTAGCAATTATGTACTTTAGTTTTGTGACTTATTATTTTTCACTTACTCTTTTCTCCAATCCGGAAACGAGACATCGTCACGGACTGGATTAGGGTTCTAAATGGATCGGAAAAGTGGCTCTGGGTTATAGAAGGTACTGTGGAATAGCCAAGGGTTTGGAAATACTGGCTCTGGACGTGACTGTTTTAAAGTTCAAATTCTTGTTTCCTTCAGCTTTCATCTCTGCCTTCCAACATTGTCTCTTGCTATTCATTCTCGGTTTACATCTAATCTCCTAAAGATGGCTCTTGAAATTAATTTTATACCAGTTCACTATTCTAAGCCACGAAACCATGGACACCAACATTGCTCTCTCGCAATTGCGCGTGATGGTCTGACATCTAAGGATCCCCCGCTAGCACTTAGTAGTTTGTGCAAGCACAGCCTTTCGGAGGGCATGCGAAGCCTATAAGACTTTCAATAAGTGGCTACGCATTATATTCGTCATACACTCACTAGGATATATTACACATCCGGAGTAACCAGTTGCTCTACAGTTTTGACCCCTTGCTCCACAATCTGTGGAACACGTTAATATGGCCGAGACATCTGAAGGGGCCTACATTGTACTTTTCGTTTCACACGGCCCTGTATATTCAGGGTACACACCGTACTGCTTCTCACAGTCTGTCTGTCGATCTTGCAGTTCTATCGATGCATCTAGAGCTAGAGCATTGACATTCACAACTAAGAGGGCAGCGCCCAAAAGCAATGACTGAGATACGCGCATGTTTTATTCCAATGATATTTAGCACAGTGACTAGAACAAGTACAACGTGAAGAAGAGGATGAAGCCCCCTCATCGCATGAGCCGGCTTTTATAATTGCCGCCAAGCTGGGGGATATTTCTCTAAGAAAGCTATATTGATCGCAGTTCTTGTCCCTCGCCAATCTCATTGCCACGACACCAAAACTAGATACCCGTATAGTAAACTTAATCGCCAAAGTTGATCGGTTAGAAATCCGTGCATGAGCAGCCCTTTAAAGGACATTGGACATCTATCTGTGTAAGCGCTTGAGTGGTCCCCCGGATGCTGTATACTTACTTGGAAAGCCTACGCAGCCGCTAAAACCTTCATCGAGGCAATTTCTTCCACTAGCTCCGCAGTCTGGCGAATAGATGAGCTTAGTGCTATTATTCTAGTGAGTATTTATATTGCGCTTACTTGTCGCTTCGCAGGGACCGGAAAAGGCCTCGAAATCGCCATAGACAGAGCAATCCACTTGGCGACTTTCCAGATTGATCAAACACCGTGCATTCACATAGGCCATAAAAGTAAGGGTCGTAGTTAGAAGAGAGAGAAGTTGCATCGTGAATCAGGACTGAACGAAGGGGATTGTGGGAAGGACTGGAGAAGCAACAGCACCCTGAAGAACGAGAGATGAAGCCTCGCCCCCCTTAAGTATCCACCGCTCCGCTCAACACCGTCGTAGGCTCTGGCTTGCCTGCTCTAAAGGCATGATCCCTCCCTCTACCATACCTGTGCCGCCCCGCCCTCACACCATCGCAGCAGCTGTCACACTTCTCCTACCCACCTCTCACTCGCTTACGCTTGGCCGCATCTGTCGAGTCTGAATACCCACGTCCAAGATAGCTAAGATCCATGATCAAGATAGGGATATCTAGCATACATTGTTTCTGCATCTGCGCCCAAGAAATTTAGTCGCTAGCTTGAGTTTCAACGTTTGCCAAACAACTTGCGAGTATGGGATTTGGGCCAGACTACTGAGGCTATTGGCGCCCGGTCAAGAGGCTTGGTGCTGCTTGGCAATCTTGGGTATAAGTGGGGTACATGGATCCCCATCTACGTGGTGTTGCAAATGCTCAGGGACAAGGCGGGGGCTGTGACGACCGCGCGGTGACGTCGAGTTGGCTTATCGATATGTATGCTGTGCCTACGTTTCGGGCTTGGGGATGGTGGAGCGGAGGGCGGAGACGCTCCGTAGGCTTAGAGGGGAATGGGATTTCGGTTGTATGACAGCTGATACAGAGTTTATTTGGATACGCTTCTTCGAGTGCTGTATAGGTGGGTGGTTATCATAATTCCTTGCTCTTAGAAGGCTATCTTGATGTCGATCTGTAATTGTCGTGCCTGCGGCTCGGATCGGCTCGACGAACTATGTTGTATCTTCTAAGACCAGATTATTTCTCTCTCGAAATCATCGTATTCTCCTGATATTTTAAATTGCCTCCGAATATTATAATACCCCATGCTCCATGCAGACTAACCACCAACGTCGGAAGGATCACTTTGTATTTTTACCGCCGCAAGGCTCTCACGTGCGGTGTACCGTCGTTTGCTTCTTGAATTCTTCTCCAAGTAGGAAATCTAGATTCGTGAAGTTATTTATTTCCTTGTCCGTTTACGGCTTCAAGTAAGCACCCTAGTCTCTTTCTGCTCTCACCCTTCTGCAGAACTCGTTCTGTACATGCATTTTGATCAAATCCAGATTCTTCGCCAAACGTCTCAACTTTGTAAGTCCTGCGCTGCTTTTCGCCTTAAGAAAACATAGTAGGATATCAATGGGCGCAGCATCTTAGAAAATGCAACGCCGAGCTTCCAGCCTCGCTTCGCCTCGCCTTGCACTTAGTGAGAGACCAGCTTTCGCGCAAATCTTGGACATATCTAAAACCGTTCACGCTGCAGGCTCCGAGAAACCAAGTATTTAATCTTAAAGGCAACCACTTGGGTCTTGCACGCAGCCGGATGCCTTTGTAAACTGCGTAGGGGCCACTCTGGTTGTTGTCGTCCTCCGGCTTCAGGTCGGCGCCCCCATTCCGATTGGGGATTTTGGAGCCTTGGCCATCCTTTCGAGTTGGACTATGTAAATGCGATGCATATTATTCTTATAAAGAGCCAAGTCTGATTGCAGTTTCCATCTCCGTCTCTTGTACTCTGTCGCATGGCTTATGGTATATGCGTGATCTTAGCCTTTTCTATTCGAATCTTCTGTGTTGTTTGAAGACTAATTAGTCCGACTCTTACTACTTCAGATATGCTGAAAGCGGGGTAATGGGTGTCCACTATTTGTTTCCGTAGGTGGCTTTGTTGCAGACTTGTAAACCCAAGATATGTGGTCGGACCCCTAAGACAAGAGATGTTTCGCTATTGACAAAACGATACTCTTTTGGGGACATGATTATCATGTGAAATAGTTAGTGGTTTCGTTAGAGGTGTGGGGTAGTGAAACGGGAGGTCCGACTTGGCGCTAGGTCGGGCTCGCAGCCTGAACTTAACGGAGGGATAGAAAACAGATTGGTATGGATGCATATATAGGGACTCGCGATTCAAGAGGGATTATGTTTGTGATTGGTTCGGTAGTAGAGGAGTAAAATCGATCCTTCCGCAAAAAGCTCTCACGCCGCTCTCAACCTGTATTAAGAATATTAGGTATAAATGGGTTGTCTCTCGGCAAACATTTCAATGTCTACGTTTTGTTCTTCGTTCCATGGGACCTTGATTTCACCTTGCCGCACATGGTAGTATTGACTTACCCCGCGTTCTTCTGGCGCCGAGGAACTTACACAGCCGGCTCTGATCATCGATTGGTTGACTACGGATGAGTCTCTGGTAGCGGATGATAACGCCTAAGCAATGCAGTTGTATGTTCGCGGACGGGCGGGTTATAAGAGTTGTTCTTGAGATGTTCGGGTGGCATTGGCCCGGGATTGGGGGAAAAATCTCCGCATGACTGTTGATCATCCCTCCCAAGGTTGGAGATGAAGACGATCCCCAGGTTTTCCCCCCAGCTTTGGCTCCTCGGTTTCTAGTATCGGCAGGTGTCATTAGATGTTACCATGGTGCGCTCTTATAACCAACGGAGCGCCTTCCGCTCCTCTACTGTCCTGTCTTTCATATCTTCGTCTACATGCAGCTCAGAAGAGCTTTGAGCTGGAATCATGAAGTTTTTCAAGAAGAATTCGCTGAAGATTAGCGACGACAAGAGGACGCGAGCAGCAGAGCTTTCTTTGCGCGAATCTATTTACCCCCTCTGCCTCGTCACAGTCCTTTTCTTTCTTTGGGTAGGCGGCAGTGCGCACCATGTTAGTTTCCGCTCATTAAACTTGTAGGGATTCTCATATGGCCTTCTCGATACCCTCAACAAGCATTTCCAAGAAGCGCTTGACATTACGCGCTCACGTTCCTCGGGCCTCCAGGCAGCCTACTTTGGTGCATACCCGCTTGCTTCTCTAGGCCATGCGAATTGGATTCTCAGACACTACGGGTATAAGCTAGTATTCATATGGGGTCTCGTGCTCTACGGCGTTGGCTCTCTGATTGCCTGGCCTTGCATCCTTCATCGAAGCTTCGGTGGCTTTTGTGCCGCAATTTTCATCATCGGAAATGGTCTAGGATCACTCGAGACTGCAGCAAACCCTTATATCACCGTTTGCGGACCTCCTAGGTACTCTGAAATCCGAATCAACATCGCCCAAGCGTTTAATGGCATCGGAACTGTGGTTGCGCCGGTGCTTGGGTCATATGTGTTTTTCAAACATACTGGGACAGACCAGAAATCGCTGGAAAATGTACAGTGGGTGTACCTTGCTATCGCCTGTTTCGTCTTCCTTCTAGCGGTCGTCTTCTACTTCTCACCAATTCCTGAAATCACAGATGCCGACATGGCTTTCCAGGCCCAAGAGACGCACGCTGGTACAGACGGGAGGCCGTTTCGAAAACAATACCGTCTATTCCACGCTACTCTTGCCCAATTCTGCTACACCGGCGCACAAGTCGCCATTGCCGGGGCATTCATCAACTATGTTACAGAAACACGCGGCAACACTGACTCTTCTCTGGGCGCACAGTTCCTTGCTGGTGCTCAGGGCGCGTTTGCGCTGGGTCGATTCGCGGGATCCGCGTTGATGAAGTTCGTCAGACCCCGCTGGATCTTTTTCGTCTACATGACCTTGTGTATTGTATTCATTGCACCGAGTATCACTCAACGTGGTAACACGGGCATGTCGATGCTCTACCTCACACTCTTCTTCGAATCCATCATCTTTCCAACAATCGTCGCGCTCGGGATGAGAGGATTAGGAAAATACACAAAGAGGGGCTCTGGGTTCATTATCGCCGGAGTCTCTGGCGGTGCGGTTGTACCACCTATTCTCTTTGCAGCAGCCGATTCTGCGGATTCGACGGCGACGGCGATGTCGGTTCCTCTCGCTTTCTTTGTTGTTGCATGGACATATGCAATTGCCGTTAACTTTGTCCCTGCATACCGTGATGTGGCAGACAAGTTTACCGTAGTAACTATGTCCAGGGACTTTTAACTTCTTTTTGGGAGGTTTTATCATTTTATGTTTTGTAGATTCTAAAATTTGTAATAACTAAATAGGCCTGAAAATAGACTTATATACATTCTATTAACGTAGTTTACAAGCGAGTCGCGTACTTTTGTTAAGTCATACCCTACCTACTTACAACGCGATGCGGCAACCACCTCAACCTCAATCAATCTATCAAGGCCAGATATCGCTGGCTATCTCAGCCATCAATTAAGATCATATTTAGAGCGTATGAAACGCTGCAGCTACCTATAGCATCCCCTAAACGACACTTAGAGATGTCGTGTATCAGGCAGCATCAATTGCTGAGGCAAATATTGATGTATTGAAGGAGGGTAGGTGGCCTGCCTGGGCAGAGGCTGGCAGTGACGAGACTGTATAGGCCTGAAAACAGACCAACTATAATAGGATAGTGGAAACACGTGACAAGAGACCGACGCGCTGGTAGATCTTCACGACGCGATTGCGAGCCCTTCTAAGAAGCTTACGAAGCTAGAGGAATCGACTATTATTCAGCATATGCTAGACCTATCTTCTCGCGGATATCCTCCTATAATCGATAGTGTGCGAGATATAGCCATCTATTTGCTCAGAGCTTGCTCTACTGACTATGTTAGTAAAAACTGGCCAGCAAACTTTATTAATCGCATTCCTGAGCCCAAAACATGCTTCTGTCGAGAATACGACTACCAGCGAGCTCTCTGTGGGGACTCAAAGGTTATTAGTAGCTGGTGTGACCTAGTACGTAATACTTAAGCAAAGTATAGTATTGCCAATAACGGTATCTGCAATTTCGACGAGACGGGCTTCCAGAAAGTTATCCCATCTACTAGTAAGGTAGTCACTGGTGCTGAGCTATCAGGTAGTCAACTAAAATTACTGCAGCTAGGCGATCGTGAATAGGTAACATTTATTTAGGCTATCAGCGCTGATGGCTCATTTATGTGCGCTGCTTCAGTGTCAGGTTGGTCAGTTTCAGGAAGCAAATAAGGCTCTATCGCAGCGCAAAAAGCGACCAAAAAAGGCTCTAAAGGAGCAAGGTAGTCCTACTAAGACTAAAGCTGCCGAGATAGTTTCCTAAAAAGAGGTGGATAAGTAGCTGGGAAATGAAGTGCGCGCAAGTAGGAAGCGCAGAAAAGTCGGCACGCCGCACCAGAAGCGCTGCAGTCGCTGCAGCAAGCCTGCACATAACGCTAGAACTTGCGCAGTAGCAGATAAATAGCATATTTATCTCCTATAAAAATAAAATACTAACATCTACTAGTGTTGCCGCGATATATGCCTTAAATATAAAGATGGCTGATGAGGTGGGCGACTCGCTTGTGAACTACGTTACGGTCGTTCGAATTGTATTAAATATTAAGGCAGCATACTTCTCGCTATGTATTTAGCCTCTTTAAGTATCTGAGAAGGCTAATTTCACTTGATTCTCGTCCTAGGCTATATCATTATTGTTTCGTTGTTATATCATCGTTGAAAGCCAACGAGTTGCGTTTTACTAATGGGTGGACCGCTCGCTTTTAAGGTACGTCATTCTTTAGCTATGGCAGTAATTTTTCTTGATTCTCCTGGTTTCAACGATTACAGAGCTGCTAGTGCCTCATCAATACGATACATATTGGTGAAGTTATTAATTTTTATAAAATTGTTAAAATCTGGCTTTATGAGGCCGTGTATCCACTGAGTCATCTTGGTAAAGCCACAATTGCGCCCATACTACCCAAATCAAACATGAGGTTATTTAGGTCAATATAAATAATAAATAATTGTGAAAATTCAGTTGATGAATCTTTAGGATAGGCAGAATTGATTGGCGTGGTCTATTTATTCGCGAAATCGCCATGGAAGTTTTATTTGCCTACCTTGCCGATTTCGGGTAGTATGCAGTCCTCCACTTCAACTTCTGGCAGATCAACATCGATAAGATCTATTCGAAGGGATCGATGGAGACTCTACAGTTTTAGAACCAGTCCAGATGGGTTGCTAAGGTCTCGAATTCCTACAATGGATCGACTCGGCCGAGTCAAAGGTTCTGGCTATCTAGGGACACTCTGAACTTGAGCCTATCTCGCGTATGTCACTCCTAGTTACGCCCCTGATTCCGAAATTAAATACAAGTAACAATGTCTTAGTGTTACTGTTCCGCGGTCTACACACCGGTAGTCGATTTTCTGATTCTGAGGAACCCAGTCGTCTTCTTTTTATCATACGAGCGCTGTTGATCCAGATCTTGAACAGAACGAGCATTGACTGGAACGAAGGTAACGATGGTCTCTCATTGTTGTCTCCAAAACCAGAGGAGATGATGAGACTAAAACTGGGGTCTTTTTCGGCCTACATGAAGTTGATTAGCCACCTCATTGCTACTTTGAGAGAACAATTCGCAGCCATCTTCATTATCCTTGACGGCATCGACTATTACAATATAACCTGGGAGAAAGAGGTTAGATAAATGGTAAAAAGTTTTTGCAGTCTGATACGCGATAGACTCAACTGGAGTCCTCAAGGTTACATTTTCGGCTGCAACGCATTTCAATAGCCCATAGGCTAGAGAAGATAATAGTATAGAAGTTAGTTGATGTTCTAGACGAGATGAATGGGAAGGGTGAGAGTTTTGAAGAGTTGAATTTGCGATTGGCCGAGAAAGTTCGGTATCTATGGAATTAATGGTGAAATATGGCACTTACGAGAATCTAGGGTCTGTTGAGCGTCAAAGGAGCAGGAACAAAGTGTTAGCCATATCTCGGATTTAGCTTGTTAGTCAAGTAGAGATGAACCCTTACCATGTAGCGAAGTATATTTTCACACCATGTCGAGGTGATTGATTATATGGTGAGGATATTAAGGACGATGCTGTCCTGTCAACATGTGCACTAGCGCCTTGTGCACTCTAGCTGTGCTTTGAGTGTAGTTGACGATATGGCTCTTCCGTATCGCAACAGACATCTGGCGTAAGGACCACAAAATTTAAAGAGCTTCAAACCATTACTGGACTCCTGGAGTTTCCAATTGTACATTAGTCATATAGTCATAGTGGTGCGTACATTTGAGTCGCGAGTAGAGAATGACTCACTCAAGGTATCAACTAACGTGTTTTATCAGCGAGCTGGCCACTTCACTAAAATCATGACGGCTTTTTATAGATAGCTGCACAACGCTATAATAAATTAGCTAGTAGATAGATCTATAAGAAATTTGCTATCCAGTAGTACATTATGCTCTTCTATGACCTTGTTCATGATAGTTGCTGCATGTAGGTGGCGCTCGTTGTCTGTCTGCCGCTCAAGCCTAGTTATCCTCCAGGACTACACTATCGGCCTCTACGACTAGCCGTCGACCTTCCTTAGCCTGTAGAGCATCCCCCACGGGCTATATACGACTAGCGCTGCTGCTGCTTGCGCTGCTGACGCTGACTAGCCTGTCGAAGCTTTATATTTTCTACTATACGAATCGTCGCTGAGTTTATTACAAGTTTACAACTTTTAATAACCTGACGGAAAACCTGAATAGTAGGGTTCTGTAACTAATAATAAAGTAGGCCTTGTAAATATTTAGCCTCCTGCTGAAGCTAAGATACAGTATACGGCCTCTCCGCTATCTATATAGCCTTAGTATTAGCTGATATTGTTGGTGGAGACGGCGTTCTAACTACTATAAGCGATAATAGGGCATGATCTAAATAGGAAGGGACTAGTTCTATCACTTAGAAGCTAGCCTTAATATTTATATACTATCTTAAGAGGTAAGAAGTAGCTAATATTAAGTAACTATAGTAGATACGATATATATATAGGTATATCAAGGCTAGTAATCTTCGCTCTATATAGTACTAATTGAATTTGTTCGTAGCATAGCTACTATAGCTGTTAAGTATAAGTAGGTGATAAATCTTACATACGCAGGATACTATATATTATAATATCTTATAGCTTTGAGTTACGGGTTAATAATATAGAGTTACCTGACCTAGGGTTAAAATAGCCGAATCGCACCCTGCAGGGATAGTAGCAATTCATCTCTCTTTTATCAGCTATCTCTTTTCTAAGAGAACTGAATATACGAACATTTTAGCCCTGCTACTCTATCTATTGTTACTACGCTGTAATCTATTATACTAGCCTATTACATATATCTATTAAAATACTATAGTTATATAAAGTCTAGGTTGTCTATTATCTAGCTATTATCGTTTACTACAACTACCTAGCTAGCAGGCAGGTCTCTATACTAGCTAGCCTAGTATAGCTTTACTAATAGGATAATAAAAGGCGGAATAGTATAGCTAGACGTGTTTGCGCTCTTAGTTATTATAACCTACTCGCGATTGCCTAGCCGTATAGTAACTAATTAAATAACTATATTAGAGCTTATAATAACTTTTAATATTGCTGTAATACCTATTATAAATCCTATCTTATTAAAATTATAGGTGTCTTCTTCAAGGATACTATATATCTAGCATATATCCTCTACATGTTAGTACTATGCGCCTATTATAATAGGATCTTTACATCTTGCGCGCTCCGATTAGAACTTCCTATTCTACTTTATCTAGAACTCTGGGTGAGTCTTAATAAAGTGCGATATCTATTATTTACTTATAGGCTATAAAGGAGAATCTGCGGTAGAAATCCTTATCGGGTCAGGTCTAGGATCTATTAAACTAGTAACTGCTCCTCGGCAGAATCTAGCTTTTAATTAACAGGTCTAGTCTTAGATCTTAGCTTAATATCCTAAAGGCGTGCCTATATGGTCGATTTTAGTATATTATAGGCTGCTGCTAACGCGCGTATAGATTGTGATGGTTTATTATTAAAAGTTGCAATAGCAAGACCAAGTCTACCCTCTTTTTGAAGCTGCTCAGTATTCTGCGTGGGCGGCATCGTAAGTCTTGTAAGAAGACCCGTATTTTTTTTTTGGTGGGGTGGCTAGCTCGCTGGTATGGCCAGCTCGCTGATAAAACACATTGTCACGCATTCCGGCTGGGTCCTCTAATGCTAGACAAGTTTTAATAAAAGACAAAGATTATAACACAGATCAGGGAGATAATTGGCACACCTGCAATATCGTGCGGTGTCCTGCATTATGGCGAGCTTGTCCTTCACAGTGAAGGCCATGCGGATGTTGCCAAGAATCTCGCTGCCTATGCGGATACCGTTAACAGCATTGGTTCATGCTCAAAAGGAGTTGTTCCCGCACTCTGGAACGTCCCAGTTCATAAGGGAAATTATCCTGGAGGATTCCGCTATCGGCATTCCTTCGCACCTTTCGAACGGTGCATGACCTTGAGATTAGTAAACGTGCAATACTTAGATCTCTGCTCACACGGCGCTGGACTAACTCACATTGGCTCACTCAATTGCGAGTTCTTCAATGAATTCTTCAGTAATTGCATAGATCAGGTACACATAGCCGTAGATCTACTGGTTGCTCACGACTCTCGCTTTCGTTAGTTGTACAATATTTTTATGCTCGGCGTCGTTGGTGAAATCATAGCTGCAGTATGTAGGAAGAGTGCAGGGGTGGTATGGAAAGAAAAACCTCTTTGATCCATTAGTGCTCAATCGCACGTGCGCAGACGCTGCGGGCTACCCACGGGACGTCAATGTCGATATCGGCTATTCCGTAATTCTAGGCGAGGATCCAGAACGCAAAGATGGCAGCATACAAAGTGCGTCTAGATTTCTTAGAAGTACGGTGAAGGGTATGCTCTCGCGAGCGAAAGCGTTATGCTCGTAGAAGCAACATCAGGGCAACTATTGGAAATAGACTCGCCTGATAAGGAACGATATCGAATCCTGGGAGACATCGAGACCTTGCGATGCGCCCGCCGTTCAATAATCTTTGAAGGCGACCAGAGCAGAAATTTCTACGGACTCAGGTGATCTCGCCACACCTTGCCTTCCCGTTGGCTTGTGTCTATCGGGGCCAACTTTGCCCTATTGCGGGATCCGCCTGTCATAGCACAAATTAGTGAAACTCGACTAGCCCTCCACTACTACGGGAAATTCGGAGGATTTCTCGCATCCTTCTATACTTTTCCGGACACCTGCAGCGCCATAAATTGCTTTGGGCTAATTCTTCAGCTTCCTCGGGTGATCCGACTGATTATATCACCTTATCTCAAGAAGAGTCTGGTAGGTTTGCGGTAGGTTTGGAGCGGCTGTTTAGATCCAAACAACAATCTTTGAATTGTGATAATTTTTAAAATATGAATTTTCGGAAAACCAAGCATCTATCACATATGACCATTGCTCCTAGATAAAAGCTCCTCTCCGATCTGCCATCTGTCGTGCGACTGTTTCTAGTATATTAGCGCTCATTACTCCGAATGCAGAGAAAAACTTCCTCCCGCACATACCCCTGTATGTGCACGCGAAATTAATCCTATGTAGCAGGATTCAGCTGCGGTCGCACAGTTGTTGCTAGGTACACTACCTATGTACTATTCTAGATTATGTTGCGCATCCATTACAAAGCAGCAGGTAGCACAGCAGATAGCTCCATTTATCCACTGCGCTCCCTTAGGATTCCTAGCCCGTCCCAGATCCTTCTCCTCAACACTATTACCCTCAACATTATACTCAAGAAATTGTCGTATAACCACCTCAACCTTACAGTACTATGTAAATAGCGAGTTTCCTAAAGTTATTTATAGAACATTTTTAGAATTAGTAGATCGGTGGATAGAGTGTTGATAGATTGAGATGGTCGAGTATGGATACCTTAGTGGCTGACATTAAAAACCCGAGCACCAGGTGGGTGGGAACGGCACAAGTACTGGCCTCGGTGTCCGAGGACTAAGCCTTGTTAAACAGAGGCAAACGCCAAGTCCGTTGTTTTGTGCATCCTGCAAGCGTCAGGCCTTCAAAATATGAGAAATCTTCTCCACCTCCCGCATTCAGATGTTAAGGCTTCATAGGCGTTCGATTCATTCCACTTCTTCGTATTGCATACGAGCGTAGCTTACCTCAATGAGCTCGATTGATAATCATTTGGCGCCAGCCATCATAGGTACCGCATATGCATTCACCATACTGGGTACTTTTGCTATTGCCCTGCGGTTCGTTGCAAGATATGTCAAAGGTGCACGCTTCGGACTGGACGACTGGACGATGTTGGCCGCATATTCATTGTTCGTGATTACGATGGGAATGGAACTTCGGGGTTGGTATTACTAATCCAAAATTGCCTTTTACAAATTTTGATGAATTCTTAGGTATCACGGCCTTTGCAAGAATTGAACGTGGCTATCAAGACCGTGAATACTCAGAATTTGCGAAGGCAAGCTCACCCGGAACTAGATCGCGAATTAACCGCTGATGAAATGCAGTACATCTACCTCTATGGAATTCCCTACCATCTCTGTGTGTGCATCTTGAACATCTCCATATTGCTTATCTACCGCCGCATTTTTACCACAAAATGGTTCACGAATGTCTCAATGGGATTCATCTGTCTCAACATACTTTGGGGTATTCCTGCAGTCATCGTTTCAATCTGGGCATGCAATCCCATAAGCTCCTGGTGGAAATCACCCACACCGACTTGTATCCACTACGGAACGTTTTGGGTCATTATAGCGACATTTGAGGTGTTTATACAATTCTGCATGATGATTCTACCCGTCAATGAAGTGCGCAAGTTGCAGCTTACAACTGCGCGCAAGGTCAGCGTCTCCGCCATTTTCATGCTAGGTGGCCTGTAAGTAGAGTTGCTATAAATACTATGTCCTTATTTGTAAGCTAACTCTCAAATAGTGCCATTATATCCGGAATTGTTCGCATTGCAGTATCCTACAAGAATTCAATGGCGATTGCACTCGACGTAGATGCCCTTTGGCTCAACATTCATTTAGGGATAGCTGTCGTTTCAGCCTGCTTGCCGACGTATAAACCGCTTGTTTCCATGGCCACAGATAAGGCTAGGTCTTACTACTCCTACGTGACTGGCAGCAACGTCACATCCTCTATTGGATCGTCGAAGAAATACAGAGGATCCGCGTCAGACGAACAAAAAGGAAGCGCTTTCATAGTTAGCAAAACCAGTTCGAAAGCATGGGAACGTTTAGATGCTCTTGAGCGCCATGACGGTGATAATGTTGAACTTGTTGGTAGAGAAGACTCGAAGGTGAGATCAACTGCAAGTACGATTGTATGAGAAACCGCGGTGAGAATTGACAATGAAATATTGTTTTAAAGGCTTCAGCATCAAGCTTTAACTAGAGGCCTGCTAGTACTTCAGTTGTACCGTGTATAATAAGGCGTCCGAGAAGTGAAAAATCTTATACCAGTTCGCGGTACGGGCTCGTTCTCAAAAACAGAAGTAAAATAAAACAGTTGGATAGGTCACAACATACACACTATGCTATTGGTGGCCAAGCAACAGGAGACTCAATGACGATGGATACTACAAAAATTCTCTGCTCCAATTCCTCTCTACTCTTAGCTAAAGAGTGAACGTGTGCACACAAAAACAATCTCAGCATGTTTCGCGGACTCTACAGTAGCATCAAGCAGCACTTGATGATTTCGCGAAACTCTTCAGAAGCGCGACGAACTCAGTGGGTTTTTCAAGTGGAATCCAGTGACCACATTGTAAACGCTCGATACGATGGTTGCAAAGATAAGCATTAGCAGTCGGCTTCTGGAAGTCTGGAACACAGACATAATCGTACTCGCTCACAATCACCAAAGATGGTAGCCCAATACTCTTACTCTCCTCTGTTGTAAGAGTTGAATTATACGGTTCGTCGACTTTATGCATGATTCCTTTGTACCTTCATGAATTAGTAAATGTTAAGTATTCGCTATGCAATCCTTACCAATTCAGTGGAGCCGTGTACCCGCCTCTTTTAAAAATCTGGTTGCGCTTCTGTACATCGTCCTCACTCAACCAGGCAGGCAAAGGCGTCACTTTGGCATTAGTGATCCATGATTTCGCTGCACCTATAGGACCCATGGTGGTTTTCCAATCCTCCGGATGTTGCGGGTAGAGAAGCGACACGAACGAATCTGAATTCGTGTCGAGGGTGCTTCCAGCGTTATCTTCGTCGAAAAATTTCCAGTACCCGAAGGTGGGGTAACCTAGGATTTGTTCTGTCATGATGTTGAACTGGTCTACATCAAATGATCCTGGGGGAACATATCCGACTGAGGAAAATACAATACTTGCGAACAACGACGGATGCGCTAGTGCGGTGTACGATAATAACCCTGAGCCCCTGAAAAACATTGAATTAGCGCATTCATTGCTATACCAAAGCTAGTCATTTTCAGAGAAGCTCACGTGCTACTCACATATCATGCCCAACTCCGATCACCTGCTGAATATGTTCCTTCTGGAGGAGCTCGCTTAAGTGGTCGGCCATTCGTTTCATAGAATACGCCGAGAGTTCCGTAGGCTTGTCTGTGTCTCCGTATCCAAGAAGATCTGGGGCAATGATGCCGTAGCCATCTTCCTGAAGGAGCGGAACTACGCGTCTCCAGTCGAAGCTGGAGCTGGGGAAGCCATGTAGTAAGAGAAAAGTGGGCTGAGTTGGACTCAACGGTGGGATGAAGATGTACGCATAGGTGGTGCCGTCTTTCAGAGCTATGCTCTTGCTCGTGTCGGGAAACAGCTGAAGCGCCATGTTAGTAACTGCCGTGATTGTGATGATGCTGCAATGTTGTCCGGAGTGTGAGATGAAGAGGGAAGATGAAGCAAAAGTGATGAGGCTCAGCAGCAAGGGGTATCCACCAATTTCCAAATGTTAACGTTCGCGCGGGGCTACAAACGTGGGATGGCATAGACTCCACAAGCTTGTTATCGATCGAACGGGGGCAATGCTGGGTGATGTTGCACAACACCTACGCCGGAATTGGCTGACCACCATTCGCGCTTCGGCAAAACGAACAATCTCACATCTTTCGACGCGACAAAGAATAGAGAAACCTTCCTCAAAAATAGAGAACAAATATTCAAAAACAAAGAGACTTTCTTCCTTGCTGAGGTAGTACTTTCAAATCACGCCAAGTTTTCTTCGCATAATAGCTAACACGGAAAAGAGAAGTAATTACCCTTTTTGTAACTGTTAAGGGGGAAATGAGCGGTAGGTAAGTCCAGCATGGATATTGTGCAATGTGACCCGGCGATGCGGGGCAAAAATTGAAATGAGGATCGTTACTTAATTGTGACGCATGCACTTCGGCATCCTAAACGGCAAGCATATGGCACAGTTAGTGCTCTGCATGCCCAGCTGCGGGTTCGCCAGGGGTAGGCGTTTGTGAAGTTGCCATAACGTTACTTAGTCTCACTAGGTACAGTCGCCGACAAGCCTCGTTTAAATACCTAAAAAGGTTAATCATTTACCTTGCATTATCTTGCGGTTGAGCGACCTAGTTGGGAGACAGCACGGCGTATCTTTATGTGAGCTTGCCTCTATCGTTTAAGGAAGTCGTAGCCGGTCAAGATGGGTCAGGCCGACAGAATACGGTCTGTAAAAAACTACGCTTCAGACTATGCAAGTTATATGTATCATAGTAGGTAAAGTCAATATATTTCCCCCTCTAAACAAGATACTTACGAGAATAACTAGTTATTAGTATAGAGTTAATAAATTACCTGTAGAGGATCTTAGTAATAAATTTTAAATCAAAAATTATATGGAATAGGAATATGTAAGTAAAAAAGTATTAGTATTAGCGCTAGAACCCCGTTAAGAGGGGAGACTATATAGAAAAATATTAACAATGCTTATTTAGAAAAACACTATTAGTAGGTTCTAGATACATAGTAATGCTAAAGCTCCTAATATTCTTGGCAGCCATGGGGACTGTAGTGGATGGAAAGTTCTCCTCAGGAAAGAGATGACCATCAAGAATCCTGTATGCGTGCAGTATACAGGGACCAATTGGCTTGTTAACAACCTGCAAGAAAATATTCTTTTATCCGTCACTCCGGTGTAGCTTATCTAGTAGGATTCTGTATGATTCCGTGACTAGGATACCAATTAGGGAAAGAGAGGTATACCCCATTCTTTGATTCCGTCTTACCCAATTTGAGGTAATGCATTGTAAAGGATTTTCTACCTAACATAACTATAAAACACTATCGTTGTGGACTTCATACGGCCGAGAACCGTTGTTCAATTCCTGTATCTCTTCGTTCTCAATTGACGTAACGATTAGCATTGAAGCATTCGAGCAAGATGGCGCCCTTCATTGAGGAAAGTCCAAGTTCCAGTAGTATGGCAAGTACTACTAGTACTGAGTCTATCAGTGATGGTGCAAGCGAACTCGATGGGAACAATGCTGAGCCTATCGCTATCATCGGCTTTGCGTTCAAGTTTCCGCAAGAGGCCGACACGCCGGAGGGATTTTGGAAGATGTTGCTCGAGAAACGATGTGTGATGACGGATTTTCCAGAAGACCGGATGAGCGTGAAAGGTCATTACCGCAAGGAAAAGAAGCAGACTACCGTACGTAAATCATTTTCATCTAGTGGTAGTCTGCTAAATTTCCGTAGCTCCAATTGAAGGGCGGGCACTTTATCAAAGAAGAAATGGCAGCATTTGATGCTAATTTCTTTTCCATCTCTCCAACTGAAGCCTTAGCATTGGATCCCATGCAAAGGTGGCTTTTGGAAGTTTCCTACCATGCTTTCGAAAATGGTGAGCAGGCTCTACTCATACTACTAAGCCATCCCAGATAACTGATCGATTATAGCTGGACTTCCCATAGAAACAGTTGCAAATTCAGCTACTTCCGTACATACCGGATCCTTTGCACACGATTACATGATTCAGACGACAAGAGATGTGGAACAGTTCCCTACTTATGCTGGATATGGCCTCGGTGCGGCCATGCTTGCGAATCGAATCAGCTGGTTCTATAATCTCACCGGTCCTAGTATTGCAGTAGACTCTGCTTGCTCGAGTAGCGCCATGGCGCTGGACATGTCATGTCAATCCCTTAGGACTAGATCCTCTAATATGGTGAGTTCAAATATGCACCATCGTACTGTAAAGGTTTGCCTGGCTAATAATGGGATGTTTCAGGGACTGGTTGCTGGCTGCAACTTGACGTTCTCACCAGAGACCTTTGCCTGGCTTTCTAACATGAACATGCTCTCACCCGATAGCAAAAGCTATTCATTTGATCACCGAGCTAATGGTTACGCCCGTGGTGAAGGAATTGCTGTCATGGTTGTCAAGCGTCTTGAGGACGCAATTCGTGATGGCAACACAATTCGCGCTGTCATTCGATCGACTGGCGCTAATGAGGACGGACATACGTCAGGCATAACACAACCTAGTCAGATGGCCCAAGAACAGTTGATCAAAGAAACATACGAAAGAGCAGGGTTGTCAATGGAATTCACACGTTACTGCGAGGCCCATGGGACCGGTACTCCTCTTGGCGATCCTTTGGAAGCCACAGCAATTGGTAACTCCTTCCGCTCATACCGTAGTGAGGAGGAACCTTTGTACGTTGGCTCAGTCAAGTCGAACATCGGACACTTAGAAGGCTCGAGCGGACTAGCGGGAGTTATCAAAGTAGTCCTCGCTTTAGAAAGCGGATTGATTCCACCGAACGCCAATTTTGAAAAGATCAACCCAATGATCGACACAAAGCATCTGCGAATACGTATACCGAGCGACGCGACCCCTTGGCCGTCACCAGGTCTTCGAAGAGCATCTATCAACTCCTTTGGATATGGTGGGGCTAATTGCCACATTGTCCTAGATGATGCCTACAATTACTTGAAATTGAGGGGTATGAAAGGCACACACAAGACTGCAGCATCTCCTCCAGCAGCAGATGAGTCAAAATGGTATTCTTCTAGGGTTGAGAGTCCGGCTAGTAGAGACTCTTCTGCAGATACTCGTAAGACGCCAAAACTCCTTGTTCTGTCAGCAAGCGATGAAGCAGGTATTCAACGCCTTGCTACGTCCTACGAGGCACATTTCGCAAAAAATTTCCAGGACGGAGATCTGCCCCCGAAAATTCTGGATGCTGTAGCATACACACTGGATAGCCATCGGAGCGTACTCACGTACCGCTCCAGCTCCGTTGCACATTCCCTCGAAGATCTCCTTAGAATAGCAACGACAGCCTCGATGGCAGTAAAGCCTCGTGGGACTCCTCTTCAGCTCGGTTTTGTCTTTACTGGGCAAGGCGCACAATGGTTTGCCATGGGAAGGGAGCTCCTTGACTACCCAGTTTATCGGAAATCAGTAGACGATGCTAGCATTCACCTTGCTAGTCTTGGTTGTCCCTGGTCAGCGTTGGATGAGTTGAACCGAGGTCTGGATTCCACAAAAGTCGACGAGTATAGCCAGGCATTATGTACAGTCATTCAGGTCGCTTTGGTCGATCTCTTGAATGAAGTCAACATCAAGCCATCCGCAGTCGTTGGCCATTCTTCCGGAGAAATAGCAGCGGCGTACGCTGCAGGGTATATCTCGAAGCAAGACGCATGGAAGATTGCGTACTTTCGCGGCATTGTCGCTTCGAAGTTGTCGAGTTCATATGATCACGGTTCCGGCGCAATGATAGCAATCGGACTTCCCGAGGAAGAGGTGCTACCACATATTGCAGATATTCTTTCGACGGAAACGAGCAGTCTTGGTTTAAATGTGGCCTGCATAAACAGCCCCAAGAACGTTACTGTTGCTGGAGATAGAAACCTGATCCACATTCTCAAGCATCGTTTGGACCAACAAAACGTCTTCGCGCGCGAGCTACGTGTGAAAGTTGCATATCACTCCAAACAAATGCAAGCTGTTGCAGACGAATACCTTAACAGCATCGGGGCAAATCTAAAAAGCTCTCCAACTCAATACACGGTCCCTATGATCTCAAGTGTGTCCGGTAAAATTATTGGCGGAGATGATCTGCGTAGTCCAGGGTATTGGGCGCAGAATATGGTTTCTCCAGTTCTTTTCAGTCCTGCTGTCTTGGAAATGTGCACCCTATCACGCGCATCTTTGGGAAAGGACACTAGCCATGATCGTGGAACAGCTTGGGTTGTGGATTACCTGGTCGAGGTTGGCCCTCACTCTGCCCTACAAGGACCTCTTCGAGACATTCTAAAGAGTCTTGATAGAGGAAGTGACATAGGCTATAGTTCTGTGCTTGTACGAGGCGAGGCTGCCACGAAGACATTACTAAATGCGGCTGGGGCTTTATGGTGTACGGGGCATCCAGTCAATATCCGGGCTGTAAACGAACTCGATGTTATTGAAGGCGGAGCCCAAAAGGATTCAACACTTGGAATGGGTCGACCTCGCATCCTGGGAGGCCCTGAAATGCTGATAGATTTACCCGCATACCCTTTCGATCATACAGAAAAATACTGGTTTGAGAGTCGAATTAGCAAAGCTTACCGCTTCAGAGACCGTGTTCCCCAGGATCTACTTGGCAGCCGATGTAGTGATTGGAGTCCTCTAGATGCGCGATGGAGGATGCTCATACGGGAGAGAGATCTCCCTTGGACTGCAGACCATTTAGTGAACGGTAGAAAGGTATATCCAGGCACTGGTATGTTGATCATGGCAATAGAGGGCGCCAAACAACTCGCTGATCCTGAACGGATCGTGTCCGGCTTCGTCCTTCGTAACGTGGAATTCGAAAGCGCAATGGATCTCGAGGGTCCGTCAGGGACTCTCGAGGTTTTGACATCTCTACGTCCCTCAAATAGCGATACAAGAGTAGATTCAAGGTTCAACTTCAGCATCAGCTCCTACACCGATCCGGACTGGGTTCGAAATTGCCGAGGTTCGATCGAAATTGAATATGAAAAGAGCAATGACGATTGGAATGCGGGAAAGAGAATGGATCATTTGAACGATCTTGCCAGCAAGTACCAGAAAAAGATTGAGGATTGTAACACGGCAGTTGATAAGTCGGTGATGTACCAACGTCTCAAAAACTGGGGCCTGGATTATGGGCCAGCATTTCAGATTGCGACAACTCAAATGGTGAGCACCAATAGCGAAGCGATTGCAGACGTTGTAACGTTCAAGGGAGATGGAGAAGAGTTGCAACCTCATGTGATTCATCCGGTTACTTTTGATGCGATTGGCCACTTGTGTTTCACTGCCTTCACCGCTGGTGGCATAAAGCCAATGGCGACAAGCATGCCTCAGAAATTGAACTATGCGTGGATTTCGGACCGTGGCCTCGCTGCACCAGATGCATCCTCAGTCCGGGCATGCTCGACGATCGTTGGACAAACACCTCGTGGCTTCGAAGGGGACTGCGTTGTTTTCGATGCAGAGAACTCGAAGGAGGTCCGACTTTTTATACAGGGACTCAAATTAGCATTCATCTCAGACATCCCAAGGGAGTTAGAGCTTCCCAATCGAGCACAGCAATGGTACAACATTGAGCGAAAAGTTGACTTATCCATGCTCAGTTGGAGTGAGGTGGAACAATACCTGCGTGGAAAGTGCAAGACGTCGGCCGGACCGATGGAGTTGGCGTACCAGTACATTGAGCTAGCGGCCCATCAAAATCCAGGCATGCGAGTGTGCCAAATAGACGCAGGAAATGGAGATAATACACGACGAATCTTTGAACATGCGCTAGATCTCAATCATTCAGGATATTTGAGTTGCGCAAGATATAGCTTTGCAGATCGTGCTCAGACAAATGTGGAGCACGCAAAGGAGTCGTTTGCAAAATATGGAGCCAAGATGAAATTCCATGTCTTTGATCCTGTCTACGGATCTCAAACCAAACAATCTGAAGTCGAGGATTACGACATGATCATTGCTTTTGATCATAGCTGGACATTAAAAAATATGCAAGAGACATTTGAGAATCTGCGAAAGACCCTCAAGCCGGGGGGCAAGATGGTGATAGAAAGACCGGCCTTGGATGATGGGGTTGTCGTAGATTGGAATGAAGTACTGCATCGGAGTGGATTTTCTGGAGTGAACCTTTATCTCGAACCTAGCGACACAGCCAAGGGCATCATAATCTCCACGGCGGTTGAGGAGACTACTAGCCACCAGACAATCCCCGGGGGAATTCGGATTATAGTTGTTGGGAACTTTGCAAACGATCAGCATGACGGATTGGCTAAGAGAGTTGGAGAACTGGTGAAGCCAGATGTAGCATCGGACATTGTCCAGATGAGCTTATCCGAAGCATCGCAGTATCCGGATCTGAAGAGCTCCCTTCTGATAATACTCTCGGATCCAGAGCATTTGTGTCTTGAGACCTTGAGAAAGGATTCGCTATCTCAATTGCAGCGCATTATTCCCACTGTGCCCTACGTTCTCTGGGTTTCCGATATGGCCGCCGAAATTGGCATTGGAGGCTCACCAGTTTCAGCTATCATTGAAGGATCAGCTCGTTCACTCCGCTTTGAGCACAACGACACGCGTTTGGTAACGCTGGGACTGGAGTCATTCAACGATAACAGGAGCGCACGACATATATTCCAAGTCGTGGAAAGGATCTTGTCGACCCCAGCCGGTTCAAACTACGAGCAAGAATATGTTGAAGTTGGTGGGTATTTGTCTACGGACCGTATCGTGGAGGCCGCTTATCTGAGGCAAATTACAAACGCGAAGCTCGTGCCCCAGCAATCCACAACCGTGAGACTGGAAGATCAGAACTTCAAGCTGGGTATAGCCCAGATCGGCAACCTTGAAACTCTTCGCTATGTCCAAGAAGCACCTTTATCGACGGAACCACGGCCAGGCGAGGTTGAAATTCAAGTGTCCGCGGTTGCAATCGAGTCTCGGGATTACAGGAGGGCGATGGGCAAGACTCAGAAAGTGCAATTCGGGAATGCTTGCGCGGGGACAATTGGAAAGGCCGGCCTACACAGCGGCTTCAATATCGGTGACCGTGTCTTCTATGTAGGAAAGAATACTTTCAAGTCACGAATCCGGACCCCAGATCACTACGTACGCAAGCTACCAGATGGACTAGATTTCGCGGATTGCTGTTTGTCGATACCGGCGCTGGCCGCAGCTCATCACGCGTTGGTGGATGTTGGTCGTTGGCGTGAAGGTGACACGGTTCTGATCTATCCCTGCGCTGGTTTCATTGGAAAGGCAGCACTTAGGGTCTGCCAAAAAGTAGGAGCTCCAGTGTGGACAACAGTTCACGAGGATGGGCAAAGCAGAACTCTTTCCGAGCAACTCGGTATTCCCGGGACATCAATCCTATCGCACGACGCGTTTGCCTTAGGACATACTCGGCATCACCCAACATTCCATGGCGCCGACATAGTACTTTGCACTGAGCCAGTACCGAACGACCAGTCATGGGATTTTGTGAATAAATTCGGCCGGGTCATTTACATGCCATGTATTACAGGCGCGCCTATCTTGTCACCTTCCTTTCAACATATTCCCCCGAACATTTCCTACGGTGCTGTAAATTTTCAAGAAATCGCAGCTGAGCGCCCAATATCTTTGCGAGAATCAATTACCAGTGCCTTTGAGATTCTTTTGGCCGATGGAGGAGGGGTGCAGACTGCAGCACCTTTTCCGGCGTCGCAAGTAGTGGAAGCCTTCAAACGTGTTGGGAATACAAATGGCCAGGTGGTAGTCAAATTCGATGTTGACGATGAAATAGAGTTGACATGTGACACTCAACCCACGACTAAGCTTGACGCTGACGCGAGCTACCTAATCTCTGGCGGTACAGGAGGTATCGGCCGCGGCATTGCTCGGTGGTGCGCCGCACGAGGTGCTCGCTACCTCATCCTACTTTCTCGGTCGGGTGCGAAGGGAAGAGAAGCCCAAGAGCTAGTTGAAGAGTTGGCCGCACAAGGCGTCCACGTTGAAGCGCCGCCGTGCGATGTGGCTGATGAGAAAGCGCTGCGCGTGGTGTTGGACGACTGTGCGATCCGCATGCCGCCAATCAAAGGGTGCATACAAGCTTCTGGCGCGTTTAAAGACATTTCCTTTGAGAAGATGTCTCTCGACGACTGGAATGTTGCCATCAAGTCCAAAGTCACGGCGTCGTGGAACTTGCACAAGGCGCTGCCCGCCGGGATGGACTTCTTCGTCATGACGTCCTCCATGTCCGGCATTCTGGGCATGATAAGTCAGAGCAGCTATGCAGGCGGAAACGTGTATCAAGATGCCCTGGCCCGCCATCGCATAGCGCTCGGGGAGAAGGCTGCTGCGCTCGATCTCGGAGTCCTCCAGGACGTTGGCTTTCTCACCGAAGCTCAGAAAGAGCGGCTTAACCGAATGGGCTACTTCGTGTTCAATTATGAAGCAGAGATTCACGCCCTACTCGATATATTCTGCGACCCAGCGAATGCCATGTTGACTGCAATAGAGTGTAGGCCGATTACCGGGTTCAAGACCACTGCTCAAATGGTCGCCGACGGCGTGGAGGTTCCCTTTACGTTTGGGCAGCCCCTATGGCGACACACGCAGTATGCGCATGTCGAGGAGACGAAGAAATCGCGAGTCGCGTCTACGGGGTTTGATGTCAGAGGTCTGATTGAAAGTGCCGAAACGATGGCCCAGGCAACAGCTATTGCGACCGGCGCGCTCCGTAAGCGCGTGGCGGTACTCTTGTCCACGCAGGAAGAGCGGCTTGTCGAGAGTTCGGCCATGCATTCGTACGGCATCGACTCGCTGGTCGCCATTGAGCTACGTAACTGGTCGCAGAAGACATTTGGCGTCGAGGTCGCTGTCTTTGAGATTGTCGGTGGCGCGTCGTTTGTCGGAGTCGGTATGTCGATTGCAACGAAGATTAGGGGAGGGGAAACGGAACGGGCTTAGTGTACTGGAGAAGAATGTATCTGGTTATAGGGAAAATGTATATACAGTTTGGCCGGAGTTGAGACGGTGGGGAGCTGGAGAAGACGGCTAGGTTTTGATGACCGGGGGCGCGAGCGACGTTGAGTGAAAGAGTGCGAGACCGTGCCCAATAAAACTGAACCAATCTCCTCATCCCACGCATGTAAAGCGGCAATATGCTTGAAATCATGGCTGTTCATGTTGACTAGATTCAGAGAGCAAGAAACAGCATGCACGACGCGGATAGCTTTGCCGCATGTTTACTCGCTACAAAGAGACTAATGCCGCTGGCTTAGGTGCGCGCCTCAACCGATGGCCGTAAACGAGAAATTTCGCAAATCGAGTATGGCTAACATCGTTTACAAGCGAGCGCTCACACCAACCAACTTCAGACAATACATTCCCTTCTACACGCGATGCCTCAACGCAACAAGGCGCAATCAACCTGCAAAGAAGCTCAGGCTCTCCTTGGCCTCTCTACTATTAATAAAAATAAATTCGAAGCGAAAATCACGCTGTATCAACTTTCTAGTAC
Source organism: Lojkania enalia (assembly GCA_010094045.1). Taxonomy (NCBI): domain Eukaryota; kingdom Fungi; phylum Ascomycota; class Dothideomycetes; order Pleosporales; genus Lojkania; species Lojkania enalia. Next base: position 319,032 of record ML986619.1, read on the forward strand.
GACTGAAGGACCCTGCGATAATAACGCGTCGGGATTGCTTGCGCGACGCGATTGTGAGCCTAATTTAAAGAAGCTCACCAATACTGAAGAGGAGATGATTATCAGATATATCCTTGAGCTTGATTTACGAGGGGTTTCGCCCATACTAGATACTATACGAAATATAGCTAATTGATTACTGGCTAAGCGCGGCGCTAGCTAGGTTGGTATCTATTAGCCTCGAAACTTCATAATGTGTACCTATCGCCTCCCTTAGAACTCGAGATAATCGCGCTTACGATTACTAACGAGCTCTATATAAGGATCTAGAGGTTATAGGCATATAGTTTAAGCTACTACAGGGTATGAAAGATAAGCATAGTATGCTAGTCAAAGACACCTATAATTTCGATAAGACAGGCTTTATTATAGGCTAGAAATTATCTTAGCTAGTTGCTACTACTTTAGAAAGATGCTATTAAACAAAGAGTATCTAGCTAGGTAATTACAAGTAGATATTTATTTCAGTCGCGCTAATGCGCGATCGAATCAATGGCCTTAAAAGAGTAAACGCGGTTGCTATAAAGCGGAGACGGTTAAAAATAGAGCTGATCTTGATGCAAGGGACCCTAATAAAGGCCGAGGGCGAGGAGATAATCGCTTAAAACAACGTTGAGAAGCAGCTTAGGAAGGAATTGCGTGATTCGAGGGCTCAATTAAAAGCAGCTAGCCAGCTTTAATAGTACCCTGGGCCTTGGAAAGAGCCTAAGCATAATTCTCATACGTGCGAAATCGATATCATAGGTACCGTATGATATAATAGACTATCGCTTCCTATAGCATCTGCGCCCGCTGTTGATTATTATCGTATTATAGCCGTCTGAAACTGGTTGAGATGGGCGCTCGCTTCTACCGAGCGCTCACTTGTAAACTACACTACTACGGTTCCTGAAAGCTCATACGTATCTCAGCGATGCATCTGATCATTCTCAGTCTTCTTGCCCTCAACTTTGTGACATTCAATTTAACGATGAATTATGTCCGCTTGGATAAAATCCCGGGCACTATCGCTGGTCGACTCACCAAGTTCTACTGTATCTGGTTTTGTATAGACGACTGCGGGCCATTACGATACTGTCAGCTCTTTCAACATTATGACCCTGTTGTTCGAACTGGCCCCAATCCTGTGTGTCTATTCAAGTCTGAACTCATCCCCGTTTTGTACGACTTTCGATACAAGTTCAAGGAGGTAAGTATGCATCGCCAATATTTTGATGGTAACCCCTGACTATTGAAGAGCAACTTCTACGGGGTCTTCCGTCTCATATACAAAGGAATGCCCATGGATAGAATATTTACACTCAAGGATACTATCTAGCGGAGGGCTGCGAAACATCAACTAGTGACGCACATGGCGTCTGTACCTGCCCAATTCAGAGCTCCCATCAGAAACAGTGTGTGCAGTTTTCTTAACAAACTACGTGGGCTTGAGGGAGACTCAATCGATCTTTAGAAATAGTCTTGCTTTTGGGCGTTCGACTTAAGCTACCATGAGCTCTTCGGGCAGAGCTTTGGATACCTAGATTGTGGACGCAACTTCAACAGTATGATCACTGCCTTGTTTGACATCCTCATAGGCGCTTCTGTGCTTGTACACGTACCCAAATATAGCTGTACGCTCTTTATGAGCGAAAAGGCTATGAAAATCTTTCAAAAAGTCCAGAGACGTCCAAATCCGGTTGAAATTGTGCTGAGTTGGGTACAGAACTTTTATGAGATGAACTTGGCTAATTGCATTGCTTTAGATCATTGAAGAAAGAATTCGTTTGCACCTATCCGAGCCGCACAATTGCGGAAGCACATTCATCTGCAAGATTTTAAATGAACGAGATCTAGGCAATGAGGATGGGTATAAAGAAGTCGTAAATATTCTTCTTGAAGCGTTGTATGGACCCCTTCTGCAATGGTTTCAACTGTCAATGCTAAACGTAGATAAGTTTCGCTCCCTGGTATGAGAGCGGTAGTGAGCCTAGACTGCATAATTTACTGCTTGATGACTCCTCCAGATGTCTACAGAAAGCTGCCATTAGCTTAGAGTTAGTTTTGAATGTCACGAGCCACAGTTTTCCAAAGTAAATGATGCCTATCTTGAGTGTAATGTCAACAGACACGAGCTAAAAATCTGATATGCGCAGAACCACCGTTATCAAGGAGTCTCTGCACCTTTACACTCCCAATAGTATGCCAATGGCGCGTGTCGCGCCTCCAGAGTTTTTTGTTGACGGTCACTTCATCCCTGAGAAGACAGTTGTTAGCATTCACTCTTATAGAACCCATCGCGATCCGCAGGTATACGGCGAAGAGGTAGAAACATTCAGGCCAGAGAGGTAGCTAGAGGTAGACAGTAGCAGTGGAAAATTGACCCAGCGTAATTCTTTGGTTGTGAATCAACGTTTGAGATACATGCGCCCCATTAACTTAGCTCTCTGATAGTAACAATTAGTTCGGTAATGGCAGTCGGGCTTGTTCTGGCTGTGACCTTGCGATGCTGCAGCTGTGCACTACTATCTCAGACATATTTGAACTGTTCGATGTCACTTTGACGTCCGAAAAAAGTGATGTTTGCTTGAACATGTTCTGGGTGATTGAGTTCTCCGGTTTGGAGGTTAAATTTGCCAGTGCAAATGGGAAACAGTAGCATGCTAATCAGTGTTATTTTGTCACTTCTTTTAAATTTTTCACTCTATATTCAGCTCACATAGCCACTTTTCCTCGAACCCAAATTCTAAATGTGATCCATGAGTGGATTGTTCTTAAGACTTGTTATTTATCATCTCAGATGAGTGTGTAATGTCGCGTATCAGGCAGCATCAATTGCTGAGGCAAATATTGAAGTATTGAAGGAGGGTAAGTGGTCTGCCTGGCCAGAGGTTGGCAGTGGCGCGACTATATAGGGCTAAAAACAGGCCAACTATATATAATAAGATAGTAGAAACACGTGACATGTAACGTGGTTTACAAGAGAGTCGCCAGCCCCACTACTTTTTTGCGACACGTCATTCTTCAATTGCAATGGCTCAACAGCGCATTGCTCAATTAAGCTATAACGAAGTAAATATTGTCCTTGCTATCTCCTCTATTGAAAAGAAGCGAATTAGAAGCGTTAGCCTCGCTACTTCAACTTTTAACATCTCTGTTGACGCAGCGCAACCAACGCGCTAGAAACCTCTACGACGCGATTGCAAAGCCTAAATCAGAGAAGTTTTTAAAGATGGAAGAGGAAGTAATAGTTAGGCATATACTAGACCTACATTCACGTGTATTTCCGCCCACATTTGATGCCATGCGAGATATGGCTAATAGACCATTTGCTGAGCGAGATGGCTGCCCTGTTGGCATCTAGTGGCCGCGCAACTTTATTAGGCGAACAGACAGCCTTGCAAACCGTTTTAATAGGCCATATAACCTAGATTATGGTACTGTCTTTGATCTTCGGCTCGCTTTTCCTCGCAGCAACGATTGCCGTTCGCTATTACCATCTCACGTGAATAGTGGACTGGAAGACTTCCTTTGAGTGCAAGTCAGCGAAGCGTTATCCGCATACCGATCCAATCTTTGGACTGGACCTCTTGTTCGTAACTGCCATCAAATTGATTCAGAACGGCCACATCACCGCGCTGCAAATCGGCACAAGAAGTACGGCCACACTTTTGCAATCATCAGTGTAGGGTGCACGACCTTTCGCACCATGCACCCGGAATACACCGAGACTATTTTCAGAGAATTCTAGGAGGATTGGCGCGTTGGTCCTGTGTGGGAATTCACCATGGAGCCATTCTCCGGCTAGAAGTTTGTTAAAATAGATGGAGAGTAGCATCGATTCCCAACTATGATCGACCTGTCTTCCTCGGATGCCAATGCGTCAACCCTAACCTCATTATATGAAGCTCTTGATTAGTTCCTTGACAGTCTGCCGTCTGATAGAACTACAATAGATCTTGCGCCAATTTTCTCCGAGCTTGGGAGTACCACGTTCTACTTAGCCACATCCTCACCAACTCATCAATTCTAGTTTCTAGACTTGACTGGCGACTTTCTCCTAGGTAAGAAATTCAGCAAAGTGTAGACACAAGAAACAAAACACCTGTCGATAATACCGCCGCAAGACTTTCTCCAGGCTTTTTATGCGGAAGGATTCTGGGTAGACTTCGAGAGGAGGTGAACGCTCTGGGGACCCAGCCCTTGACTGCAGTCTCACTGGGAAAACTTCAGCACCTACAGAATATAATCAGTGAATGTGAGTGCCTCTCCTCCTGCTACTTCACCTGTTTAATTGCTGCGGCCGCACTTCGTCTTCATCCAGTCTTTGGACAGATGGGCCGCACCACAGGAAGCGACACTGTATTGCCTAAAGGAGGTAGGGAAGACGGACAGAGTCCTGTCTTTGTCCCGTCAGAATGCAGAATCATGGCAAGTTTTCATGCTCTTCATCGTCAAACGGCTGCCTTTGGTCTAGGTGTTGAGTGTTTCAACCCAGACAGATAGAAAAAATTGAGCCGCGGGTGTGGGAATATCTACTGTGTCTCAATGGGCCGCGGAATTGCCCCGGCAGAAAACAGATCATGATCCAGATCTCCTTCTGTCTTGCACTTTTGGCGCAGCGGGTTAGTCGCATTGAAAGCCGAGATCATCGCGATTGTGCTGGAGAATGGAAATTAATTGTAAAGAAAGCTCATGAATATAAGGTAGCGATCTACCGTGACATTAGGTAAGAGTAGTGTACACAGCCCACGCACCCCAAGAGCACTGGGCAGGGTAATCGTCGGGCGCTACTGGACCTTCTTACTGACGAAGATGCACCTAAATCCTATGTAGTTTTGTATCGAACTGTGCATATCATGGCAGAGACCCGTGTCACAACTTACCTGCCACGAACACACGCTTCTGCAAGTCAATTTCTTCAGTTATGAGCATATTGATGAGTGCATCGTTCGTCCTAAATTTGCAACATCTTGAACCACCCGCTCGGCGCAGCTCTCAGATCCAGTCGCCTAGCTACAGGAGAGTGAGCGTTTTACAGCCGTTGAAAGTGGCGGGTTAATAGGCCGAGGAGCGATGCCTGATGTGAATAAGCGCAGGGACTACACTAAAGCCGAAGAGGGAATCTCCAGACAGATTACGACGACCAAGATTGGAGTCGCCAAAGCTCTGAGTCAGGGCATCGAAAACCAGGTGGTGGGTCCTGGGGTTCCTGATTCAGAGGCCAAAGACCCGCCCACGCGAATCGAGCACGTAGACACGGAGGGAAAAATCCGAGTTGCCTGGGTTCTTACAAAGTATAGATCAAGAAAATTATTGTACCGATCTCATCAGGAATAATTCCGCCCCTGATAGTAATGCAAATACGCATGTAGTCAGAACTGCCGAGCGATTCGTCCCCAAATCAAGGCTTTAGCGTGAATCCACAAAGCTTCGTCGAACGCTATTTCCTTCCTACCTAATTCGGCCCGAGTATTGAATGTATTCCTATTCTCTTACTCTTATGAATTGGTTCCTAACAGAATCAAGGTGTAGTATTGCCCCTTCTCCATGCTTCTTATCTTCATTACAGTTCCTAGTCCTATAGTGGACGCGTCAGTGTAGTTAGAAACTAAAGCTAGCTGGGTCCGGATCGAACAGACAAGCCTCTCCACAGCGCCTCTGTGCAGATTCTAAACTCAATTGCGATAACGTTGCGCTGTCATGAGACCCGCCAAGGCTGAAGACGGCTTAATTCCGATCCAGCCTACTTACCACCCGACGAAAACTACCAGCATTCTTCATCCGGTGTCAGTCACATTTTGCTGATCTGTAGTGCGACTCATAAGGCTGACGTACAGCATCGTACATGGAACTTTACTTTACTTTATTTTACTTTATTTTATTTTATTTTATTTTATTTTTTGTATTTGTATTTAACCCTGCCCTGCTTACCCTTTCTTAGCACCTTCCAGATGTCCGGAAAGAATAGCTACACCACCTTAATAATGACACAGCTCTCTTCCTATCATGTAGCTGTCGGGGTACGAGACTGCACGTGGGGCAATATAACACACGAATCAATCCCCGGCTTTGCGGAGGGCGGGGGTGGGGCCTCCATAGCATACCCTAGACGACAGATTATCTCCCTAGGACTTAATAGAGCCTACTAACTGCAATCGAATTAGGATACACGGTAATTATGGGTGCGGCAATTCCCCCTTGTCTAAATGCCGAGAGTGTTTTGCTGGGGAGCATTTAAAGATGCAGAACCTTCATTTTTGGGATCTGCACAAGCTCTTGTTTCTTGCTTTCTTTCACGTTGTGGCTCGAGCACGCGACCTTTTTTTTTTTTTTTAAGCGGTAATAGTTTTCCATCATGGGTCTTGGAATTCTTGATGATCGCCGTCTGGAGCACGTGCCTGGCACGGCACTACTCACGGATATGTTGGACGCGCAACATCATCAGTATCAAGGTAAGCTGTGCTCCATGGATTTGCACGACTTGGTCTAATATCACCAAGGCCGCGATACATCTGCCCTCAAGCATGGCACTGGTCGCAATAAGGACGTTGTGCTCGTCCCACAGCCATCCGAGTCTCCTCGTGATCCGCTTAATTGGCCTCAATGGAAAAAGGAGTTGCTCTTGGCCATCATTTCCATAGACACGGCTGTCGTCGGGGCCTGGGGTCCTATGATCTCGCCCGGATATGCGGACATGGCAAAGCAATTTAACATGTCCTACAACTCCCTCAACGGCGGCCTCGGCTGGGCTATTTTCGCCATCGGTGTGTCGTGTTTTATCACCAATGGCCTTGCCGTCAAGTTCGGTAGGCGGCCTGTGATGATACTGGGAAATCTGCTCTTGTTCATTAGTAGTGTGTGGGCATACTTCGCACATAGCTATGAGAGTCTGCTTGCGAGTCGGATTGTGGGGGCTATCGGGATGAGTCCATTCGAAGTTCTGACCACGGCGGTTATTGCGGACATTTACTTTGTCCATGAAAGAGGTTTACGGCTTGCTGTGTGGGGCCTGTGTCTCTCGGTTGGTGTAGGCGGTGGTAGTTGTATTTCCGGTTACATTATTGAGGTTAGTTACTCGGCAGACGGCTGGGGCGCGTGATACTAACCCAAATGAACAGGATCTTGGATGGAACTGGACCTATGGCATCTGCGCGTGTTTCTACGGCGCTTTCATCCTCCTGATATTCTTCTTCGTCCCCGAAACAATCTATAGGCGCGATCCTGCCTACAACGTGGACTTGGGCACTGTGGATCATCAAGCAGAATTACTCGATGGAAAACACCATGCTAATGATGAGGAAATCAAGGGCGGTGCCATGCACATGGAGACGTTTCGTACGGAGCCTATATACACAGGCGCTGACGAGAAGCCCCTCACATTTTGGGAAGAGCTCAAGCCTGTTCGTGGCATTGAGTCTGACGAGAATCTTCTTGCCATCATCTTCCGCCCGTTTGGTATGCTGCTCTTCCCACAGGTCTTATACGGCTTTATTACGTATGGTCTCTCGACCTCCTGGCTTGTGGTCATGATTTCAGTCCTTGCGCAACTCTTCACGGTACCACCGTACAACTTCTCTGTCTCGGCCGTTGGCCTCATTAGTATTGCGCCGCTTGTTGCTTCCCTCTTGGGCGTGGTCGCTGGTCCACTAAATGATTGGTTAGTCAAGAAGCTCGCAAGGTGGAACAACGGCATCTACGAACCAGAGTTCCGTCTGGCGCCGAATATCTTGACCTTCATCCTGGGCATTGTTGGATTTTTTGGATTCGGAGCATGCCTGGAGAACAGGACGCCCTGGCCGGGACCAGTGATCCTCTACGGCATCATCTACTTTGCAATGGCATTCTTGAACATTGGGCAAGTGCGACTACATCTTTCAACCTGACTAGATGCTAACATTGATCAGCATCTTCGGATACATCACCGAATGCCACCGTTCCAAAGCACCGGAGGCGTTTGCGTCGCTCAACTTGCGAAATTTCTACTCATTCGGAATGAACTACTTTATTAGCTCCTGGATCACGAGCCAGGGCCCGCTGCAGGTGTTTTCCATCATCGGCGGACTGCATATCTTCATTCTGCTGTTGACGGTGCCCATGTGGGTCTTTGGGAAGCGGTGCCGCAGCATGACGGCGCGGGTGGGCTTCTATAAGAAGCTGCAGGGACATTGAGGCTCACTCGGTTCGTTCTTGATAGGCGGATTAGAATGATAAAAGCGAAGTGGAGGGTCTCTCCCTCTCTATTAGACTATGAAACTGTTGTTGATGGAGTATGTCTCTATTGAAGAGCGTCCCGTCCAGGCATACAAATAGATTGATCGGCGCTTTCGCTCCACGAACAACGCCCCCATCTCTTTCTTGTGTGACTGCCGGCCCGGGAAGCAACAAATGCGCAGTCATCGTCGCGGGTATAGCGGCATCCCGGATGCAGGCGTGACGGTGAATGGCGACTGACGTGTGCACGGAGCTGGATCCTGCTGGACGAGTTGATTTGCTCAGCCTCGGTGCCCAGGAACTAGTGCAGGCCCGTCCGGCCGGGGCTTGGACGGTTCCTGAAGTCGAGCCGCAGTCAACACCCCTCCGCGTGTTAGATCGTCATGCTGTCGCTCGTTGCGCGCCTTTGGTAATGCGAAGAAGAGAAGCATGAGGGTATCATGGACAGGAAGTGGCTGCTCTATCCCTGGTGAGTCGAGTCGCGCAGCCTCGAGCGCCTCCCCCTTCTGCATCTGCCTCTGTTCCCGCTGGCCGGACACGCATCGCTGACACGACCCTCACTGCGCAGCGGAGTCGTCACAGGGACCTGCTATCTCGCCTCCACCGTAGACAAGTCGTTCGCTTTCGACCGTCCAGTGCACTCGGCCGCCGCCGTCCTCTTCCTCTCCGGGCTGGCCTTCGTCGCCAGCTACTTTCTGGCCTCGTCCTCCCGCCAGCCGCACCGCAAGGACCAGTACCTCCTCATACCCTTGGACGAGAGTGGACGAGCCGTGTCCAGGGAGCCATCTCCGGCTGGTCAGCGGACATCTATATTCCAGGCGCGGCTTCTCGACATCAAGACGCGCGTGGCATTGGCCGTCCTGCTCCTGGTTGCCGTCTGCGGCCGCGTCGGCGTGTTCTGGCGGGTCGCAAAGGACATTGAGTGTGCTGGGCCAACGCCTCTTGTAGGACTCCCACAAAGTTTCGATGCATTCGCTAACTGACCATTGCCAGGCATTCATTCCGCTCGTTCTTGCGCTCTACAACGTTGGCTATCACCTAAAATACTCCAATCCGGCTCCCCGACTGGCTGCTGACCTGCCCCCGACTGCGCCTCTCGACCTTCTGCCTAACCTCGCATTTCGCGGGCCCACCCGATATGTACTCCCCTCGTTCCTCCTCTCTATCAGCAGCTTCCTGGCTACTTGGAGAGCCAGCACCCTGCGTTCGACGTACATTTGTCCAATTATCTCCTCCACAGCGTCCAAAATACACCGCCTCCAATTTTTTGGCTTCGTTCTTGATTGCATTATCGTCTTGGTGCTTTATACGCTCGTCAACGAATATCTTGCTAAGACCGATACTTCCTCCCCTGAACCAGGAGATAGCACTGGCAATGCTCTATGGCTCGCCTCAGCTTTCATCGTAAGCCCTGCTCTCTGACAACGTCGCTCTCTGTAAGCAAACTAACTCTGGTAGGCTTCTTCGGTAGTTTTGGCTGTGGTAGGCTTGATTGTATATGCGTCAATGCCCGAGCACCGCCAATGGCTCCTCGAATTTCCCTCTGAATATACCCATAGTCTCCTTCAATTGTGCTTTACGATACCCTGTACGATAGTCTGTTTTCTGTTTACCGTGAGTGCCCCGCAACCCCCCTGCTACGCTCCTCCATTGACGAGACAGATTCGCATGTACGGCGTTATGAGCGCCGTCCTCATGATCGGTTTCACTTCTGCATTTACTGGCGTTATACGAACACTTCGGGCTGGCGTTTCTCATTCCTTTCCCCCCAAACCCACTACATCGCTCACACTTTGCCTGATCTTGCTTACAATCGCGCTCATCCTATTTCTAATCACGGATGCGAGTGCTGAAGGTCGCGCTCTGCCGAAAATACACATGCGGCTTGGAAGGTACCAGGCTTTGCTTTTTCTGCTGCTCCTTTTTGTCCTTTCCATGACTAGATATGGCTACTACGCTAGCTCTTATGGACCGTCAACTCCCGGCCATCCCATTGCGACGCTTATCGAGACTGCTGACGATCAATTTGAGCAATGGGCTAGACAGGCGAAGCGAAGTAGAAACCTACCTGAGGCTGTGAAACACTATCAGGAACGATATCTTAGAGACCCTCCTCCAGGCTTCGATATATGGTATGATTTTGCTACTAGTCGGAGTTCCGACATCATCGATGATTTCGACAATATTGACGAAGACCTGGCTCCCTTCTCCTCTCTAAGCGCTGCAGAACTCCGAGGACGGACTGGGAAGATACTTGCAGATGACAATAGCGTTGGGGGTATACGTGTCCGGAATGGAACGGCGGAATCACTTGGGAAAATACCCTTCAACCGGACGTGGATGAAAAATGATATCCTTGCTGTGATCGAAAAGTTTGTTCAGTATCTACCGGATATGGATCTAGCCTTCAACTTCAACGATGAGTGTATGGTTGCCGTGCCATTCGAAGATATGCAAAATGCATACGAACAGCGGCAAGTCTATCCAGACCCTAAAACAACTAAACCGACGGTCGATTTTAGCGCCAATCGCGCATCCAGCTGGTGGGATATTACGGAAGTTCCCATGACAGACTCATACTTCAGACCGACTGGCTTCAGCCCAACATATCAATCACATGGCTCTGTTGCTTGCCCTCCAGATTCACGGGCTAGACAAGAGCGTCATTGGGATACTGGCGCGCTCTGCGCATCATGTGCGGCACCCCATTCTATGGGCATCTTCATCTCAAACTGGACGCTTTCTGCGTCTCCTTGCCATCAGCCGGACCTCGCCAACTTACATGGCTTTCACCTAAGCCCATCTGCGCTTGACGGCACTCACGCCCTTATTCCCGTCTTTAGCATGGGCCGTGCGCCAGGTTATGCCGATATTCGATATCCCCCGGCTTTCAACTACCTAGACAAGGCTTCCTATGCATTTGATGAAAAGCATCCCGATCCACCCTTCTCAAAGAAAGAAAAAACCCTCTTTTGGCGTGGCAGCACAACCGAAGGCATGAGTCCTGGTACTGGGGCTTGGAAGGGCATGCTGAGGCAGCGACTTGTTCATCTAGTGAACAATGAGTCGCACCCTCAAGCCATACTTCTTCCTGGAGGTAAAAAGAGTTTCGCTTATACAATGGAAGACCCAGCAAGCATCAAGGATCAGTTGGGAGTGAAACTAGATGCTCGGTTTTCTGGGGCGTCAATTAACCATTGCGCTAAGCCCGATTGCGAAATCCAAACATTGGAGTTTGGTCTCGCTTCGGGAATCGATTTCAAAGGGCACTGGCGCTTCAAATACCTCTTTGATGCGGATGGTCAGGGCTTCTCTGGCCGCTTCATTCCGTTTCTAAGATCCAACTCGGTCGTTTTCAAATCTGCGCTCTACCGCGAATGGTACGAAGGGCGCTTGATTGCCTGGAAACACTTCGTCCCTGTCGATCTTCGTCTCCATGATCTGTGGAGCTCTGTGGCCTTCTTTGGAGGCTATGGAGAGGGCGAGGATGGCAAGTGGACGATGAAGGCCAAGGAAAAGGAAGCTGAAAAGATCGCCCGAGAAAGCAAGGTGTGGAGCGAAAAAGTGCTTCGGAAAGAGGATATGGAAATATACATGTTCCGGCTCTTACTGGAGTGGGGCAGGTTGACAGATGAGAGGAGGGTGGAGTTGGGATTTAGGTTGGGTCCTGATACAAAAGGAGGAAAGGGGAATAGAAAGACGGCTGGGAGGTATGTGGAGGAGAGGGCGGAATTGTAGATAGCCGTTTTTGGGAGTTTTCGGGTTTGGTGTTAGGCGTTTTTTAAGTAGTGGGTATGGGTTATGTAATGGCATCGGTGGAGTCTGATAAAATTTAACTACATATTTTTCTTGACTACATATGCTTAGGCTAAGCGTGATGTTTGGTTTGCTGGATTGTGCTCTGTTTTTGATACCATGTTCGAATTTGAGAACTATCGAGGGGATGATAGTAGCGCAACCATTCCTGTTCGCTCATAGTAGGCAAAGCGAACCCAATATCAAGGATATGTGAATGTAGAAGTTTAGGAAGCATTGAGCGAAGTGATGGTGCGGTGGGACGGGATGGTAGCCATTCATCGTCTATGAATTTTGTTTTTTGTCCGAAAGGTAGCGCGTGATATTGACTGGTGAGGCACATGCCCGGTCCTGCATGGGCTACTAGGTTGAGCTTCTACAATTTCTACGTCGTGGCAGAATGTATTATATGACGCTATTCTTGCGATCATATTGAACAGGAAAGCATATAGGCAGTTGGCGAGGAAAGGGGACGTGACGGTGATGCGCGGGGACTCTGTACGACGCGGTACTCACTCAGACTCGTCACCTTCCTCTCCCACCAAATGCCCATAAACAAAGTCATGAATCTTGCCCTTCACTATCAATATAGATGGAAAAATTTATAATTATTAGATAACACGAACACAGTATTTAGTGACTTTGGTCACCGCCATCAAATTAAATGCACTCAAGTCATCTAGGCCAACTACTTGGGTGAGGGCCAACTACCTTTCTTTGGCCCGTCATACCTGTCTGACGGCGAACCGTCGCAGTCCACCAGCTACCTTGAACCCGATCTCTGGGGCGCCCTATAGAGATTTAGATCCCTTTCGTACAAATCCTTAAGTGATGAGCATGTACTCTATATATAACTCGCTTAATTCCTGTTGCATCCATGCACGGACGGGAAAGCTAGCGCACGTGTCTACAGAAGTGGGTACCTATTGCGATGGATCGGTGAAGGACTTTGCATGTGGCAAAGCTATGAGAGATGACTCTGGACTTATTATTTTTGAATGGAAGTGTTTGTATATGAATTTGGCTTAGAGATTGCTATATTCGTTTTAGACATTAATTGAGTTACGTGGATTGGTTACGCGCGCTTAGAGTTGAAGTCTGCTAACTGTTTCCTTTGCTGCACGTACCGGATGTATAATGAGCCCATCCGAATATCTGCGCGCTTGAAATCATTATAGGTTGTTCTGTATTTCTTCTTAGCTTGGCAGTCTAATATGCACTTATTCGCTTTGCTAGTAAACCGTTCTATGTCCTCGCGACATTATGAGAGTTGCATTCATACTTGCTGTTATGGGATAGCAGAGGTTTTAATAATTCAACTTGTATTCCTAAACTACAGTATAAAAGCAATAGAGAAGAGAACAAGAGTTGCGTACAAAGACATAGGATGCCTATATAAGGAGACCTGTCGTGCGCTTGACTATAAGTCTTATCTTTCCTTAAGCGAGGTAGATCTTCTCGACTGCCAAGCTATAGCCGTTCACAGTCGCTATTAAGGCTCTCAGATAATTTGGGCGCAGCCCCTTACACTTGCCCAGATGTATTCGTATCATAAGATTGAGAACAAATATTGTAAGGAAGTGTGTATGGGAACTGTATAGTATTGTGTATGTATGTGGAGTATGTATCTGCTGACCTCTCGGCCTAAGATACAGTCGAGAAATATATAATACATGAGATTGCTTTGTTAAGGGCTGCATAGCCTGATCAGGCACGTGACCTGAGCTTTTAAATATCGATGCTGCTTGTTGGCTGCGTTAATGTATCTCACTGAATCGCACAAAGAAATGCATCGAAAACATTACCTTGAGATAAGCTATGTCGCTATCGGCAATCAGCGTGATTGTGAAGTACAGCAAACGTAGCTGATATCCTCATTGGACTAAAATGCGTGATGAAAGGAAGTCATTCTATCCTTTTTGCCTGGGATGGGAAAGACAAATATAGCCTCTAAGCATGGATATATACGAGACAAATTATTGGTATGGTACATTACCTTCCACCAATATACTATCATTAAGCTCACTTGGGATTCCACCTACGGTAAACAAATGCCCGCCATGACAGCCGACGGTTCATAAAATCAAGGCCCTTACACAACCACATATTCACAAACAAGAATGCCGCTAAATTACCTCCCCACGAACTTCTTTAAATTCCCCAAACGCTTCATCAATGAGTTATTCGCGCTGCTCTCGTTCTTCCCCGGCTTCGAGAACGCTTTTGCGAATCTCTCACACGCACATATTGCGTGGGAACTTGATAACATGCGAGGTCATGTTGCTATGAATGATCTTCTCGCGGATAGTGTGAGGGATGCGCTCATGAAGCTGCGTGATGAGCGGAGAATGGCGTATAATGAACTTGTAAAGGATTGGCCGACTTAGAAGGAGATGAGATGTTCATCGAAATAGTACTTTGCGAGGGGCGATGAGGAGGGGGGCATGGTAGTTCGGAGGTTCTTGGATGGATCTGTAGATTTGCGGAAAATAAGGAATTGGCAAGAATAGACTGAGATCTTTACAGTGCAAATACGTAGCAATAACATGATGCAATAAGCGCAGTATGCGCTATAATAGATTGTTAAATTAAATTTCACCCTTTTACTGGTTGGATCGAGACTACGATTAGTCCTTGTTTTCAAACTTCAAACCACTTTCCTGCCTCACCGCACCATAAATACTCGGAATGTCCCCTTTGTCCCCGAGATGTTCCTTAACTTTTATTAGATGAGCATCGCCAGTCTTCACGTTCGGCAAACTCGTGCCTGTCTTCTCCGCCAAATCCAAGGCATGCCTAGCATCCTTCCTCGCAAGATCAACATGGAATAGCGGCTCATCTCTCTTATAGTAGTCGCCTGCGAGCATTCTACTCGAGTAGGCTGTGTATGGTCCAGGGAACATGGTCTCGATCCAACGATGTAAGTTCTCCGGCCCAAGACTAGTTTTTTCAGCGAGTGTATGGCCTTCAGAGAGCTGTTCGACCATGTTGAGGATAAAGGTGTTGCCGATGATTTTCAGCAGCGAGGAGTTGCCCGCGGGCTGACCTGGGAAATCAATATCGGCACGGCCCATGACGCCCTTCGTATAAGACTGAACCTTCTTGACCGATTCGCTCTTTCCAGCAGGTACGCAGACGAGCTGTCCTGAATCGGCCATAGCTGGAGCGCCGAAAACAGGCATGCCAACGAACTCGGCTCCCATCGACGTTGTTGCCTTTTCGAGAGCATTGGTGGTGTCCGGATGCACAGTCGAGCAATCACAGATCAACTTTCCAGTAACATCTTGCTGCAGGATCGCATTGACAGCCTCCTGAACTGCAGCATCGTCGCCTAGACAAATGAATATTATATCCGAGCTCTTGACCGCATCTCCGATATTTTCGACGACCTTGGTCTTGTCGGCTCCCAGCTTGGTGGACAGGTCATCAGCACGCTTCTTGGTGCGGTTGTACAGAACCAGAGGCTTGTCCAGATTTCCCTTTTCGACGAGGTTCTTGCACATACCCTGCAAACATTAGATGCGAGATCGGAAGCAGCTGGAGCCACGGCTATAGTTACCCTGCCCATATTGCCAAGGCCAATCCAAGCGAGCTGAAGTGTCATTTTATCTGCTTACGCTGTGCGGGGATGAGGCCAGAAAGCAATTACAAGGCACTTCGAAATGGGCGTTCCTTTTTTATCTTTCTCCGCGTTGGCATGGTACTACAGTTGTGTCCGACGCGTTAATAATCTGCTCGGCATGTCATCACGATGGGGGCAGATATTCACGTTCATCCCTCGGAGCGACGAAGCGGGCCGGTGTCGGCTAAAATTGTGACGTACGCCCTACCGACAAGCAGCGAATTTGGAACTCAACCTGAGCAGAGGAGCTTGCAAGCGTGCAGCTGTCACGAGCTCGCCACCTCAGACCACAATGCCTGGTTTATAATTCCTCTCTCTCGGACCCTTCGGTGTTTGCGAAATACATTCGAGCATGAAGCATGGTTATTCCCCGAGCATCCCATTGTCGGGGCCTGGGGAGCACCGCAGCCGCCAGAGTGAGCTAGCCTGAGTCACCGCCCAATTCACACAGCAGATGCATCCTGACGTTTTTGTACGAGAAGCTGCTTCCCAGGCACGATAATGTCTGTAAGCCGTACGAGCTCCACGCCTCGCCCTATCCTGTCCCTGTACGCCACTACGCCGCCGAGCCGGTCCGCAGCGGGTCGAAGAAGAGCCCTCTCAAGGAGCGACAACGCGCCGAGCGAAACCAATTGATCAAGTCGCTTAAAGAATCGCCCGGCAAACGCGATGCGAAGAACTTCCTTAAGCATTTCGATACGCCCAAGAAGCCCGAGTCGAGGTCAGCGTCCAAGGTCGAGCGAGCCCACAGCGAGAGGGTGGAGCAGGCACATCACAATGAGTGGAGATTGACAAGGACGGGCGTCAATTTGGGCCAGTTGTATGAGCCAACGAAGGCTATACAGGATAGCCCCGTGTTTACGCAGCAGCCACTGCCAGAGCAGCTGCCCCAGGAAACTGTCGAGCCGCTGCATATTGCATTGGTCAAGCTGCGGCAGCCACAGGCACTGGATGACAAGACATTGGGAGGCATCGCCTTGACCCTCAGCCAGATGGTGCGTTTGGGCCTGAATATTGCAGTCGTCGTGGACGTGGACGAGGATATCACTTCGGAT
Source organism: Lojkania enalia (assembly GCA_010094045.1). Lineage (NCBI taxonomy): Eukaryota > Fungi > Ascomycota > Dothideomycetes > Pleosporales > Lojkania > Lojkania enalia. The sequence continues at coordinate 335,736 of ML986619.1, forward strand.
ACTCTCGAATTGAGCCCGACTTGGGAGAATACTCTTCGAGAACAGGTTTCCAGGATAGTCGACTCTTTGGAAGAATTCAACGAGCCCGGGGCATTTGAAGTAGGCCATGCTTTGTCGTACTCGGGAGTCCATTCTGGAGTCTCCCATACTGTTCACAGCCGTGGTAGGATCGAGGTAAAGCACAGCCACCTTCTTTTTCACCCTATGGAAGAAGGAATTGTAACCGTAATACCGCCGATAGCATACGACGCCAATTCGAAGAGAGTTAGAGCACGGCCTGACGAGGTGCTTCTTGCCTTGACCCGCGAGTTCTCAGGTCTTTCCGCCCAAACCGCCGAAAGGAACGATGTAGTCGATTTGGGTGACCTAGTCGAGGCGAAAGTTAAATCCTTCGCTGATAAGCCACTTTTGGATAGAATTATCATCTTAGACCCACTGGGTGGTATTCCGTCCGAAAATAGGGCCGATGGTGCACACGTCTTCATCAATTTGGAGGCGGAGTATCAAAGTGTGAAGGAAGAGCTGCAGCGATCATCCTCTACAACATCCGATAGGAGCTCGGAGCTTAAGACCTCCCTGGGTCAAAGCAATCCCTTCTCGAAGATTGTCGAGAACGAGATGTCTTCCTTACTAAACACTTCTACTCGCCAGATTACATGTGCACCGCGGCAAAATCGCCACTTCCAAAACCTCGAGATTGTTCAACAATCTCTGAAGCTACTTCCGCCGTCATCTTCAGCGCTCATTATCACGCCAGCTGAAGCTGCGGTATCATCCCAAGCACCACTCATACCAACCCTTTCAACAGGCGTTCGAACTCGACGATCCAAAAATCCACTTATCCATAATCTACTCACCGACAAACCCATGATATCGTCCTCGCTCCCCGCCCCGCTCGTAAATCGCTCCACTTCATCAACTGCGCCCAACCCAGCGACATTCCTCAAAAAGGGCATACCAGTAACCACCATACCCTCACTTCCCTGGGCACCGCCCTCCCCAAATAACCCTTCCATTGAGCTAGAAAACGACCCGCGTATAGATTTCCCCCGTCTCGTAGACCTTATTGAAGACTCCTTCCGCCGAAAACTAAACGTAAAGCACTACCTCGACCGCATCCGCGGGCGCGTAGCCGGCATCATCATCGCAGGGAACTATGAAGGCGGGGCGATATGCACCTGGGAGACTCCGCCTGCCCTCCCCGGCGCCCCACACCCGGACTCGCCCATGTGGATACCTTACCTCGATAAATTTGCTGTTCTGACTTCATCTCAGGGATCTGGCGGCGTGGCAGATATCGTTTGGGGTGCGCTGACGAGAAGCTGTTTTCCGAATGGGCTGGTATGGAGGAGTCGGACTAGTAATCCGGTTAATAAGTGGTATTTTGAGAGAGCGGTTGGGATGTGGAATTTGCCGGATGGTCAGTGGACTATGTTTTGGACGACGGAGGGGGTGGTGGAAGAATGGGCACAGATGCACAAGGGAAAGAGAACTGAGCGAATTGGTAAGGATGGGAAGGAGATGAGTAGGTGGGATGCGTATGTTGGGGTTTGTAGCGGCGTGGCCCCGAGTTGGGCGGATGCTAAAGCGCCGGACTAAGTACGATGAATATCTTGGTTTATTAATGTTCGAATGTGCTTAGAATTGTCATGTCTTGTTCGAGAATGTGGACTATGCATTGCCAAACTGATTCCATTTGCATGGAGGAATATCGATTGATGGAATAAGCTATTCCAAGACTCCCACCGTCTGTTCTAGAGCGGATGGAGAGGGACTCCCTCAATCGCCCATCTACCCCTTCATCCACCATACTTATCAGCGAAGCGCCGCTATCATGGTTTCCATTCATATACCCCGCCCGATATCACTCGGTTCGGTTCCCATCAGCGTTTTACTTGCACTTCCAAGCGCAGTTGTTCCAGGCACACTGTCCCCGCTACTCGTCAACATCCGCTCAGGCATCCAATCAATTACTATTGATAGATGTATTATTAAATAATTTCCAACATACCTCAGGCTTCTTCTTCAGCACCGTGCACATGCATTCTGGCCCGCACTTCGGTATCTGGCGGCCCCCGGGATGCGGGCACTCGTGCTATACATGTCGTTAGTGGAGTAGGAGACGAATGAAGACGGGAGAGACGGCGAGGACGTACAGATGCACAACTCGCCCAGGATTCAAGGCAGTCGCGGTTTCTGCAGTCAGCGCCGGTGATGGTGCCGTCTTGGGACTAGGTGGGGAGTTAGAGTGGAGCGGAGAGGGGGAAAAGGGGGAGGGAGAAGTTGTACCATTTGGGTATAGAGGTTGAGGGTTTCGGTATCAGAGTGAGAGGGGAGAGAGATGGTGGGCGGTAGGGCAAGGACAGTGGCTAGGAGAGTCGGGAGGAGGAGCACAGTTTTCATATTAGACAATGGAATATGATATGCGCTTCTAAGGTGTGGAACGGTGGCGCACTGTGATGTAGCTTCTGAGGCGAAGGACATTAATGTGAGGACGAGGCCGAAAGTGTGGTAGGCTCATAGAGGAGGTGTGTGACGTTGAGATTGTTTGTGTGAAATGGAGGGAAGGCGTGGTAGAATTGTATAAGAAGGTACACAGATGCATGGAACAGTGCACAAGCATAGGGCATCTTGCCGACCTAAAAGGCTCCTTACAGCGCTCTACGGTAGTACAACGATTTAATCTGTTCTTCTAATTGGTTACTAGTAACACCTTTCGAGTCTGCTGCATCGAGAATAAAGACCCCAATTTTATGCAGATAAGATGTCTCTTACGTTCGGAGGCTGGCTGAGAACCTCAAATTGATTCTCCTTGTGAATTGATTTTTTTTTTTTTTTTCCCTTCATGGTCAAACCTCGGCGTTGGATATACTTTGTGTATTGGAATTTATTTATTAGAACTATGTTGAAATCCGGGATTTTCAATTTAAGGATATATATGTACCATGATCCCTATTAAGGACTAGCCCTAATATCATGTGATACCAGGATTGATTGTATAAAAAGCCTTGATCCTCCATAAATATTAATCAACGTAGTTACTCTCCTCATTTGTCCCGATATATTACATCCAGTAACTCCACTCTCCAATTTTGTAACCTACTGATTTATTTGCTAGAGTAGAATCACTAGCGTGACTTCTGGTAGTGAGATATTTTAAGCTCGGTTGATGTGCCTAGCGGACGGGTGGATTGTTGCTCGAAATCGAGGTATTTGTGGTGTAATGTTACCGGTTTTAAAAATGATCGCTTAATAGATCTCTCGGATGCTAATGACAGATGTGTTGTTGATCTAATTACCCATGATTCTCACGGCTGTAACTGCATTATCTGTGCTGCGCCTCGAAGTCAAGCAATTTGTAGCGAGCAAAACATGCTAGTTGGAAGCTGTACGTGGAATAATTCAATGACTATGGTTAAAATGCCCGTGAAAATTAGTTGTAATCAAATCTCTAAAAATTTAGTCAGAAATAGAAGTATAGTTCTACAGGTGCCTTCCTTTGATCCCTTAATAAATGCATCAAGTTCAACGCAATAAGATTGAGACAATTCCTAAATAATAACAAACATTTTTGAATCGTTTTCCTCCCATGATACTGCTTCTCCATTCATGATACCCTCAAGATAGCAGTCCCCGAGAATTCTATACTCTTTTGACTCCTCATTTACAATTTCTAACACGATCAGCACAATACAACCATGAATGATGGCAATTGGCGAGCCATTCTTATTTACACCCCAGGGTTTCTTGCCAATGAATGGTGAGAGTCCGAGTCGACCCCTTGCAGACCTCATAAATTTTCGACCCCTCGGGCCATACTTAAGCATAATCCGAGCGGCTCGTTATAACCCGCCAAATTGTGGAGTTCGTTTCCAAAGCCCCTAGGCTGAACCCCTATTACTTTTTCCACGGTGTCTCTGGGCGTGTTCTCGCTCGAGCTGACGACATTGAGGAAAGCGATCGTGTCTTTTACAGTCTAGTGATCTAGGCCAGAAAGATCTTTCTTGGCCTGGTTCATAAGACTGTTCAGTTAATCTTCATCTGGGTCCCAGCATCTGTGATACCTAGCACCGCCGATAGAATCCACATAATCTACGCCTCTCCCTCTAGTATGAAGGCGACCGGTTTTTGTAGCGTTGCTCTCTTGATCATGAACATGCCGTCGACCCTGAGCTGCATTCCAAGCAATGTCTTCCCTTATTGACCGCACGCCTCCGGTTGTGAGCCGGAATGGGGCTGAAAGAGGAGTGTTTGGCCATGATGGCACCCAAGACGGGAATCCCTTGAGTTCGTCTGGGGTATCAGGCAATAGAGCGTCAAGGTTCGCAGACTAGAGCGAAAGGAAATTAAGCGACCCGTAGGTCTTAGCCAGGGCTGCGGCAAACTCTGTGACATTCTTTCGGATGATTAAGGCGTAGTCGGGGGTAAACCCGGAACCGTCAATCATGCCTAAATATGAAAAGAGTCGATCAAATAATTCGGAACTGTGGAACTATTTCCCCCCTTGACACATGTAACGTAGGAATCTCAATGATTGGGGATCAGAAAACGGATGTCGCTTGATATTCATCAAGATGTTGTAGCTGTACCAGCTACCTACCTCTTCACCAGGATTGGTATTTCGATCTGGTGGGATTGTGAGAAAGTCCGCTAAATTCTGGATACTGAAGCTCACCGAGCCGACAAAGAACGTCTCCGTCTTTGCCAGGAGAATCTCTTGCACAATCCAACCTCGCGAAAACCAAGGATGAGTCCAGAACTTCCGGATAGCTGCTTCATATTTGCGATCATTTGCTGGGTTTATGAAAGTACTCCGCACGACGATGCATCGTATGTCTGGATTATAGGTGGAATTGCCAGGGGTCATTCTATCCAAGTGGGGCATCTCTCGCAACATTTTGTCGACTTCAATAACCCATTCTTTGCACAGACGTGCGCTTTCATCTTCAGGCCCAAGCCACACTAGCACTCCCGTTGCAGCTTTGTATATCCGTGCCATCATAGCTACTTGCTTCGCTTTTTCGATTGGATCTTCTTGGTTTATGCAAATTTGGTCAATCAACGGAAATTGAGTCTTCGAATCGCGGCTCAGGTGCGGTAGAGTTTGTGACAGGTTCTTCGTAGGTCCGATGAGATCGGCATCGTTATTCACAGGTAGAAATGCAACACGGTCTGGCCTGCCCCAAGTGTAAGAAATAGCCTCGAAGGTCACTCAACTGTCCTCATCCACTAGCTTTTGATGAACAACTAGATATTTATATGTTGGGGCCATTTTATTGCCGTCTTCATTAGAAACTTGAAGCAGACGGATGTGGTGCTCGCTCTCTAGGGGCTGGTATACATAGGCTGTTTGGCGAGCACTAGTATTCATAGTAAAAGATTCTTTACAATACATGTAGGTTGGAGAGGGCAACCGAATGCAAGTTTATGATAATCAAGGATTCAAAATTCCTTCTGCTTGCAAGTAACAAGTTCAAGAGCGATGTAGGCTCTAATCCTAAGTTTATCGTAGTTTGTACGAAGAAGGGTGCCTGAGGATTATTCAGATTTGGTAGAGGACCGACAATTCTGGTTAGTGCTGGTACTAAAATTTTTTGGTCCCTCTAGCTCCTAATCTCAAAGAAACACTATTTATCTATGGATATCGCAGAATCATACTCTTGCATCCCATCTCCCAGTGGCTCTAGGCTGATATCAGAGATATCGTCGTCCATGACATCTTCGTCTTCGTCCTCCCCATCCCCGTACACGCCCAGGCGACCTGCTGATGTCGGGAGGCTAGCCCTATTCACGGCATTGGCCTTCCTCCAAAAGCTTCCTTTCGTAATTTTGTAGTATTCGACGCCAAATATCTTCCTTCCGTCGATCCTTTGGCTCTCAACCAGCTCCTGGGTTCTTAAGCGATCCCCACCTATACTAGCGGGAATAGGCGGTAACCCAGCCGCTGCCAGTGCCCCTCCCGCTTCTAGCTCACCCCGATCAATATGTTTGTCGCTGGACGTTACTGTCAACTCGGCATCTTCGAGAATTAGTGTTGCTGCTGCCATAAAAGCGACGCCTTTGTTGGATTTCAGCATGGCTAAAAGCTCCTTTTTGATATCCTGATTCTCGAGCAGCGCGTCTAGATAATCATCCAACTGTTGAGCTCTCCGAATAGTCGCTTTTCCTGAGTTTAAGTTGATTTGTAGGATATGTTCTCGTGATGCTTCTAAGCGGAAGACGGCGGCTAAACGGGCCTGAAGAGTCGGAGCGCCAAGGTCTTTCCCCTCCCGCTGGAAACTGAAAATCGTCTCTAAGGGCTGCGACAACATCGCACTGAGAACGCTTTGCAACATCTTTAAATCTCGAGGTCCAAATTTAATGGTCGGATCGCTTGGATTGGCACAAAAACGCCCCAGAAATTCACCAGCTGCAGATGGATCCAAAGGTTGACGTAGGAGAAAATAAGTGTGACGTTCAGACAGCATCTTGAGTGCCCAAAGATTTTTCTTAGGATTCTTTCAATATAGTAGGTTGAAAGAGCCTTCATTCATGAGAGATGGGAGCCGTGCTGAAATTCTATACAGCCGAACTCACGCCATTTACCTCAACTCACCCCACCACCGTGGCGTTCGCTTCCCAACATGGCGGAGCTGACGACAAATGGACGATAGCAAAACCTATATCATCCGCGCATTACCGTGTCATAATTATCTGTTTCTTCCCTTCTTCACCTCCACCTAATAGCGCTATCTATTGACTGTGTGCGACTAATATAGAGATCGACGGGTCCAGTATGGGAAACGCACCGTCTTCCTTTGAAAATAATGTAGGAGTAGAAGAAATAACCCACCATCGATCACTCATTCAGATAATTGCGGTGGGTTCGGGTAACAAGCATGGTTCCAATGATTCTTGGGAAGTCAACGTTAAGATAGGAGACGAGAGCAAGACTGGAATTTGTTTGTTTTTCCCGCATAATCTGATCAATTTCATCAACCAGCTTACGATGAACGCAGCCATTGAAAATCCTTTCGAGCCCGCAGAAGAAGAGAATCTCCGTTGGCATGTGGAAGAGAACGCGCGCGTTAGTCCATATGAGAAGTCAAAGAGAAGAGCCGTCCAAGATGGACTTCGACGTTATGCTCATGCATTGATTACCAAACTGTTTCCTTCAGCATTCTTCAACCGACAGACAATATGCATCCTGGATATCCAAGCGAAGCCCAAGTTTTCGTCATTCCACAAGCTTCATTGGGAATTACTCGAAGATTTGGAGCTTTGGCCGCCGAATTTTAGCAAACCATCATCAGTCCTTGTTCGTCGTTCTTTTATGGATCGGTCACCCGCGCTCTCACTACTACGAGCAAGACAATGGAAGCGAATACTCATCATCACTTCGCGACCAAAAGGACATCGAGATATTCCTGCAAGGCTTGTGTCTCTCCCACTGTACAGGTTGATTGATGAGTTAAAGAGTCAGAATGTGAATGTTCGTGCCGAAATCGTTCGTCCAGGGACGTGGGAGGCCGCTAAAGACCATTTAGCAAGGAGCGGGCCTAATTATTTCAATATCGTGCATTTTGATGTCCATGGATGCATACAAAACTCAACGTAAGTGATGGGCAAGGTCTGAATTCTGAAATCATTCCGTAGCTCACCGCTATATATAGTGCATTTTTGAAATTTCAATCCCCATTAGCAGGCCATCCTCCAACTCTTGTCTCTGCAAAAGAAGTCGGTGTTGCTCTTCAAGCCGCAAATATTCGATACGTGGTAATAAATGCATGCGAGTCCGCCAAATTCGGCATGGGCACAGTGGGAAGCTTTGCTGAGAGCCTACTTCAAAATGGAGTCCAGGAAGTCACCGCCATGTCCTACGAAATATCTGCATCCTCGGTTGAGAAATTTGTTGAGACCTTCTATAGCTGCTTACTCCGTCACGGCCTAGATTTTTTGGAGTCTGCATGCCTAGCTAGAAGGTACCTAGCTACAGATAAAGCGCGAGAAGCAAGATTTGGGGAGTTACTTGATGTCGAAGACTTTTTCGTGCCAATCTTGATATCTGGAAGCCCTATTATGCAAATCAGCGACTGTGAAACCTTTCAGGCTACATGGAACCACCCCAGGGAATTATTAGGTTCCGACTCAGTGGTGCGCAGGGATCCAGAAAGCGAGTTGCGAGGACGGGAATACGACGTTACTGAAATCGAGCGACTTGTCATTGAATCCCTTAATCTCCAAGTTCCATCAGTCAATGTCTGTGTAATTCATGGCATGATTGGTGTTGGTAAAACCGCGTTAGCGAGGCATCTTCGCTGGTGGTGGCGGGCGTCCCATCTTGTGGAGAAGGGATTCTTTGACTTCTTCGATTGGGACCCTTTTAGTTCCAAAAAACCGCTTGATGATTCCATGAAGTGGTTGCAAGAGGCTCTGCATTGTTCTTCTGATGATGAATTGGTACGCAAACTATTCAACAATCCTTACCTAGTGGTGCTCGACGCAGTGAATATTGTCTCTCAAAACACAACAACCGGTCGCAACAAGTTTACAAACGCGGAGAAAGAAACATTCAAACGTTTTTTTCAGAGTCTTCAAGGAGGGAAAAGTTTCCTTATACTGACATCGAGATGCGAGGAAGATTGGTTGGAAGTACCGGCTCTGAAGTATCGACTAGAAGGATTGAACGACAAAGACTTCGCAGTGAAGCTTCTAGATCAGCGGCTCAAGGAAATGGGCTCATTAAAATCTCATAACATTGATCCAAGGACCTTCGAGAGTATCCTGCAACTACTTGAATACAACCCTGCTGCCGTCCAGATTTTCACATCAGGTTACGAAGACGATTTTGGTCCTACAGCGCCACAAAAATTGCTGAATGATCTCCGACGAAACCTGGTCAGCTTACCGAGACTTAATCCTTTCTCAAAAAGATGGTTGGGTCTGCGATCGATGGAGACCCTACAGTCAGGTCAAGTCACATGCTCACGTGTGCAGTTTGGTAAACCAGAAGGTTTGCTCGTGCTGGCGATGATCGCTGTTTGCTGTTCTAGGGTTCGCAAGGATTGGTTTGAATTTTGGATCCGCCATATTATAGATAGCCAAGGATCAGGACAGGCTTCGGATATTCTTCTTCCACTTTACACATCAACTAACCCGTTGTTCGTTGTGCCAAGGGCAATGCTTGTTTGGACGGGAACCATTGATCCTGAGGTTGCAGCCCAATTGAGAGAATACCGATCTTTTACTGTCGAATCCATGATGAAGCTTATCGAAGAAGAGTTCGTCAACGCAGGACTGCTTACTCATGTCTGTGGTCATCCGGAGTATTTTGATATCAGCTCATTTTTAACGTGGAATGCTCGATACATACTCCAATGGGAGAAGCCCAATATTATCATGAAGGAGTTGGCGAAATGGACTGCCCGGCAATATTTTGTTCTTCGATGTGCCGCGATGAACGAATTGTCTAGCACAGCCATAAATGAATGCTCTGCTGAGATCGAGTTTGAGGCTCCCAACTTCCTCGCTGTTTTTGACGAGTTGATAGAGCTTGAGGCCGATAAAAGTGTACCTATTCTTCCAACGATAGCGTCCGTTTTGAGTCAGCCGGGCATGCAAGGTAAGATTCAACCTAGTTTCTTAGTTTTTACACCATTTCCTAATCTTTTTTTTTTTTTTAGTAACGGCGGAATGCCCACCGGATCCGACAGCAACTGCCCTAGATTTGAGCAACGCAGAAGTTGCGCTTTTCCTCTTATTTTCGACTTTTGCACGTCTCGCTCTTGTCTCAAGAAATGATACTCTCGCTGAAGAAATTCGCCGGCGATGTGAACGTTACCTTCGAAGAGTGAATATTTTGGTTGATAAAAGAAGCCCCCAATATATTCCACCAGATTTGGCTCTTCCAATTATCCAGGCCTTTGCATGGCTGGGAACTTCTAGTATATCAACTGATCCTCAAAAGGCGGCTCAATATTTGGATTTTATCCTCAACCATATCCTTGGTCCACTCATTCCTAAGACAGGCACTACAGAGTCATTACTTCTTCTAGAGCTAAATCAAATGATGTTACGACTTGCTAGAGCACTGATAGCGTTCGTATTGGGGGATTTGGCAACAGCAACAGCGTTCTGTGAAAGTATTGCGGAATCAAGTTTCGAGAGCATCAATCCAGCTTCACTGTCACAGACCAGCAGAAGCTTTTATCTTGTCCATGCTCTGTGTCGCTCCCGCGCATCACTCTTCCTTTCCGCTATGTCTCACTCTGATCCGTATACTTCTAATCGAACCAGCCAGGAAATACAGAAATCACACGATATAGCTACTACAATCAAGAGCCTTGAATCCGAAATAAACTCAAGTCGCGATAGTATTACCAACTGGGCACGTTTGTGGGCTGGTCTTTGGGGCATGAGCGCCTTCGCACAATACCTAGGTCTAGACAGCTCTCAGCGAGGACGAAGACGATTATCAACTACTTTATCAATGGATTCCGGCTTGCAATGGGTCGACCGTCAGTTCCGCATTCTCCAGCAAAAATTTGACTCCGTCTCAAAAGAGATGCGGGATGGTTTACTTAGCTTGCTGCAGCAGGCTACCCGTAGTGATGATCTAGACTCCCAGTTATGGATACATGATCACCTGGCTCATTACTACATGCAAACGAAAGACTGGAGTACGGCGTGCGAACACATACAGAAGATCCGCGACTTGCAAAGCCGCTTATCCCTGGAAACAGGCTTCTTCACTTTTGTTACCCTCACAACGTTTAATCCGCTCATCAGACTCAGAAGGGACCTAAGATGGGGAATCTGCTACCTGATGACTAAGCATTTGTTCTCCTCCGCCGCTTGTTTCGCCACGGGACTTGCAAGCCCAGCAATTGTCCAGTCGAAGATGGAGCACGCCAAGATCAACGTTAACCGCCAACTTTGCCTCCTCAAGCAATCTGGAGATGATAAAGGTGTGCCTATTGCGGAGCAAGTGCTCATTCAATTGAGTGGATCTCTTTCAAAACTTCAAGGAGCACAGAGACAAGCTTTTGCAAACTCAATTGCTAGACATATGACAGCAGACTCAGTGGATACCGAGGTTAAGACAAAAGATCGTGCGCGTATTCTGCTATTAGGCCTCAATGCAGCCTTAATTATGGGAATTGTCGACGAGAATGACTTCAATGCTGCGATCCGGTCACTCGTTGGAGCAGCTAAGCAATTGTAAATCCGATATTGGCAGTCAAGAACCTGGAATATTCCAAGGGTGTTGGCGTATCCTTTAGTGTAGCGAATCATAATTCATCATCATAAAATCATGTTAAGGTAGGGTTCCACCGTCCCGAAAAGAAGTGCCTAGGCGTGTGTCGAAGGGCCGGACCGCGTGAACCACTCTTCTTGGCAACACCGAATACTATATATTAGACATCGGGCCCCTCGACGCCTTCTTAGGGAATAATATTAATAGCTTTATTTACCACTTTATCGGTAGCCTCAAGCCCATGATTCAGAATACTAGGATGCAACAGAATCGTGCTTGGTGTCTCGGTGCGGACAGATAAAAGTTCGCGTACACATGCTAAGTTTATGCAAGACTGATATATGTACAGACGTTATTGATGGATATTAAACTGTCCATGAGTAGTATATGTTCGGCTTAGGTACACTCCCGAGTGTAAACTGCACTTCCAACAACTAGTATAGCAGATAGAATCGAGGCTTCCCCATGGCGCTTAAATCTATTCACCTAGCGATCGAATTAGTCTTCTGGATCAGCCTTCTAGACTTCCGTACTCAGCAGCGATGCCTTGACTTCTGGCATATCGGTGTAGGGAATTTCAATGTCGGCCAAGTCTTTCATTAGTGTCCTCTGCCAATTTCGTTTGATGAAATACTTACGAAAGTTATGTGCCACTTCAAGTTGGTTTCTAGATATTCCACAGCATTCTATGCTGTGGTTTTACCATCTACAATCCTATTCTCTAATAGCCTTTGTCATACCTACATCTCCAAATGCATTCTTGTAGAAGAGCGTAAGGGCTATGCCCAACTCAACATAGTGGTCTTTCATATTAGTCTATACTTACGGCTATTAGAATTTAGTATCTCATCATTCTGAATAGTCCAAGTTGGAGTCTCGGCTTTGCATTGCTCAACATACGTGTCTAGATAAACCGCTTGGAAAGGAGCTAGATATCGGTCGGTGTTACTACGTATGTTTCAATTTAGATTGTATTGCAGATAAAAATATGTTCTCATTCATGGTGCAACCAGAAGACTGGATTGAAAGCGGCGACGGTAGGTGGTACCATGTGTGCAGGAGCTATCGCTAAATGAATGTTATCATGTTCGTACTCTAAGTAAAGAATGAAAACCCGGGTCAGCGCAATGTCCGTTGTTAGAAAATGAATCAAAAAGCTGCCAGTGGGATAGCACATTGTAGAGACCTGTTCAAGTCGAGTATAGCAGTTTCGTAGACCTAATATCCACGGCGGTATGATTATTGACATCTCGACTATCAATAGTGGCTTTGCGGGCCGTTTTTAGGCCTTCGTTACAGATTTTGGCATGGTTATCCTCGGTCCAACCATTATCTACGCATCCCTAGATTCTCAATTAATGCTACTTTGTGAGATTCATATCCAAATACTGTGCTTTTAATCTCTCATCTGCGACGAGGATGGGGGTTGTAATCAAAAAAAAGGGTTGTCAATTTGAGCAACAGAATTATTAGGAAAGGTTCCTTCAACCCTCAGAGCTGAAGAAAACACAGGTTCTGCTGATGGAATATCCTTAGCTTAACCCTAGAACGGTAGATGAAGCTTGTTGGCTGCGTCCTGATACTTTGCTTTTGACGGATGAGGGGAGTTGATCCGCAATATTGATAGCAATCGACAGCGGCTTTTGCTATCACGAATAAACAAGAACGTAAACTTCTCGAAAGAACTTGAGACCTACTTCAAACAGTACCATATACAGACAATGCCATATAACGAAGTGAAGATCTGAATGCATGCAGAAGCCGCGGTTTGGTCGTTGGGATTGAGTCGTGGGAACTCCGTTCCAATCGAACCTTGAGCCAGACGTCAAACATAAGAAACCGCATTTCTTGGGGATTAGATATCTTACCAAGGCATTCCATGGATCCCTTGAGGAGATAAGTTGTAATAATTTACGTGAAAGTCCATAGGTCATGGGCACCATACCTGCGATTTAATAGTATGAATCAATTTGGTTCTGATCAACAGCTTTGAATTCTGCTAAGACCAGGAGGAGAAGATTCCATGCTTCTTTAAGTTTTGCAGTTGAATTTCAAATCGCAGATGGAAACCCTCTATAGCTCCTATAATTGCATGGTATAGGCCCTCAGTTTGACGAGGGTAGAAGTTCATTAATGGAGGCTAGAGGAAAGACACCAGAGCAGCAACGCTTCACCGATATGAGCGAGTTTCATAGTAGAAGACTAGATAGACGAGTAGTTGCTTCGAGTCGACAAAATCTACATAGACTGGTGACCCGAATGATACAAAGGCAGAAATATAAAGTCCACAAAGCAAGGAGGAAAGCTTGTTAGTATCCTTATTATATATAAAAAAGCGCTCGTAGTTGTATTCAATAGATTTGCGGCTTCTAAGATATATTAGCGGGCTATATGATGCGCATACGTGCACAACATGTTAAAACTAAGAGGTTTCTTCGACAGTGTCGCAATCACGTTGATTAGTTGCTTCGGTAAATTTCTAGTTCTTAGGTAGACAGTTCAGCAAGTCAAACGATTATTTTGGGATTTAATTCTAGGGTTACAATTTGTAGTTAATAGGTCAGACAAGTATATGAAACCTTGCGAAGAAATGAATTACTAACCCATGTACGGGAGGTGGGCTCTATAGCAGGATCCTTAGCGTATGCAATTGAATCGTCGAAAAGGTTCGCATATGAAATAAATAAGAGGCGCCTAAATATCAGGCAGCAGCATCAATTTGATTGTATACTTTAACGTCCTTTTCTCTTAAATCGTTGCGTTCCTTCTTGGCGGGATTATAGTGGGATTATTGCTTCAGCAATATTTAAGTTTGTAGAGTATGCTTTGTGAATACATTATCAAATGGCAAGAGACTCTCCGCATTGTTTCTCGTGAATTTAGAAATTACGAATGAAGGAAGTGTACGGGGATGGCTTAAGCACAGACTCCCCGTATTCAAGCCCAATACGAGGTGAGAAGCAGGATTGGCATCCACTGTCGGAACTTCCGTTTTCCCTGTGTTTGAGATTCTAGAAGTATTGAAGTGATAACCAGAGAACGAGCGTCAAGGTCGACGTAAAAATAGCTGCACACAGCCTGCTGTTATAGTATCGATACTCATTCTTTTTGGACGATCCACGTAGCCTTCTTATTCCGTTGACCTAATATAGAAGGCGAGCTTTGTAAAAAGTGAATTTGAGCAAAATTAGCAGCGATTGTACTATTATACTTACATTCAAAAATTTTAGGCGGACATTACCTAGGCTAGTATCCTTTTCATACCATCTTACTTAACACGTAACGTATTGTAGAGTTCATCATTAAACTTGCTACAAAGCTGACCCTTGAAGCAGGGAAATTACTGTAGCCATCGTAGCCTTAAATCATAAGCTGTATCTTTAACGTATTATTAGGGCAATCGAATATTTGATATATCGCCTTTAAGTCAGTATTAATATCTAGCGAATCGTACGCAGGTTCGACATACACTATACTCAACTTAGTTTATCTTATGCTATTTATATTTTATATCTAGACTACTAATAATACTATTAGCCGGCGCTTCCTGGGTAACGGTGCAGCCGTACGTGCGGCTAACTGTTACCTTTCGACCCCGTCTTTAAACCTGGCACGTGGCTAATCCTATAGGATTGCCCCAAAACGGTCTACCTACGCCCAGATTATCCTTCTTAAGATAGTAGATTCCGTGAGATTAGGCTATAGGTCTCTCCAGCCCTTTTACCACCTTAAAGAACTAAACACCGTATTATTGTTTGTGAAATCTTCTAGAGAGTTAGGCGGCGATTAATACTAAATATTTTCGTCTTAGGTTTACTATTCCGTTGATGTGCTAAGCGAGAATTCATTTTTAAATCTAAAGCGGTTTTAAACCTTCTACCTAATATATATACAGCCTCTTCGCAGTAGTAGCTGTGTTTTAAATACCTATAGCAGAAATGCTTCCTTAGTATTTTCTTAAGTACCCTCGTCTTAAATACGAGAGGAAGTACTAAAATTAGAGCACAATTTAGAAATATAAAACCCTCTAGGATAGAAGAAATAGGGCATTTTATTATATATCTCTACTATCCTATTATAGTTAGCCTACTTATTTAGGTATATATAGCTCTAATCAACCTTAGGTTAAGTAGGCTATTTATATTCCTTTAATATACTGCTATTTACTCTAGTATTCGGCTACTCTAATATAGAACATATTTTAGTATACTTAAGTAATAATTAAAGCTATAGTTAATAATATATCTTATAAGTAAACGGCCTATATAAGCAAGTAGTCTACTCTATTATTAAAACGTGATACCTAAGCTTTTTATAATAATATAATAATAAAATAATAAGAATATAGCCTAAAATAAGAATTAAGTAAACTTAGCCCTTTTAGTTATTAAAAAACGCGCTATTTTAATATTTAATATAATTTAAATAACTATATACTAATAATATCTTAGAATCTACTTATAATATAATTATAAGCCTAACTTAAAAAAACTAATAAAATCTAAAGAAAAGGTTATTATTAAATATATATTTAATTTAGATTTAGACTAGTAAATAGAGTATTATTATAATAATACCGCGACACCTCTATATCTATACTACTCTTACTATAATACCCGAACCAGCTGCTAGTAACAGCTGTTAGCTGCTAGCTAGAATATAACCGACTTATTTTAACTAAGATAGAGGAAGGTTTTACTAACCCGGCTAGCCTGTATAGTAGTATAGACCTAGCTTCTATAAAAACCTGTATAATATAGATATCTCTATTCTTTATATAACATCTTAATATTTATATATAATATATAGTAATAGAGTTAACTACCTAAAGTATAATTAATCAACTATATATAAGCGTCTATAATATTATATTATATTATCTACTATTATATACTATAGATAAGAACGCACTTGTTATTATATTTAAAGAGATCTAAGGTAAACTAGACTCTTTATAGTAGAAGAATAAAATGCTAGTAGAGGCCTTAATAACCTAAGAGAACTGCTATAAGTTAGACCTTAAAGCGATATAAAGAGAATTTAGTAGCTGCTAAACGGCTACTCCTCTAATAGCTACTAGTATATTAATAGTAATAGAACTATTACCTACTCTTAGCCCGATTTAGCTTACAACTCTAGCTTCTAAACAGATATCTACGTTAACTCCTAATCTACCTAAAACTATATATAACCCGTATTTCTATTCTAACTATTTATCTAACCCTCTAATATTCTCTAGTAAATATTTAGAGCTTTTATACTTTATTAGAAAGCTCTACTATAAACTAGAAGGAAACGCTAACCGATACCTAACTAAACGTACCCGCCTTCTATATATCTATTTCTATCTAGAATAAAATCTAGTAATATTAGTTAACCTATTAATAGATAATAGTATTAACTTTATAGATAGCTTAGTCGCCTTTTTAGAATCTACCTATAGCAACTAGAATAAGGAGACTATAGTATAGAGTAAGCTAAAGACCTTAAAATAAGGCTAAAGTAGGTTCCCTACTTATTTTACTAAATTCTAACGCCTAATTATAGATACTAAACTAAATAAGACTAGATAAATTATATATCTCTAATATCCTCTCTTTAATAAGTTCCGCTGTACTATAATAGGTATTATAATATCTAGCACCCTAAACAACTATACTAACCTAATTTCCCTATACGATACTAACCTATATTATCTACCTAACAACTACCGCAAATAACTAAAGTATTATACTACTTACTAGAAGAACCTAAACGCTATAGAACTTAATACTTCTAGCTATATACCTATAGGTTCTAATAAATAAGAAAGGTACTACTATAAAGTATAATAATGCAAAGAAATCGTTCCACAAAAAGCTTTATATATAACCTTATCCTAAAGCTTTTCGCTTATCTTATCCTACCCCTAGTTCTACCCCTTTTCCCTTCCGTATATAGTTGTACACTCCCTTATAAATAGCTTAGTAGTTCTTCTATATCCTTTCGTATAAGGCCTATAGGTGTTAATAGAATTCTTAGGTCCCTAAACCCCTACGTACTCTTATATACCTCTAAGTAGATTTGTGCCGTATTTAGACCTATTATCTTACCTACGCTGTTATATTATATAGAAGAATTTAATATTACTAGTAATAGTCTCTTTAATAATATCGTATTAATTGTTTATTTAACTATATTTAAGTCTAAAATATACCCGATTTAGTTTAGATTATAATATTTATATACTATTATATTAAATTATTTAGTTATTTAGATAGAATCTTAGAGACTTTCTATCCCCTACAATTAGGATTACCTTTAGAAAAGCCGCGTAGAGTACGCCTAGATAGAAACTTAGAGACTACTAATAACCTATTAGAATCGGAGGCAACCGCTAATATCTAACTATAATTTACCTTCTAATTCCTATATTAGAACCGATACACATATAAGTTATAGTAAGAGTAAGCTTCTATCTACGCGTATAGAATAACTGTTACCTCTTATAGGAGGCCCTATAATAGGCGGACCCCTCTCTATAAGGCTTATAATAAAGAACCTATCTAATTTAGAGGGAAATTAGAGTAAACTAACCCTTAAAGAATAAATCGCAATTTTATAGGAGGAGATTATATATTTAATACGATAGAGAACTATTAGTTTTAATTAACCTCTATAAACTACTAAATTAGAACTAATAATATACTAAGAAACTTTTGCGACTCTTCTAGTAAGAAACCTCTCGGCTACCTTTAAGCCCCCTTAAGCCTACTTTACTAAATATACGTCTAAGATTAAAAGCTTTATAGATAGTAATAAATCTATATTTAAATAATAGTAAGTCTTAATTCTAAACTAACTTAAGATTAATATAGATTACTATTAGATAGAGTATATATATATAGCGTTAGTATAGAAATATACCTCTAGTACTATAAAAGAGTATCTAGAGCTAAAATATCTAGCTAAATTAGACTAATATCAGTTTAAGAATACTAAAGAAATAATTTCGCTTCTATAATTATATTTTATTATAGATAATAAAGAGATAGAGGTATAACAGGCGTTTTAGGTCCTAAGGATAAATAAGGAAGAAGTATTCTTAACTTTTAAAGCTCGCTTTATTAGTACAGCTATTAGGGGATCTGTATCCTAATCTAAGTAGTTCTTCTACCTATAGGATAAAATTCTCCCCAGCCTAAAGATACTAAACCTTAGCTTTAAGCTTATATAGAAAGGCTTTTTTAATACTATAGTTGCCTACTTAATAGCTTATAATATAGAAAGAAGAAGTATTTCTAATCTTCTAGAATAAACTGCTAGCTTATAAGTTATAACTAAAATAAATTTAGATCGGTATTAGAAGGTTTTTAAGAACTTATCTAAAGTAACCTATAATCTAATACCACCCTAATCTACCCTAGTATTAATACCTCGTTCTACTATAATTACTTCTTAACTACCTAGTAAGACTCCTATACCTAAAAGGTATATAACTCTAGGTAATTACTATAATTATAGTAAACTAGAATACTTTATAAATAAATATATAGTCTTTAGAGTATAAGAGATAGAGGTTAAATAAAAGAAAATTAAGGAAGAAGAGTTTCTAGACGCAAGTAAGTACTACCTAGATAGTTCTTAGATAGGAAATAGAAACGTCTAGAAAAACTCTCTATCCTAGACTTAAGTAAGTATAACTTATTAAATATCGATTTATTATATTTATTTAGAGGAAAGTACTTCTAAATCTCTACTATTCTATATTTAAAAGGCGTTAGTATATAATTAAACGCCCTTATTAATACTAGCACCTAAGGCTTTCTATTCCTTAATTCTATAGTAACTAGATTACTCTCCTAAGCTCTATATATATTAATATAGCGCTTACCCTTTAAAATTACTATTAAAGGTTTTTAGGACCGAATCTAAACCCTAGTTAATTAGTATATCTACTTACACCTACGAATTAATAGAAAAACTATCTAAAACTACCTATTTATTATTATAGATCTAGGTACTTAGGATTATATTATTAGTATTAAATAGTTATATTATTTTCAACTCTAGCTAAATACAGATAAGAATCGGATTATATAGCCTTTTAAGTATCCTACTACTTATAATCCTTTACCTCCTCTTTTTATATAATTAACTTAGCTAGTATATAATAAGAAAGTAAAGCTAGATATTCGGCGACGCAACGCTCTATAGGAAAAGGACTAGTATTAGTAGTCCCGTAGTCTAACTATCTATTATATTAAGAGTCTACTAAGACTGCTAAAACTATATTAGTTTCTTATAACCTATAGTTTAAATAAACTCGGAGCTCCTATACGCCTGTATAAAATAAAGTCTAAACCCGATCTAAAGAAAGTTTATTCTCCTATTATTACTCTTATCTTAGCTAATACTTTCTATTTTAATATAAAGAGGAAAGAGAACGAGTTTTTCTCCACGTCTCTATATAAAATTGAGCGGCTGATTAAAGATAAGTAAGCTTTAGAGCTGGAAGATAAAGCTAAAAATAAAGTACTAGTAAATCTCCAATTACTATCTAAATATTATAGATATTAGAATATGTTTAGTAAAACTGCGGCTTATTAATTACTAGAATACTACCCTTATAATTATAAGATTAT
>ML986620.1:9541-56227 GCA_010094045.1 Lojkania enalia
AAGGTATATCCTTATATTAATACTATATATATACGCTCTATTAGATAGTAATCTATATTAATCTTAAGTCGGTCTAGAATTAAAACTTACTATTATTTAAATATAGGTTTACTACTATCTATAAAACTTTTAATCTTAGGCGTACGTTTAATAAGGTAGGTTTAAAGGGGTTTAGGGGTAGTTAAGAGGTTTCTTACTAGAGAAGTTGTAAAAGTTTCTTAATATATTATCGGTTCTAATTTAGTAGTTTATAGAGGTTAATTAGGACTAATAGTTCTCTATTATATTAAGCGTATAATCTCCTCTTATAAAATTATAATTTATTCCTTAAGAGTTAGTTTACTCTAATTTCCCTCTAAATTAGATAGGTTCTTTACTATAAGTCTTATAGAGAGGGGTCTACCTATTATAGGGCCCCTTATAAGAGGTAATAGTTGTTCTATACGCGTAGATAGAAGTTTACTCTTATTATAACTTACGCGTATATCAATTCTAATATAGAAATTAAAAGGTAAATTATAGTTAGATATTAGTAGTTACCTCTAATTCTAATAGGTTATTAGTAGTTTCTAAGTTTCTACCTAGGTATACTCTACACGGCTTTTTTAAAGGCAATTCTAATTATAGAAGATAGAAAGTTCTAAACCTAAAGGTTTTAGTTAATAGAAAGTCTCTAAGATTCTATCTAGATAATTAAATAATTTAATATAATAGTATATAAATATTATAACTTAAACTAAATTAAGTATATTTTAAACTTAGATATAGTTAAATAAATAATCGATACGATATTATTAAAGAAGCTATTATTAGTAGTATTAAATTCTTCTATATAATATAATAGTGTAGGTAAAATAATAGGTCTGAATGCGGTATAAATCTACTTAAAGGTATATAGGAGTATATAGAGGTTTAGGGACCTAGAAATTCTATTAACACCTATAGACCTTATATAAAAGGATATAGAAGAACTACTAAGCTACTTATAAGGGAGTATACAACTATATATAGATGGGAAAAGGGGCGGAGCTAGAGGTAGAATAAGATAAGTAAAAAGCTTTAGAATAAGGTTGCATATAAAGCTTTTCGTAGAACAATTTCTTCGTATCGTTACACGGCCTATATAAGTAAATAGTCTACTCTATTAACTTTTTTAACTTTTATATATATATAGCTTAATAATTAAGTAATATAATAGTAATTTACAGTTTACGCGATTATTCTATAAAAGCCTTTATATCCTTCTAATATATATAAGAATTATACCTAGTTTTATTATAGTAGCTATAGTATACTTTATACTATTTACTTATACCTGATTATACTCTAAATTAGTATATTATAGCTTAAGTTTTCTTCTTATTATCCTTTTTAATAATAATTATCTCTTTTTATATTTTTATTAGAGTTTCTTATACTTAAATCTACCTTTTTTTCTACTATTTCTATTTTATTACTATATTTACTTTTTAAAGGCTGACAATTTTATTATATATTAACCTAATCTAATATATTACTTTTATAAAGCCTTTTTTAAGCTAATTTAGCTTCTTAATAATAGAAGCTAGTAAAGAATTTATATCTCTTTAAATCCGATTATAAATTAATATTAATTAAACTTCTAATTTATATATATTACTTAGTATTTTTACTTTTTATAGAATATTATTTTATACTAGTAGTATTAGTATATAAAGCTTTATATTAAGCTTTAAAAGTACTACTTCTAGATTAAATAGGACTAGACTAGCTCCTTAAAAACTTATATAGATATTATCCTTTATAATTAATATATTAAAAGCAGCTTTAAAGGCTAGAAAGAACTTAAGTTTTATAATATAGTTAATATAATTATATACTAAAACTAAGATCTAATTTCTATATATATACTTTAATAGTAAAAAATAGTCTATATTTAGTAGCTATAATAGATATAATAAATAAGCTAGTATATAGAGTAGAATAATACCCTATTCTTTATAGAGTTTCTGGAAATTAAGTAATAACTATTATAGCTATTAAAGATTAGTAGTCGACGCGCGCCTACTATATAATCTCTTATATACTTATAAAAGTATTTTAACTACTTAATACTGAGTTTATTTATTATTTAGCTATTCTTACTAACTATAATAGCCTAGTTTTTAAGTATATTATTATCTTTGTACTAGATAGAGAGATAGTAGTAGCTAGTAATAATAATAAAGAGTAGAAGTATCTAGCTAGTAATATTAATCTCCTAAATTACTCAAATCTATTTATAATTATCTAATTAAGTTACCTTTAGTTAATTATATCTTTCTATACTTATAATAACTAGTTATAATAAGATAATACCTATTTAAAAGCTAGATTTATTAAAGTTATATATATCCTTATCTATAATATTATACTTCTTCTTAGTATATTATATAAGCTTAAACTAGCCTTTAATTACCTTAGAATCTTTATATAAAACTTTCTAGCAATTATAAGGCTAATTTAAGCGTATCTTAAGTTTAGGAGTATATTTAATAAAGTTCCTAGGCTAATATATACTAATCTAGCCTATACTATACTTAGTAAGTAAGCTATTAGCTATATCTTATATAGTAGTTAAAATAGGTGTAAATCTTTATAAATCTAGGTTAAGTATATATTAAATAATAACCTCTTCTTTAGGTTTTATTAGTCTCTTTAAGTTGGGCTTATAATTATACTATAAGTAGATTCTAGTATATTATTAGTATATAGTTATTTAAATTATATTAAATATTAAAGTAGTATATCTTTTACTATTTATTTAGCCTCTTTTAGTAGCTAAAAAGGCTAAGTTTACTTAATTCTCATTTTAGGCTATATTCTTATTATTTTATTATTATATTATTAAAAGCTTAAGTATTATATTTTAGTAATAGAGTAGACTACTTACTTATATAGGCCGCTCGCTTATAAGATATATTAAGTACTTATATTTAACTTAAAAGAAGTAGATCTATCTACCTAATATATTTATATATTATATCTAGTTCTATTATAGTTTCTATATTATTATATATCTAGTTAAGCTTTTTCTTATCTATTTATATAATAAGCTTTTTTTAAGTCCTAAAGCGCTTTAAAAGTTTTAGTAGCTATTTATACTAATCTCTTATTATATTCTATTATTCTATTCTACTATATCTACTTTTTCTTATATAATTTTTACTTAGTATTTCTACTTACTCTTTAAGCTTAGTAATCTAAGAGTTTATAAGTATATTCTAGTATAGTATTAATTTAGCTCTTTTAATAAGCTATATAAATCTACTTTAAATTATTATAAATAATAAGTTAAAAGAATCTTATATAAACTTTAATTAAGATAAAAATTTAAGCGTATTATTTAAAGTTTTTAATACTTATAGTATATATAGTATAAAAAGTTCTAGTAGGGTATATAGTTATATTTTAAAGTATTTAAATACTATCTATATATTTAAAAGGATTAGATTTAATACTTTAAATTTTTTTAATAGTTATTATATATTAATATATTAAAAAATATATTTCTAAAAGCTAGTAAAAAGTTTTTCTTATTAATATAGAAGATATACTAGTATACTAAGTCTTATATATATTAAAAGCTCTTCTTTTTTTAAAGGCCTAAAGTATACTATATTAAGTAACTAGGAGATATATAATAAATAGGCTAGTATATAGAAGGTAAGAATCTTATTTTTAAGGTAGTAGTTTTTAAAATTCTAGTTAAAGTAGCTCTTATAGCTATTTAGAATTAGTAGCTAATATATCTCTACTTAATATACCTATATATAAGTATTAGAGTATTTTAACTATTTAAAACTAAGTATATTATTCGTCTAGCTATTTTTAGATACTAAAAAGCTTCTAATTATATAGTATATATATCTTCTTATATTAAGTAGAAATATAGATACACCCTTTATAAATAATAAAAGGTAGAGTTATATACTCTATTATATAGATACTCTAGATAATAGTAACCTACTTTTAATTACCTAGCTATATAAGATTAAGCTTTATATATCTTTTTAAACCTATAACAACTTTTATAAATCTAATTATATTTATCTAAAAGCTAATCTTATTAAAGTTATATATATCCTTATTATAGATATTATATATAGCCTTTATTTCTTTAATAAGTTTAAATTATATACTAATAACCTTAAGATTTTACTACTATATTCTCTAGTAGTTCTTTACCTAATTAAACGCTATTTTAAACTTATTTATATATATTATAAATCTTTTAGTCTAATTCTTACTTACTAGCTCTTTACTATATATAGCTAATAGTTTATCTACTATATTTATTATCTTATATAGCTGGGGCGTAAATCCTTATAAATCTAGGTTAAAGATATATTATATAATCGTCTACTCTTTAGTTATAGTTAACTTTTAGTAGTTTATACGGTAATTAGTATATATAAGAGTTTCTTTATATTTCTACTAGAGAGTTAATTATAATATACTAAATATATTAGTAGTAGCTTATAGGCTTTAAAATTGGCCGGCTTTATATATTTAAAGGGTAAGTTTAATTCTACCTTCTTACTAAGTATTATCTCTTTATAGGTGTTAAGGTATTACGTATTATAGTTGTTATATTTGCTACTAAGAAATTTTGGCTTACTCGATAGGATAGCTTACTCGATAGTACTTTACGTTATATATTTCTACCCACAAATTCGAGGGAAAATCTAGAAAGGATATAATACTAATACTAGAAAGAATATATTATACTCCCTATACTCCTCGAAATATAAGTAGAGGTCTCTTTTATTTATTATCTAGAGCCTATAAGTAAATAGCCAACTCTATTTTAGACTGTACGTTGCTATTAGAGTAGACCTTTTTTAGCGTTCAAGGCTTTTATCTAAAGCTTTCTATGAAATGAATGAAGACGAAGGGAGAAGAGTATTAATTCTCTTATAGGCTCCGGGGTATATAGTTTTATTTATTCAGCTCTCTTAATCCGGGGCAAACAACCTTTATTTTTTAACCCCCCCCTTTTTTTTTTGAAAGTCCGGGGAGACACTATAGTATTAGAAGATATTTTAGTTAAAAGGAAGCATGCGGTAAGAACGGAGCAACGAAGTCCGCGAACAAGACCATGTTAATACTGCCGTAGATTTCAAGCGTATGCACGCACCTCCCATGATGTTTAATTAAGTATCTATATCATCGGCCTTGCGTAGTTTCTTTGGTCCTCAGCATCAAGCGGTCGTGTTTTTGGTTTTAATCAAGTATCAATAAAATAGCCCTTGGTCTTTAGACTGGAGCCTCAATTAATCCTCTAATTCTTGATATCCGTACGGACTCTAAAATACATGGTATTTGCCAAACTCATTCTATGCCACCTTCCATAACGACCTTAAGGATATAATCTTAGACTACAGCGACATATCGGAGCTTGGCGATTTTCGTCCAAAACTCTAAAAATACTGTGTTGATAGGCATCCACGAAAATAAGGTCTTGTTTATATCTCACAGACTCCAACGCCCAGGCGTTTTTGCAGTGCCATTTTTAACACGATCCCCATACAATCACGTCCTTGATCTTTACGATACTGCACAGCGACATACTAATTCCTCTTAAAACATTTAAATCGAGTCACATAATCAAATTTAGGAATCAAAAACTTCTTATCTGGTAGACACTAGAGCACATAGCATTTTCGAATCATGTTTTTCAATGCGGTGGACATTGTGAGGAATATGGGCTTTTATTTAAGACAGGCTGCAACGCTATTAAAATGCTCTCGTGTTGACTTTAGTGAGGACTATCTCGAGCAATATTTGTGCAGAGAACAGAATCCTTAAACGATATTGTGGAACTTTAGTGAACTTTTTAGTCTTCTATCTATGCCAGTGCCGTCTTTTCATAACGTGCAGCACCATGGTCTTCTCAAACGCTGTTTTAGACAACTATAGGAGGCCATAGATTTTCGATGACTTTAATTTTAGTCTCGAAACTCAGAAACCGCTTGTAAAAAGAAAGCAAGAGCGAAGGGTAGAATGCAGGTGTTTATATACCCAAAGAGCATCCCTCTATCCATTTGCCACCATTCACAGTCCCAGCCACAATTCGCCAAACATGTAAATAGCGGCGTAAAATGTATCATATATACTCATTCCATATGACCATCACCATCTCTATATATTACAAACACTTCCCGTCGCCTCTCAATCGACCGTGAATTCGTGTACGTATCATCAGCCAACGTATATACCTCCCTTTATCCACTATGCAAACAACGCAGCTGAGGACAGTCAAAGCAGCGGTATCATGCGCTAATCGTACAAAACGGCAGTATGCAAAACATCAGATATCTATCGTATGCAAAACGCAGATCGGAAATAATGATAACGCTGAGTAACTCATAGCGCAAAAAATCGGCGCTTACGCTCATATGAACGCGCCGGAACTCCCCCCTTTCTCATGATCCTTTTCGTTCCAGCTCCCCACCGTGTCATCCGTATCCACCCTCCTCAAATCCCGCCCCTGTGAGTCCTCATCGCGATCCCGAGTAGGACTCATCGCCCAATCCTGATCTGTGTACTCTGGCGGACTCTGCTGCCTTTCGTTACTTCCGCGGCTCGGAATGGGAAGCAAGGTTGTCGAATCGCCTTTGACGAGACCCAGTCGCTCTTCTTCGGTAGCATTGGCGTTTTCTTTGCTGCTCTTTCTGCTGCTGCGACTAGTTGGCCTACCACTTCCGGAGCCTTCACCGGAATCGGCTCGGTGGCGGAAGAAGACGTTCTGAAACGAAAATTGGCGCCTAGCGGTGTGGGGCGGCGGTTTCGGCGGATGGAGGGAGTCGGCGGAGGATTGGCGGTCGTCGGCGTGAGCTGGGTTGGGCATGGGCGCGAACTGGATATGAGATTCGCGGGAGCCGTCGGGTTTGTAGCTCGTATCCGTCTGCGTGTCGTGTTTGCAAACGCTCTTTCGAGACACCGAATCCACCGTGCCGTCTAACGACATAGGCGGTTGGGGAGTGAGCTCGACGGCTGGTGCATTGCGACTGCTTGTTGACTTGCCTCTCGATCGTAGCCGTTCAAAGAAGCCTGGATGCATACTGTTATCATCCTCTTCATCGTCGGAGGGGAAATGTGTCATGCCGAGCGGCGGATGTACAGTCTTGCGGCGCACGATGGTATCTGACAGCTCAGGATTTGTCACGGTCCTTCGTCTCCTCAGACCATCCCATTGTTCATCCTCGCCAATGGGCTGCATATGCTCCTCCTGTATTTTCTTCGCTTCCTGAAGCTGCTTCTCGGATCTTGCCTTGGACAATGAGCGTAGGATCGAAGCGCCTCCGCGGATAGTGTCTGCCCTCGGCTCGTATTCGGGCTCTTCTTGCTCGGCAATGGTGCGGACTTGGTCGAGATCGTCTCTGAATATCGCCGTATCTGGCACATCCTTTGCAGATTTAGACAGCTGCAATAGAACGACTCCGGCGCAAATTTGTAGAAAGCCCATGACGACGGTGGAGATGGTAGCAGGCGTGCCTTTGAAGCCTTGGAAAAGAATAGCAGAGGTAACGATGGTGGCGGTGGTGAAGAAGACGTAGTAGGTGGGCGTGACAAGGGCGGCGTTGAAGAGATTCAGGGCTTTCTACGCGGTTGTTAACGAATAACCAAAATCGAAGAGAAGTAGACTCACATTGAGGTAGATGATCTCGACCAGAAGAGTCGCGATTACAAAAACGAGTAATACGTAAAGGAACCACTGGTTGAATTGAGGTTTTCCGCCAGCTTGCGCAACAATGGCAGCCCCAAGACCTTGCGTGGCCACAACACTCAAGCCTCCAATAAGACTACAAACAGTAAGATATACCATCATAGTCTTCTTGCCGTATTTTGGTCCAAGCCATAGAGCGATAATTGTGCATCCAACAATAACCACTCCAGCGTAACTTAGAAAGCCTGGCGCTCTAACGAGATCCCTCATGTCCTGTATGTCGGCAACGGCGGACTGTTCGGGGGCATTGATAACGATGACAACGGATCCTATGATGCAGTTGAAACATCCGACTTTTCCTACAAAGCTCAATCGCTCCTTTAGGAATATGGCAGATAGAATAGCTGTAACAACGACAGATAAAGCCCCCATTGGTGTAACGAGAATGGCGTCGACGAAGGCATATGCGACGAAGTTGCAGACCTCTCCGACGATCATCAAAATCATGCCTGTCCACCACCAGGCGTTTTTGAGGTAGCCATACCCCTCGCCTGCCTCCTCGTTGTATTTGACATTGGCTTTCAGCAGACCATGCTTTTTCAGCACAAAAGATATGCCGATGAACAAACCCGATGATATTGCGAGCACGATACCGACCACTTTGTACACGGGCGGTCGTTTCGAGGTGTCGCCGCCGATGCCGCCGCTTCGTGCATAGAGTTCGTGGGCAGAGAGAAGGACATTGCCGGCCGAGTCCATGGCGAATGTTGGCAACATGGGGCCTGCGAGGCGGGTGGGGAGGGGAGTCGACAGGGGAAGGAACCAACAGCAGCGGATGCACTCACGGTAGTTACCGTCTAGCGCAAACGACTGCTATGGCAGGGGCGTGGAGAGACGTTCTTCAGGCGAATTACAACCGTGGCGGCGGCATGAAGAGGGCTCTGTTAGGATTCGGTGCTCGTGGTGGTGTCGGAATGAGCTATGGTCGCCGGCGTGGTATCTGAAAAGGGAACTATGTTTGCGGGCGGTCGCACGGGGCCTGGAAACTCAGAAACCGCCCGAGAAGAATGAAGACATCCGGCAGACGGGGGAGTGGGTGGAATAGAGCGGAATTGCGGTCGGTTCAGCTGAAGAAGCGATCTGCAGGGTGATAGGTTGTAGGTACTAGTACTTCGTAATTGGCTTGCGTGGTGACTCGAGATCTGGGCCTGCAGCGGTGGGGTGGGTCGATGCGGCGCAAACAATCGCTTTGTCTGGAGGCAACCAAAGGATTTTGCGGGGGGGAACAAAGAAGGCGATATATGTGAAGGGGTGCAGAGCAAGTGTCTAGTCAATGCGATGCTAAATGTAGCGCTGCGGGCTCGGACTGGTGGTGGTTGGGGTGGGACTGGTACTGGGTGTTTATTGAATGGCAGGTTTCCTGGCTCTCTGCCAAGATGCCGTCGTCAGCCAAGCAACCCACGCCAACCATCACCACAAGCCCCGAGAACCTGCGACACCGAATCCGCACCGTCGCCGGCCGATCACCACCGCAAATCGATCACCTGTCGCCACCGGCCAGCTAACCGCCTGCCCGCTACCCGCTGCCCATACCCGCTGTCCATACCGCCGACTCCTTAACAACACCATGGAGAACGGCCATGTTGAGATAGAGCCCGACGTGTTCGCCGCCACCTCGGTTGCTGAGATCCACGCCGCACTATCCTATCTGCAGCGTCAGGAGGCCTCGGTCACCCAGCGATTGAACGACCTCATCGCCTCGCAAAAGGACCTCTCCCGCGAACTCGGCCGCCTCGATCTGCTCCGCGCCCATCTCGGGACCCAGGTTGTCAACGCACGCGCCATTAGCAATGGCATGCTCTCTGATGCCGCCTCCACCGCTAACCGAATATCGAGCGCTGTGAAGCAGCTAGACCACGAACAGTCCAACGTCAAGGCCACGCTCGAGGTGGTCGAACAGGTGGCAGAGCTAAAGTCATGCGTATTGGGCGTGCATGGCTCCATGGGCGCGCCGCAGGACTGGGAAACTGCGGCTAGCTACCTCCAGCGCGCCTCCAAGGTTCCGGAGGAAGTCATAAATGGTAGTTTTGCGGAGGAGATTGTGCCTACTGCGGAAGTGCCTGATCCTCCACGGGTGACGCTGGATGCGGCGGCCGAGTCCCTGTGCGGGTTGTTCCTGCGCGAGTTCGACAAGGCTGCAAAGGACGGGGACGGCTCGCGGGTGACGAGGTTCTTCAAGCTGTTCCCTTTGATTGGGAGGACAGACGTAGGCCTGGATGCATACGGACGATATGTGTGTCATGGGGTAGCTTCCAAAGCGAGGACGAACTTCAATTCCGCCCCGCCCGCCCAGAGGAACGAGGGTTTCTTCTATGCCAACACCATCACAAAGCTGTTTGAGCACATTGCACAAATCGTGGACGGCCATGAGCCTTTAGTTGAGCGACACTATGGCCCCGGAATGATGGCCAAAGTTATTGAGCGGTTGCAGATAGAGGCCGATGTGCAAGGCGGCATTGTCCTCGACACTTGGCACGAAGAGCGAGCTATCGATCGCAAGTTGACTGATATCAGATCATACGCCTTCTCATTTCTTGTCCAAAGTTTTAAGGCTCCGCAAAGAGCTGCGACGGGGACCCCGCGCTCGAGCTCCCCAGCTAATGCTGCGACGCGATCGAGCGAAGACGAGGGAGTCAACATGAAAGAGATTGATTCCTTGCTAGGAGAGAGTGCACTCATGCTCAGCCGATGGGCACTGTACGCGCGGTTCCTCTCGTCCAAATGTGCAGTGAGTTCCCAAATGATAATCATTCTTATTGCGTTCTTACCATAATAGCCACGCGAATCCCCAGACCCTCCAGGCATCGACCATGGCCTGACTATGCCGCAATTTCTGGCGGCAAGCAATCTGAACAGGAAGGTTAATTCGCATCTAATAGAACCATTTAATTTCATGACTACGTTCTTCCTCCGCCGTTCAATAGAGAAGGCTTTTCAATTAGATGAGTCACCTACTGACCTCAATCTCAACCCAGCCAAGCCTCTTGGAGCAAACCCGCCGTTCATCACTTCTGCTGTAGATGATGTCATGTACATCGTTAATCAGGTGTTGCAGCGGTCATTGGCAACTTCTCAACGAGCAATCGTTGCCAGCATCATTCCCACCGTTGGCCAAATACTGGGTTCAGATTTCGTTGGTATGATTCAACGCAAAATGAGGGATGAAAGCTATCCCAAACCTCTCATACAGGGCGGGCTTCCTCCAGAAGATAAAGTCATCGCGTTCCTTGTCCTAATCAATAACCTTGACGTCGCGAATGACTACATTAGGCGAATCATTGAGACACAGCTCGGCACACCGACTCAACCTTCTACGAATGGTGAAGATACGAGTCCAACGTCCCCCTTCCATGATCTGTTTCCATTCGGTCATGATGCCACCTTCGTCGAGAATAAGTTGAAGTCTATGGGGCATTCCTTCAATGCCAAGACTACTGAGCTATTGAACGATAGCATTCAAGTGACCTTCCACAATGTCTTGAAGCCACGTGTGAGGCCTATTCTCGCTGAAGCCTTCCGCGATATCGACTACGCGCCGTCAGGAGATTCTGCAAATGTTGGTCAGCAGGAGGATGAGGGCGATGATTCGGACTTTGTCAAATCACGTTTCGGCCGCGGTTGGGGCGCTCTGATTAGACCTATCAAGCGTATCTTAACGCCCGCAAACTTCGACCGTCTATTAACAGTCGCAATGGAGTATCTCGCGACCGTGCTTGAGAAACGCATCAAGAGCTACTATGGTCGAGTCAATGAGCTCGGTGCTGTGAGGCTTGAGCGCGACATCTCTGGAATTATCAACACTGCTATTGTAGGAGGGAAATATGGCCTACGTGATGCATTTATCAAATGCACGCAAATGACACTGATCATGAATATGGAGGATGATGAGTGGGAGGAGGTTGCTGACGAGCAGAGCGATGAGTCGGGAATTCCATGGGTATTAGACGTAGAGGAAAGAAGAAGAGTCAGAGCTATTGTAAAAGGTGGTTAGCTTGCGGATGGCTGTTTGTCATGATTTTTGGCGATGTTGAATGAAAAGTTCAACTTGTTCCTTGCATTTTACACAATTCTTGGCCCTGCCTCGAATTATCCAAATATAGAACGATTGGCAAACTGAGCCCCTGGTCGCTGCTGCGACACGTTTTACTTCCTTATAGGAAATAGAAAATAATCATCGACTGGACCTGGCTCATAATTGTACCAGCGATTGTCCCATTATTGGCTTTGTCTGCGATCTCCGTGCCCCATTCCGAGGCTTGCCATTGTGTAACCTAAACTACATCCGGACCTCTTGGCTTTTCATTTTCGAGCCACCTGTCTGGAATTTCCTCACTCGTACCTTTCATTCATTACGTCTACATTCTCATTCATTTCAAACCTTTTGTGCTATTATATTACAGGAATATATCACTATGAAAGCAATACCATAATAGGTTGTTTTTTTTTTTTTTTTGAAAATGTGGGCCCGACGCTCGATTGACATCTTCATCCCTTTCTTGTTGATCCTGCTTCCAGGGATCCAGGCACAATGCCCATTCTACTCACACTACGCCGGGCAGAAACACGCTCCCTACTCCACCGGACGATGGAATCTGAGTTATATGCGACCAATAAAATCATGTCGCACATTCATTGCGCCAGAAGTCAAAGCCACAATAGAGAGATTACGGCACGTGATCGTGGACCCAGACCTCTTCCGGCTTTTCGAGAACTCCTGGCCGAGCACACTGGACACTACGATAGCCTGGCGGGGCTTTGCCGAGAAAAATGAAACACAAGATGTCTTTGGCAATGGAACGCAGGTCACTCAGACCCTGAAAACGGACGAGGAATTGAGCTTTGTGATCACAGGGGATATCGAGGCCATGTGGCT
The DNA here is from genome assembly GCA_010094045.1 of Lojkania enalia. NCBI lineage: Eukaryota > Fungi > Ascomycota > Dothideomycetes > Pleosporales > Lojkania > Lojkania enalia. Next base: position 22,165 of record ML986620.1, read on the forward strand.
CCGCGACTCAGCGAACCAGCTCCAAGCCTATGCTTCGCTATTGAAGAGAAATGAAAGCAGTGAGAGCCTTGCGGGCCTCTTCAGAGGTGCGATCAATCTCCAAGCCCGCTACATTCTAGAAGCACCCTTCTGCAACGCCTTCCAGGCTCCTGACGAGAGCCGGATCCCGCGCAAGAGCAGCGCGAACTCGGACACGATTACTCCGTTCTTCGACTTCTACAGAGTCTTTTCCTGCCAGTGGGAGCTCGATTCCGTGGCCAGCTTTCTGCAGCTATCAGATGACTATGCCTCCGCGACGGGCGATTACGAATTCTTTGGCATGTGGAATTGGAAGAGTGCTGTGGAGATTATCTTGAGGACGGCAGAGAGTATGACGATGAATAGCTATGGCGAGGATGGCAGGTGGCTGCATACGCCGTACACGTACTGCGCGCCCTACGGCGGCACCCCGATCAACGAGTGCAATGGCTCACCGCATCGGGGCGGCATCGGGCTTGTAAGGAGCTTTCATCGCCCGAGTGACGACGCGTGTACGTATCAGTATTTGATACCCAGTAATATGATGTTTAGCCGGACGCTCAATGCGTCGGCCGATATCATGGCTAGGATCGAATTGCAAGGAGGAAATTTAACGAGCTGGATGAAGCAGATGAGCTCGAATATAAGAGAGGGGATTGAAACGTATGGTGTCGTGAGAGACGCCAAGTACGGCGATATATACGCCTATGAAGTTGATGGGTATGGCTCGGCGAATGTTATGGACGACCCCAATGTTCCTTCCCTCTTATCGGCCCCGTTTCTTCGCTACACTTCTTCGTCCGATCGCGTCTACCAGAATACGCGCCGCAAGGTGCTCTCCCAGGATAACCCATACTACGCCTGGGGTCCGGTCCTCAGCGGTGTGGGTAGCCCGCACACCCTACCCGGGAGGGTGTGGCCAATGGCCCTCGTTATGACGATCTTGACTAGCGACGACGATGGCGAGATTGAGAGATGTTTAAGGGATCTGGTGAGGAGTACGGATGGGTTTGGGGTGTTGCATGAGAGTGTGCATGCGCATTCTGCCGGCATGTGGAGTAGGCAGTGGTAAGCTATCCTTCTTATCACCTTTTCCACTCGATATTTCTTCACGAGCATTGAGTTTGCTTGCTAGGTAGAATGGAGAGTAGTCAGGAGATGACTAATGAGAAATAGGTTCTCGTGGGCCAATGGCCTATTTGGACAGGCTATACTCGATCTTGAGAAGAGGAGGCCGCATATTTTGAAAATGGGCTTCCAATAACCCTCACCGCCCTCTCGCGTATAGTACCCTTCGGGCGAACATGGAATGGGCCGCTTGTTCTGAATGAAGTCCAATGGCAGCGGCCTCCTTCGATCCTCTACTATCACAACTAGTAACATAATTGGATATTGTAGAATCGCATTGCACTGTGTATTTTCGTTGATGTAGTATTCTGCATCCCCTGCAGACGGTGGCGCATGTTTTTGCTGTTGGGGAAATTGGCGTATCGGGCATTCTTGGATTGCAATGTGTTCTTTGGAATGCAAAGTTCTCTATACAGAATTTCTGCAGCTGTGTGATCTGTCTAGTGCCAAGTCCGTTCACAGAAACTATATTGATCGCATGACTTCACTTTTCATTACCATCGCACCGGAGGTGCATCACCGTTCTCTAAAAGCGCTTGCTCCAGACTAAAAGCACCATCTCAAATTTCCAAAGAATGGCGCTAAAAACTTATCCCCGTTTCTAGGAATCCATCATAACTCAATTCGTACACTCACCATCCAACACATCACCACCACCGCCCCAGCCGCCCTACCACATTCCGCAACCGCCTTCGGATTTCGCCGCGAGGCCATGCGCTGCGTACTCCTTCCGGAACCCCCATTTTCCGAGGAAGGATTTCAGGCGCCCTCTCCGCATCTACGACACACGCGAAAACATCGACTGAGCCGCAAACATGAGGACAAAACGTTGTTTGTTAGACGAAGACTCAGAGCTAAGGGCCTAAAGGCGCGGCATGGTTACGTTACGGATGTGCGGATGGTTGGGGAGGAGAAACTTGGTAGCTGGTTTTACGTATGTTCTCAGAGTACTGAGCTATTTGCCGGGGCCTTTTTTTGTAAGTTTACGTGGAAGAATGGGAGGGAGGGATAGGTGAGATGATTATTCCGAGCATGTGTGGCGAATCCTTTTGCGGGTTAAGTAAAGGATAATTCTCCTACAGTGGGTAAGTAGATGGGTGTTCTAGTTTGTCGCTAAGTCGTTGCTTGGCTGAAACTTTTGCGTGGGGAGCTTTGGGATGGAGGGATTGGTAGTTGTTTTACATACGTGGGCGGGTTGAGATATGTGGGAGATTGTCGACCGACGGTGGAACAGAGAGAAATCATAGTTGTTCGTATACAAGCGATGTGTCAATGGTGATATGAACTGGATAGTTGGCCATTGCCTAAGCGCTGTGATGTATACTAGAGGCGTTGAAAATCGCCGCTTCCGTGTGCACGTTGTTATGGCGGGGTGCAGAGGGAGGATGCAAGCGATGTTCGAGCTGCAAGCCACTCCCGCAAAGGATTCCGCAATCTAAGCGCCATGTGTGGTCCTTCGAAGGTCTCGAGACTGAAGTTCACGACATAGTCTCAGAGCCAGTCGATTGAGCTATATGTTCCTTGTCAAGACTACAGGCAATACCTACGTACAGACAAAGGCAAAACACTATCGATGATGTTTTTGCGCAGGAAGGTTCTGAAGAGAACAGCCAAAGGCGCTAGACGGCCACAGCGACGTCGCACTGCATAATGCTAGAACGGCGCAGGAAGATGAGATCGATGGAAGCTGCTAAGTACGGACAATCGAGATATTGCTTGTGGTGCGGGTGTGAGTCTGATGGTGGTCCTGAATATGAAGTCCGCTGCCGAGAGTTTGATATTTGTCCAGGGCGCTTTGCCTAGTACGGACTGGTGTAAGATCGCCGATTACTGGTTTCGGAGCTATCACAATGTCTTTTGCCCATTATCCACGGTGGGATTGGCAAAGCACTGGCTATAGCTTTGAAAAACTTAACACTTCCAATCAATTGATAACATCAGCTAAAAATGTAAATGGTCCCGTGTTGTTTAGCAGAGCATTGCAAGGCTGAGCCTGGACCAACAACGGTTCTCGCCCCGCGCCAAGCTGCTTCAAGTCTAGGGTCTCTCCGTATCCTGAGGCACACCAGATGCTAACACTCTAGACGTCTCAGTTGCTCACAGCCCTCCCGAACCCAGCAATCTTCCGAACAATTGCCTGCGCTATGGCTGCCATTGTCCTATCGCGTCATTGGTTTCTCGCTGAGCCTCACCTACCCATGCCCTTGGGAAGTTGAATTTGGGATCCTTCTAAACCGATTATGGTTCGTGAGACGCAACACCCAGGCTAGATCCTCAGGCCTCCAGTTCTCCAATCTCGTCTACTCTTGGTATGCAGAGGGGTAGCAAGTGCAGACAGATGTTTCCCGTGAGATTGAACGATGGCTATTGGGCTGTGCCGCACGCGTGGACGCTGCCCTCAGTTATATCTACTTATTCAATAAGGCCCCAGGCTGAGCCACGATGGGAAAAGTATTCTGTTGTTCAGTTTTTTTTAAAGAGTCTTAGTGCTGAAAAGTGTTTATTTTTAATACGTTCTTTTATGCTGCGCATACCCTTTTTCCAGGCGTGAGACTTCAATTTTATACAGCCGTCCTTGCGGGCGGTCAACTGACGACGGCGCCAATCCTTTCTAACCCGGCTCGAATTCCGTCTACTTCACGATGTCTCTCTTTCAGTTGACGAACGTTTGCTTTTTTCTCTTGGCTGGGTACTTGGGCTCGGAGGTTTCGGCGGAATTACGCCATGTTGGACCTTCAGACAGAGTGCTGCGGGCAGCTACGAGGATGTCTGATGCTTTTCGACGGAGCGTGAGAATTGTAAGGAGGTTTGATACAGAGCTGTCATATATTGAAAGTAAGCTATGCCAATTGTCACATGGTTTTTGGCAGCTAACGGCGAATCAGTGGAAAATGGATGGAGCGGAGAACCTGTCTTCGCATCCCAGGTCAGGGTCTCATCCGATTCACCCATTCTTAACTTGGAAGATATCGAACATCATTTGCGTAATGTGCAGTGCAGCGATGAATCGATAAAGTTGCACTTTGTAGATACTGTATCGGCACGGGATGCTAAGGAGGCTTGTATGAACGAACACGGTGGAATAGTTGTTACTTCGCATGAAGGCTGCAATTCGGATGGGCAGCGATCTGTCTACAAGTGAGTCGATTCCTAATAGACCTTTGATGGGCCTAACAGACATAGGGTCCATGACGTCCAGGTTTCCGCGGATGAGCACTCTCTAGAGCTTTCAGTCGTCGAATCGAAATGGAAAAAAACTTTTTCACAGTTCAATATTGAATTCGGCTATACGAAGAATGGACATCTATTTAGGCGACAATTGGGCTCGAAGCGGAGGCCCGGCCGCAGGCAAGTGTTGGATCCCGCTACAATTACGGCTGCGCCCGTAGCCATCCCATCGGATACTCCTGATGAGCAGATCGCCGCATCCTTCGATCTCTCCTTTTCGACTGCCAACTCCACTTTCTCCCCGGAAGAATTCCTTAAAGGTGCTGAGGGCATTGTAGCTATCCCCGATCTCCCTGTCGAGCTTGGATGCAACGAGTGTACCACAACTGGTGCTTTAACCCTTACTCAGGGCTCTTTCGACATCGACTTGGGCGACGTTGACCTCCTTCCGGACTTCCTCGATGGTGATGATGCTAACGTCCTGAGTATCATCAAGGGTGGTTTCATCGAGCTGGCGGCGAAGGATCTAGCCGCGCACATTGACTTGTTTGCTAAGCCCAAAGCAAGCGGAGAATTTGAGATTGCACTTCCTAGCCTTCCAATTGTTGGCTTCGTCATCCCTGGATTAGGTAAGGCTGGTGTGTCTTTTGAAGCTTCATTACTAGCATCATTCGAGGTTGAGGGGGGTATTGAGATCAACTATGGATTTGACGTTACGGTACGTATATGCTTTTGAGAGGATTTTCGCAAGCCCGCCTAATGACCTTCTAGGTCCCATCCGACTCCACCATCCGTATTGACATGTCCGATCTTGAGAAGAGCGGTATCACTGGCTTCGACGTGCCCGAACTTAAGCCTCTTCCTTTTACAGCTAACGTCACAGACCTCGAGATTGCACTAGGACTCACCTTCAAGCCATCTATCCCAATCGGATTTGACTTCCTTGATGGTCAGCTCGAGGCTGAAGTCTCTGTCTTCTTCGAACTTCCCAGCCTTGAAGCCACATTCGCCATCAAGGATAATGTTGACGCCCAATGTGACGCACTCCCAGAGGGCAATTCAACCACCAACCTTGATGTTAATAACCTACTCGATGCCCTCGGAGCACTTGTCCTCGAAGAAGCTACTATTGGCATCGCTCTCGGGGTAGCTGCTAGCTTTAACGTCCCTGTACTCCCAGAAGCCATCGGTAGCTTCGAAACTGCCTTTATCCTCTTTGAGACGGAATTCGCATTGCCAACCACATGTCTAGCAGCTAATCAGGCATACGAGACGGCGACCAAGATCTGGGAGAGTATAACGAAGAGCTATGTGGAGGCCCATCCGACTGCTCCACCGCTACCCGAATTGAAGTATGAGACGAACTCTGCTGTCTATTCGTATACGACCCCAGCGTACGAATCCAACGGAGACGTTTATACCCCGCCGGCTCACGAGACTAGTAGTGTTGTTTACACTCCACCAGCACATGAGACGTCTAGCATGGTTTATCAACCTTATCCACCGGCAGAACACGAGTCATCGATCATGATGTACCCTCCACCTGCTCATGATACGACTAGCATTTATTATTCCCCAGAGCATGAGACTACTACAATTGTGTATCCCCCATATCTACCTCTGGCCCATGAGACCAGTTCAGTCGTTTATACCCCCCCACCTGTCCATGAGACGACTTCAATCGTTTATATTCCGCCGCCTGCCCATGAGACAACTATCATTTATACCCCACCATCAGTTCACGAAACGACAAGTATTGTCCATCTCCCACCGCCAGTCCACGAAACTAGTCTCATTTACCCGCTACCACCAGTCTACCAACCAAGTAGCGTAATCTACACCCCGCCTCCAATCTACGAGACAAGCGCGCCGCCGCCGCCGCCGCCGCCGCCGCCACCACCAAATACCTCCATCTACATCCCGTTCCCAGTCCCCGAAAACTCCACCACCTCGGCGTTCCTAACAAGTGGCACTGGGACCGGAGTCATCCAGCCATCGGCGCCCCTTCAGGCTACTATCGCCGCGGCCCCCGGTCTCAGTGTTCCGATGATGGAATGGGGCATTATGTGGCAGGGCCTTGTGCTTGGCTTTGGTGCAATAATCGGGGCTACGTTGTTTCTGTGAAACCTCAAGTGTTGTGGAGTAATGGGTTGTGATAATGTTTCAATGTTGTATATCCTTGTTGATGTTTCCTTTCTTGTGGATTTTCTTCAGCTATGCGAGGTTTCTTAGATTTGGGTTCAAAGGTATAATACACCAATTATCGAACGCTTGACGATTAAGGTGAATGTATAAAGTTATTGAATGACAGGAATATTCTTCTAAAACTTCATTGAGTGCATCTATGTGACTGCGGCGTGGCTCATCAGTGTTTCACCACTATTGGACATCCTGCTGGGCATATAAACGCCCTACCGGCCCTACCCCTCCTCGTCACACATTCCTGCGTCTTCCCTGACTAAAATAGTGTTTACCCTTGATCTATGGAGCTCCCGTGCTTAAAAGTCACAATGGCTTTGCTACCATGAAGACTAAATCGACAGCCATAGCTACATAGAAAGGATATGTGGCACTAAAAGTAGTACTCTCAATATGAAATGACTTTTGCACTTGGTATTCTCCAAATGTTCAATAAAACAGGTGTGGAATCCATGCTTGCTAGTATTCGACTTCAGCGATGAAAGGTATTTAATTGGCTGGACGAGTAATGCTTAGTTTTGCAGTATCTGGGGAGGTATATAAAGGAGTCCGATGTCCATATTTGAAACCTTTCTTTACACAATCGGTTCTTCTGGCCGTCTAAAATACCGAATATACAGTAAATATATTCCACCTGCTCTATAATCTTTCGTGCCAAACATCCATGATTAAAAGCGTGTTAAATAGTGGTATACAGGATTTCGGAGGGCGTTTAAAATGGATAAACTTTACAACGCACGGTAAAAGCTTATAGTTGAGACTCTATATCCCGAACATGTCGAAGCGACGTTGTGAGCAAGAAGAAATGCTGACCATCAGCAAAATATTTGGCGATGTTTCATTAGACCGCATATACAGTCCCTTCTACTGCTTTTAGGGGGTCCTGGGGATATATAAATGTTTACCATACTTTAGACTTGTGATCTTTACATAGCATATGAAAATTACCTTTGTGTATAAGAGCAACTGGCGAGTGGGAACATGTCTCTTCTGCTCTAAAAGATCACAGACTCCACCTATATGACTAAAACCGGAATACGCGTAAGCCTCGTGGCGGCCCTGGAAGTCTTGGACTAACAAGTGCGACACAGGTTAATCATGGTGTGGCTGGCTGGCGTTTGGCACTTCACACAGATCAAATACTCTCGCTGTTTTCGTAAAACCTGCAACCACACTGCTTTGTTCGTCCTGCGCTACGAGTTCGCAGACGTCATAAACATGGCTATATGATGACGCCTGTCACACTCATGGGGGCCTGGAAGGCAGAGTCTAAAATAAGAATGTGCTGACTACAGTGTGTTGACGATTCGTGTCTAATCTATTACTTATGGGCAGTATCTAGGATGGCGCTACGGCGGCAAAGGGATCGCCGCTTTCGTTCATCTCTTAGTATAAAAACTTCTACGGTTATACTGTTCCTCTTTTCACATAACTCTCGTAGATCATCTGAAAACAACTAATACCAATGGCGATGCTAAGTTTGGATTGAAAAGATAGTTCATATGTAATGACTTAAAGGGAAGTAGGGTTAGATTTACGGAACTCCTTGACTTTGGAGAAGCCGGTTGAAAGCCGGAATGAGACTATTATTGATTGTTTCTCAAAAATGATACTTCGAAACTAAAGGTTGCCATTTTTTAACTTGACCTGGGGTACTTAAAAGCTGATTATGTCGACCCCATGTGACCAAAGGCTTGATAAACAAAAAAAGGTGAAGGGTATGTAAGCATGTTTTGTTGTATTAAAATTTAAAGATTGAGGAAGGTATGAAGGATGTCTAGGAAGTAATTGACCGGCTAAAAATATGTCTAATGCAATTTTAGGGGCAAAACCTCGAGATATTTTTGACAAAGTATTTTGTTAGTAATTCCGAGGGAAAGTATACTATTTTGGAAAATGGTAACAAAAATAAGGTGACGATAGGATTCTCAATTGATAAAACTTCGCCATGTTACTTTTCAAGCCCCTCTCTGATTCTTTAGCTGTATATTTAAAATATTTACATGATCTTGGACGGTCTCGTTCTCAACACATCGCTGACATTTAAGACTCACCCTGAAAGAAGGACATCACAGAGTGCATGAGACTTTCTGCGGTAACAATATCCTGCCTAGTGGCGCAGATATAGTGCCACAAAACCGCTCGATATTATAAATGTATAGACTTAGGATTAGTGAGTAAGGAAGATAGATAATCTGCTCTTGTCTTGGATTGTTGTAGAAAGGTGGGAAATGAGAATAGACTATAACACTCCTAGAGAGATGATAATCCCTAAGCACTGATGTTGAACATCTAGTCAGAGACGTTTAATTCATTGAAATATCAGCTAAAGTAAGACGTATTGCTTAACATCGATATAAAGCTGAACAGAATGAAGGATGTTGTAGTATGCCTGCGTGACTTTACTCCTTCACCGCTCCGTGAGGTTGTGCATAAAAAATATGCTTATTCTTCGTAAGACGCACTCCAGATTAATTCATTCATAACTTCGACAAAAATTATTGACGACCTGAATGAATGGCTCAAATCCTGTACTGCTTCGTAATTGCTTTTGTTATCTTGACTCAAACCAATGAGTTTATATTCCTACGAAATGAAACATCTGCGTGCAGCGTAAATAATTGGTCTAGTCGTGCGAGGCTGTGTCCTTATATGCATTAATGAATAATACCCCCTGGTTTTTCACTGTTGCTGAGTTGAGGGTATATATAGATCTCATAGATAAGAGGCAAAATTTAAGTTTAAGAATGTGGCCCAAATGACCATCTTAAACTCCCTAAGTTTCTCGCTGGCCAACGAGAAATTCGTGGGGCTGAATGATCTCCTTTTTCAACTATATTTGACTCTTTCCCGTGAAAGAACAAATTGAGAATCAAGAGATGCGGTATATCAGAGAGTAAATCATCAAAAGTCTGCAACCCAGTAGAGCAAACTGGGGAATTTTTTCGCCTTTCCATCATCCATGAAAACTGTTACCTTCTCCACAATCTTGCTTCCTAACTGCTTCTTATGCGTAGCTAAAAAGTAGCTTGGACCAATTCCATTCGGGCAACCAATCAACGCCTTTGCCTCGTCGCTATCGGCGTCAAATGTCACACCAGGCCACTTCTTCCTCTCGTTTCCGGATTTCTTGAGTGTCTCATCGATCAGCCGAACACATTCATCGTTTTCAACAGGAGACGAAAATATGTACTTGACGTTGCCAATGTTCGCACCAGAGTTGATTTGGGAGTGCAATTCTTGCCATTGGAGGAACGCGATATCAGCCCAGGTTTTCAGGGCAGGATAGATACTGACAGGAGGGTCCTGTTTCGCGCCCATATATTTAGGTGAGTATTTTGCTTGGCCGACTAGGAGGCCCGCGGCGGCATCGAAGAGGGTTATATAGTTTGCATGAGTTGGCTAACTCTATAAATCAGTCAAAGACATCAATTCGAATCGTCTACCCCTTATAGAAGGTAGTTGGAGGATCTCGGTGTCGTGGCTTACGGGATATTTCACATCATTAACTTCCCGCTCTGTCTCATGCACCCACATCCAGCATTCGAAGCCACCGCTGTCGGTCGCTTTCTTGGGCTCAACACCTAAGCCTTTGAATGCACTCACTAGAGGCATAGGAAAATTACCTTCAAAAGTATAATACGGCTCGTAGTCGAGAAATTCGTAACCCCATTTCTTGAATAGACCTGGCAAACGATGTGCATTAGCTCATTGAAAGTTTTTCCGTTGTAACTTATAGAGATATACTTAAGAATACTTCTTACCGAAATCGACGTAAGGAGACTGGGCGGAATCTTTGCCTAACATCTTGCCAGCATCGGCATCGTTCGCTTTCATGAGCTCGAGGAGTTGATTCCCCTTGCAGACTTTCTCATTCCAAAGCTTCTCAAGATCGATGGCGCCACGACGGACCAAAAGAGCCGGACCGATGGATGAAGGAAGGGGGATGAGACCGAGCGTAAAGGAAGCTATTCGCGGAATCGGAGCCCTGTTTAGCGCCTTGAAAGGAGGTTCTACAATGACTGAAATTGTATCAATCTCCTTACGATGCGGAGAAAGACTGGGTACTATGTATCCTGTAACTGCGCGGATGTCATATATGAAGAGGAGGAGATTCATCTTGGGCCTGATTTGGAGGTCAAACTGCGTGTTCGTGTTGTGCCGCAAGATCTTCGTGGCAAATCTCGAACAATATCGTTGGAATACATATGGGCGCTTCTATGTAAAATGAATGATTCGTAATTTGTTCAAAAAAAGCTTGTTACAGTGCGACGGACTAGTGTGTTACTTGCTTGCGTGCATGACGCAAGCTATGATTTATAGACTATCCCAGTGTATGACTCCTTCACACATAAGATATCAGCCACTACAATGGAGCACAGGAAACCATTCCAAGTCTTTCGGTTGTCAATATTGTAGCTAGTTAGTCGTGTAACGGTGTACATGTGATGTGGTTGGAGAAACATTACATTAGTTGCTCAAACTACTTGACTTCCATCCTTCCATTGGAAAGACACTCCAGAGATACCTACTGCCGTGACTTCTTTGCTCTTTCGTCTGCTACTATTTGAAAACCTCCCTTATTCTACTAAAGCCTGTACGTATTATATCATCATACAACCTGTTATATGTATTCAGATTGTTTACTAGTTTAAACGCAACGGTTCATGGCTTTTAATTCTAAAATTCACTCATCGGCTTGGAATACGTCGAAGTTGGAGGTTGGGGGCTTACAGTTTAGAGATAGAAAGATGTCCGTAAGAATTGGAAGGCGATATGCATCAGCCGTGCAGACTATTGTCGTATGCTATCTACCTAAATATTATACGAGTCCATTATGATAAAATTACTTGGTCAATAAGAAAAAGTGCTTAGCTTTGTATCCCCGTATAATCGCCCGATCATGATCTTGACCCACGACTCACCTTGTGTTATCATGTTGGCGGTATGCGTGAAACCAAGGGGAAGGTTTTGATGAATAAGCAGGTTGAATGTTAGAATACAGGTAGGAATTGTTGGCTAGCATCATTGTCGAAGATCCATCCGCGTCTAATGATGCTAACGAACGAGATACATCTTCGATCTCCCCGCTGAGTCTTGTGATTGGTTACTGCAATAACTAGCCATGATTACGAGGATCCATGACGGAGGTTCTTGGGTCTTGGTATTTGTTGAGAAGTAGGCACATCTGGGGGGGACAGGTCGGAGTCAGGGGTCCCCAGCTATTCCATGGAATAATCGAGTAGTATCTAGAGATTTCCATTTTGATTCAATCTGTTTCTTCGAAAATACTTAAATGAGAGATTTGTCGATTTTGTCATCGCCGTTAAGATATCTATTGGTAGGGATATGGGCCTATAGGTGAACCTGATTTCATTGAGTCGGGTATCATATCCTGCTCCCCACTCGTCGTCACACTGATCCGCGCACGTTAAAGCAACACAAAGGGCTCAACAAAATAAGGATTTATTGAGCTATTCGGTCAACAGGACAGTAATGAACGAGATATTAAATAGTAGGACGCTGCTTGCGGGGCCCGAGGTCATAGGCGTTTAGATATTGTAATTCCAGAAGCACCAATCTCCACTCGTCGCAGAGCGAACAATGGTTGGGGCGTCTGGGATTGCGCTTCTACCCTGTCGCATTCTTGAAAATAGTTCAAGTAACAAGTCCGTGACACGACGGCCCAATGATTCTTGAAGAATCACAACCTGTATAAATTCATGTCTTGGTTGTTAGGAGAGCAAATTGCACACTAATTATAAACAATAGAAAACCTTGTCTCCAATAAAATGAGATTTTCGTCTAGAATTCGGGGAAAGTAGAGCTTGTGACAATGCAGATCAAGTGGGAACGTTGAAATAAACTTCCAGACATTGAATGATAGCATGGCCCTCTAATTCATATCCGATCGCGAGCTTTCATCTGGGCTATCTTTGGTGATGACTAGATTGCTGTAATTCCAGCATTTTCCGTATTACGCCCACTGTGCATGACGGTGCTCTGCTGGAATGGTGCAACTAAATCGCTAGAGTTGTGTGGTGCAGCATTTAAAACCCCGAATAAAAATTGGTACAGCAAACATTGATGGTTTAAATGAATGCGTACAATGGGTTATTCCTATTACATTTCAGAAATATCTATCCAGCGTGGTTGATTTCCGGTTCGCTTGCTGAGGCGTACCTTGGATATATCCAAGCCTTTTAGCCAACACACTCACTCTTCTCTAGCAAGAGTGCATAAAACTTAGCAAATTTGTCAAATTTGGATTCTCAGTCGTATAAACCGACGTCTACCATGCTATATCCCTAAGGAACCTGGCCGGTGCCCATATTTCTATCGAACCTCCCAAAGGAGCTCATCCTCATCCTCGAACACGTCAACTTAGCCACTCTCTATATCCCCTATCGGGACATCTTCAGTGACTTTTGTCAGCTAACAGACTCAACGATCCACCGCGTTGTCAGAAATATTATGATCATACCGGCAGAAATACTTCCTATATTCTGCGTCTGGATAGACTCATCGGAAAATGCGGCGCCCCTCGCATTCTTCAATCCAATCAGACACTAAGGCTAGAATAGCGACTTTCATTGGACGGATTGTATACTGTCTTTCCGAGCCCAATTTTTTTTATTTTTATTTTTTTTACAACGTTCGGCATGCATTTAGGCAGGATCGAGCCTCGACGGTCGGGTCCACGTGGAGCAGCAAAGACTTGAGGGCTTCAATAAAGTACTAGGATGATTGAGAACGGGTATTTGCGCCGCTGGTACCATTTTCATTCGGATAGGATGGTGTATAGGTGAAGCGGCCAGTTCTGCTCAACAGCGCTATTCAAGAAAAGCAGAATTACCAAGATAGCCATGTGATAATTGAAGGGGGAGGCGCTGTCACGAGCCTTTTATCCTTTTTGCGAAAGGCTAGCACTGGGTATGTTACATACCCAATCGACTTCAGGATACCGAAATTAATAGCGAAATTGTGCTCGATGAATGATGAACATGCACCATATCGTCCTCTCTAAGTGCATCTTGATTGACGGGGTGACAATGGCTGAATGGCTTGCCTATTAGATGATATGTAGGGCATATAGTACGAGCAATGGCCGCTACTATACGCCCAATGGATTGCATTGCTGAAAAGCTGGTGCTAGAATCAAGGGGTGACCAGCAAATGCTTTGAGGAGATGAATAGAAAAGTCATTTGATGTCACACAGTGAAATAATATGGGGGCTGTTACGAGGCCGCCAAAGTCACTCCACACCACACAGGTGAGACCACTGTCACAGTACCTTGAAGAAGAGAAACTCTGGGGATAGGATAAGAAAGTGCAGGCAAGGAGAAATATGAGCATGAAGGGGAACAACGGGTGACGACGCGAATGCGCGTCAATGTCTTGGCAACGAAATTCTCTAATTGCCCCGCGCTTGACACTCCTCAGAGCCCACATCGGACAAAATGAACGGACGGAATTCAACACATCGCTACAATCATGTCTACCTGCGTTGCCTGCCAGCAGCCATTGCTAATCGAGCTCGAACCGGAGGAGGATGAGGACGTTGAGATGGGAGGATCATCCTCAGGCAAAGGCCGAGCAGTGGGGCTAGAAACCGTGCCGGATGATGTGCATCTCAATTGTGGATGCCACTTCCATTGGTACTTTACATTCAGATGACCCGGGATTACTTGCGCTGATTATTACTGGTAGGCAATGCCTCCTAGAAGCTTACCAAATAACGCAATGCCCGAATTGCGGTAAGGAAATAGCTTCGCATTCCCCCAACGGCTGTATGCAAGTGCTATGCGACCTCGACAACGAAGGTGGAGCACAAACCAACCTCGACATCCTCCCTCTCCTTAGCGAAGAGAGTTATCTAAAGGCATACCCCGAGGAGCGCAAGTGCCGCGCTTTCTTAGAGTTCTGCCGCGAAGGCGACGTGAATGCGATCGTCGGGATGTTACAAGATGAAGAGGAAGAGGAAGAGGAAGAGGAAGAGGATGAAGAGATGGGAGACGGAGGACATCATGGTAAGAGGATTGGACCAGACGAATTGTTGCGATACCAGGATCCCATTGGCGATATGCATTCAGGCCTCCACGCTTCTGTTCAAGCGGGGAGCCGCGAAGTTGCTTGGTTGCTCCTGCTCCTAGCAAGCAACTTGGACTTGCAGCAGTTCCCACCTCAGGTATTCCAAGAAGCCGAAGCATTAGGCATAATGAGGGGGGATTTGGCTGGCAAAATCGATATCAGGACTCTAAAGGACGTAAATGGGAAGTCGGCAGAGGATATCGCGTTAGAGGTTGGTGGAGTCTGGTCCGGGTGGCCGGGAACAGGACGCCTCTCGGCTTGATATTACCACATAGCATCATTATTATTCAAAAGGTTATACTTTCTGGTAAACCTCCCGTTTCTCAGCATTCAGCCTCATCACAAGCCCCGCGGACCAATGAATCAAGACACAGATTCTCAGACACTATCGAAACACCACCAGAATTTCTCATATCACAACAATGCTGCGTTGGTATCGTCATCCAAGCTATTCGTCAGCAGATCTAACTGTTACATTTGTACTCTTTATTTGTCTAGTCATATAGAAACAGTCTCTTCTCACTAGGTTAATCCTATAGTAAGTAGTTTGGGTGACCAATACATTGTCTCACAGGATGCCGATGTGATTATTATTTACTTCACCTCCAAAAGTCGTCCAAGCAAGTCCCTTTAACTTGTACCCGCACCTGAACCGGGTCAATACTACGCCAGTCCGTATGTTTTTCGGCTCCCTGGAGTTTTCGGTAGCCCTACCAAAACTCGGACCCAGTACAAAATAGTACCGTACCATTAGCACCATGTCTTTGTAATGGATCCTAGAGAAATTGCTATTTGTAGAGGATATTCGTGACTATAATGGAGGCATTTTATCCTAGCTAGTCAGATGCCGCTCTAGCCTACGGCCTTCCTGAACCACCCTTTAGTCGCGTCAAACCATGAATTTCAATAGCGACTGAACTTTCGGGTAGAGAGCTTTCTAGCTGGCTGGATTCTGGAAGAGGACATACGCGGATATTATCCCTCCCACGCGCGCGCGAAAAATAGCGAACCGAATTCTTCGAATGAACGGCGATCAACAGCCTGTTAGCAGACTCTAGTCACTATAATCTATAAAGCGCAACCCTCATATTACAACAGCCGTCTGCAGGAAGCTTGAAGCTCCTAGAGCTGAGGCAGCTACGGCTGATCAAGTAGCCGTGTTCTTTCAACGCTACGAGAGCACAATTCCACAAAGCAATATCACTACTACTAGAGTATAAAATACGGGAAAGATAAGAATTATGCTAGGTATATGAACGAATATTAGAGTCCTTTCAATCTTATTAAAGAAGAAGACTTTAATCAAACCTCCAGAATCTTATAAGTCTCTATAATTAAGAGCGTGTCTGGAAAAAGTAGAAACTATGACCTCCAATCATCTTTAAGAGATAGAACCTATAGATTACCTAGTTTCCTACGTAATATATCCTGATTAGTTTTATAATATATTAGAAAATAGCTGAATGCCAAATTTAATTAGATAGAGTAGCTACAGCGCTGACTTCTCCCTGATACTGTCGAATATAGGGCTTAATATTGAATTATTATTCTAGATAGCTATAGCAGCTATATTAATATTAAGTTTTGTAGTTCAATAAATAGGATTAGATTAAGCTTCTGTTAAGAATAATTATATTAATACTACTGACTGGGAAATTTTTCTTTAATAATACTATATCTATTAAAATAGACAGCCTTATTACTTATTATAAAACTGCTAGAAAAGAAGAGCTTATAGAAAAAGTAATTCGGGCTAGTTAGAAGGCTACTACTATCTACCTCCTTAATATGGAGAAGATAGTTAGGCCCTTATAAGTTTTAATAAAGTCTACAATACTACTACCTACTAGGAAGCTACTATTATTACCTATTAAAAGCTCTTATAGAATACAATAGAACCCTTGGGGTTTCTACCGTATATACTAGTCTCTTTAAAGCTCTAAAAACCTTATATAGGACGTATTCTCTTCGAGAAAGTAATGTGGTATTTAACTAAATATTCAAGTAGAAAACTTAAAGTTAGGAAGAAGTAATTAGAATTTTAACTAGAGCCTACTAGGGCCCAAAAAAGCATATACATAGACCCTAATGAACAATGTACCAATATTGAGAAAATTATAAACTTGATTCAAACAACTGAAGTTGCTAAGATCGAGAAAGCTACTACTTCTATCGAGGAGGCCCTTGCTAAGACCTCGGCCGCTGCCTAGGCTGCTACTCTTGAGTTTATGTGTATTGAGCTTCAACTCTCAATATAATGTGTATATTAATTGACTATTTTGTACGGAGTACGCGTCTTGATGGGGCTGTCGAAAACCCTGGGGTGCCGAAAACGGTATGAACTAGCTTAGTGGTATGAGACCATTTTCTGGAGCATTCTTACACCTGTTGTATAGCGCAAATCATTCCCCTGACTTAACCACCTATATCTCGGCATGATGTTGTGCATGTGGTGAGAGGCGAATCTTGTCTCAGGGAGGGAAATGAGGAACTGAACTGATTGAGGGAGGATTGCTAGCGGGCAATATTTATGTACATAGAACAAGGGGTATATCAGCTGATATCCAATACAGCTCGGCAGACTTACCAAAATCCCCATCACAGTGCAGATATAAGTCCCGCACTGTCATCCCATCAAAATTGTCTTAATCTTAACAAGAGTTCATTCGCTGAGGGCAGAAGATGACCTCGGCATCTTTAGATCTCTCCGATACATTCTATCATATAGCAAAGATTGACTTCACAAAGTCGATTGACACTTGCGAATCTCAGGGAACTGAGTGTCATAATGACTGGAAGTCCTAGTGAGATAGGCGCTAGGTGCGTTGTCCCCTTTGTAGAAGTAGGGTAAGACTCCCCATGTGTATGGTTATACGGGGCTGACAGAATTTGTAGGCATATGTGACGATTCTCGACATTAACGATGAGAAGGGAACAGTGGTTTGCTAGGATTTGAACTGCAGGGGATACTAGTAAGATATTGAAGCCTTCTGATTCCACCTGTAGTCGGAACCGTCGTTAGAATATTGTGTCCCTGGTGCCTCTATCCGTCCCGTAGTTTAATGTATCCTAGTGTCCAGTATATTAATACCGACGTTACATCCTTTTCGTCACGAACTGCCAGCTTCGAGTCGGTGATCGCGTTCTCCCCTCACAAAACCGTCCATATCGTCCTTAATGCTGGTTTACCTGACATCAACTTGGACACTTCGCTAGATCCCCAACCCTAGGAATCATTAGTCGCCGGCACATGAAATCCTTCGATGGTACTCCTTGACGTGAATCTCAAAGATGCCTTTTAATCCTCACATTTAGCTCTTCACTACTTCAAACAAATGGCCAACTCGGGGGCTTTATCTGTGATAGGGATTTGACGAGTCTACTGAGTACGATTTCATACTACCGTACGGGAGCAAGTTATCCGGTTGCAGGTTGTATCAGATACCGTCGCACGATATCTAATCATGCTAGATATCAGCTGATATACCCTTCCTTATATACATAAATATGGCCTGCTGGCCATCCTCAATCAACCAGTTCAGCTCCTCATCTCCCTCCCTAAGACAAGATTCGCCTCTCACCACATTATCTAGCAAATAGTTGATCTTCGTTTTTGGTCTGGCTGAATACGTGTCACTGAGTCAGATGACTGACTAGACCGCCTCAAAATTCGGCGTCCACGACCTTTGGCCCGCTTTTCGTCACTCAACAGCCACACTCGGTCCTGAGGCTCCTCCGCTCCGAACTAACTTTATCCCGCCGACATTTATCAAGGCACATATGACTGCAGCTTCCGAAGCAGGTCTTGGGCATCTTGGTATCATGCTCGGTGAATTACAGGGTGTGGCTGCGGGAATTATGAGGGTCTCGAGCAATGAGAGTATCTATGGCAGAGCTGTGGCTATTGCCGCGGGCGAGAAGGTTCCTGGCGATAGGAATTTCGACCTTTGCAGTGATTGGGAGGGGGAGGATGTGGGGAGGGAGATTCTGGGTCACCGGAACGATGGGGTGATCTCGGGTTTGCAATTGGTCGGACAGCCAATATATAAAATTGATAAAAAGGATGTGGTTAGAGTAATCCACGAGCGTATGGGTTGAGGTAGGCGATGAGGAAACAGTGAGAAACGGTTATGATTCATAGGCTTCACTTCCAATAAAATTTATTAAGTTTAATCTATGTACGAAGACCTCGAGGCTAGAAGCTGCAACAACTATTTCCAATGTCAATGCAAGGTGAGGTAGGGATTGGCGTGGGAACGAATTCACGTGACTGCAGTCTTAGCGCGTTTGAAGCTCGGACTCAATCGCATCATCCCAGTGCATGACGTAAGCCTCTTCTTCCATCTCAATCCTTCTATTTGCAAACAATCATTAGCAGAAGCGTAGTCGGAAGTGTCCCTTCTAGCCGCTTTTGATTCTGGGAGGGGCGGCTGTCTGATATAATCGCTAGCTTATAGGAGTTAACTATTTTGTATATATTTACTATTTGCTACACATACAACTTACAGATATTAGAAAGTGCTAGAAGACGCGGTCGAGGGTTAAATGCTCCTAAAGACTTGATGCCGTGGACTATGTCGCGGAAGATCTAGCCGACACACAGCTGGAAAACATCAGCTCATAGTCTCGCCATCGGCTCCATTCCAAAGCCTTGGTCTCTACAGTTCTATTGCCTGTGGCAAGGCCCGAACCAGGGTCTGTCTTTTCCAAGGATGGACCGCCCAGCCCCTGTGGCACGGCTCCTTCTCGCTCTTCTCGAAGCAATGAGGGGGGTGAAACTATGGAGCTCCAGAACTCTTCAATGCAGTCGCTTTTCTTATCCTCCCGGGCACTATATCTATCTCTTCCTGCCGCTTTTGAGGCTAGGCTCCGAACTCGAACCTTCTGAAATTAAAGATAAGCTTTTATCCAGGGCGAGAAAGAGACCCCTGAAGTTGAAATACTCTTCACCGATAGAATCCAACTAATAATGATGCGATAGTGATAATAATATGCCCCTATGGCAAGTACTGCGCCATCATCCATGAGTGTCGCTTGTATTCTCCTTGTTGCCATCTCAGTGGCTCTTATGGCATAGAGAGATGACATCATAGATAACACCGCGAAGCCAATCGTCTCCCTGGAGGAGTAATTGGTATGGCGGAACTCCTAGCGAGTTCAGAAACCCTCCGTAGCGTTGGGTGATGAACTATTTATTTAGGTCGACTAACTAGTGGAGTATGCAATCTACTGCTAATAGCTATTTGTATATAGATCGCCCGTTCGATAGCATTATCAATAATTAATTGGCTTACACTCTTTCGTTCACTGTGGCTTACCTGGGCAGGGTTGCGGTATTAGGACCTTTCTAAATTTAGCATGGTCAGAAACTTCAACGCGTCAGGCCAACCAACACTTTTCCAATCGCGCGTCGCATCTGCAAACAAGCACCCAATTGATACCATGACAGGCCGTGTTCGAGGCAGAGGCCGCGGCCGTCGCGGCGGCGGCTTTCCAAAGTCTGACAATAAGAAGCGTAGCTCAGCCGCGGATGACGACCCCGCCCCTCTGACGTCCAAGAGAGCGAAGACGGCGGAAGAAGAGGACGACGGACAGCCATTGGTTCCGAAGCTCGAGACAGACAGTGAAGGCAACAGCTATGTCGCCGTAAGTATCTCTTAGTCGTTATTCCTGTGGATTGGGAAAATAAAGCTCTTGAGAAGGAGGGAGTAACTGACGATGGCATACAGCTCAAAGCAAATGGGATGCGACGCGTAACAGTCAGCGATTTCAAAGGCAAGACGCTAGTCAGTATCCGCGAGTATTGGACGAACGATGCGGATGAGGTGCTGCCCGGGAAGAAGGTATGAATAAACCTCTTCCTCGATTGTGTATCTTCAGCATAGCTGACCAGGATGCACGCAGGGTATATCCCTCTCGATGGACCAATACAATACCCTCATTGCGGCAGCGCCGCTCATCGAATCAGTGCTGACGAAGAAAGGGGAGGAGGCTGCTCGACCAGAATATGATGGTCAGACTGCGGAGGTGGCAGAGCAGAATAGGGATGAAGAGGAAGCGGATCCGGCTGCGAATGGCCAAGAGGATGAGGATGAAGAGGAGTGAAGGGTATCTGAGGTAGATATGTCCTGTATTTCCATGGAGTTCGGCGTCACAGCAAAATATGGGCATACGGACGGACGTGCTCAAGGTTCAAGAGCTCTATTTGGACGCGAGACGGAATGTTTCGCGGGTTTTCTTCATCGATGCAATGGATGCTGGCTGAATGCTTACTGTGTATACATCTATGATACCAAAATATTTATTCGACGGCATTTGTGATTTATTTAGAGGTCCGATAAGGCGTGAATCAATTGGCATCGGAAATGCACAATGTGCATGGGGAAGCGAGAGGCCTCTGCATATAATCACTGCGGGGCTGTGGGGTAGGTAGCTTATGGGCCGATCACATCGTAACACTATATTATTCTCGTGATCATGTCACTGCTGGGCCCGTCGCACGATCCGCGGCGGAGTCGTAGTCGTAGACGACGCTCTAATACAAGCGACGATGGATCGGAAGTCTCCAAAGTCCGTCGGATCGGTGTAAACCCAGGCGCAAGTCCCTCCCCGCGAAGCCCCGGTCCGGAATCGCTTTGTGCCCAATGTCAGGCACTGGACCTGAACGAAATCTTCGCCTCGCATAACCACATCTCTTCTTCCACGGGGCACTTTCTAGCATACCTGGAATGGTCTGCGACGACAGAGACAAGTTCAGTATGCGTTTTGTGCGCCTTTCTCGAAGCAATGCGGATACCGCTCCCAGATCGCGTTCCGGGCCGAATCGAAGCGCAAGAACACGGTTACCATTTGCGAGCATTTTCGGCTACGTCGTCATATCTCGAGTTCTTTGCGCGGTCGCCAAATCGTAAACTGCCGCTCTCTGGAGACATTATGTTGGGCGTTGTCCCCAACGGCCTATTCTCCGACAAAACGAACCAAAGCCGTTACGCCAGTACATTCGGTGCTGTGGGTTATATACTTCCAGTAGCATTATCATCGACGGCTCCGTGGTTGACTGGTAGGCGAGTTGACCCGCATCAAGTCAATTACCCTCTCGTACAGGAATGGCTACACTTCTGCAAGAAAAATCATGGGTGTAGGATGAGGTATTCACGCCCGGACAATCTCCAGATGATCGACTGCAAGACGATGCAGACCGTGACTGCACCGCCAAACTGCAATTACTTCGCTCTGAGCTATGTTTGGGGAAAGGCAAAGACTGCGCCTCCTCTATCGGAACCGTATTCAAGCCCGGAGCTCTTGAGAAATGCTGCGCCTGTCGTTCGAGATGCTATCCAAGTCGTGAAGAGTCTTGGGGGAAGGTATATATGGGTTGATAAATACTGCATTCCCCAGAATGATCCGCATCTCAAGGGCGAGCAGTTGAGCAGAATGGACCTTATTTACGAGGGAGCTTATTGCACCATTGTCGCTGCGGCAGGTGAAAACGATCAACACGGGCTGCCCGGGATTAGTCGAAGGAGAGATCTGCAACCATCTATCAAGGTGAGGGATAATTATTTTGTTTCCACGCTGCTGGATCCACAACAGGAGATCAGGAAGTCGGTGTGGATGACTCGAGCATGGACATATCAAGAAGCGCTCTGCTCGGCCCGACGTTTAATTTTCACAGAACATCAAGTGTATTTCGAATGCAAGGTGATGCATAGCTGCGAGGCCGTCGATATTCCCTATACCCTCCTCCACTCACGCGATCGGAAAGCGCTACAGAGTTACGTAAGGCCCATGCTATTTCGAGATGAATGGCTTCAAGGTACCGACCGCTTCGGACCTATGTCCGCGTTCTGGAGTGTTGTGAAATACTACTCGGATAGGCGCATGACGTATGATAGTGATGCACTTAACGCGCTAGAGGGAATATTGAGAAGATTTCAAACAAGCCCTTCTTTTGTGTTCAATGTCCTAGGCATCCCTCTCCATGCCGCCGATAAGGATGATAGGAAGTCTTTATTAGACCCAAAGTCTTTCATTAGCGGTCTATCATGGCATCATACGGGATCCCCTCGTCGTAGGGCAGAATTCCCAAGCTGGACGTGGGCCGGGTGGGAAGGCTCTATTGGGCTCCAGCGGACACCAGGAGCCTCGGGATACGAGACTACTATGAAGCTGTGGGTGAACACTAAGGAAGGAAATAGAGTGCCATGGGAAGAATTCTGGAATAATTTTTGGACAGTTAATGGGAGAGAGCGGTGCTTCAGGAACCTTGATTGTCTAGTAGTGGAAGCAAAGACTTTCAAAGTCCAACTCACTCGCCCACAAACCCACCACAGCGATTTCAATACACCGATAAAAGCACCAACCGTTGATATGGTTAATCCATACACCGGATTCAGATACGCTTCTATATCTCTGCCTTTGGATCTGGTTGACAATCCTCGGGTGAAGAGTGACCTTTGGGATTGCATTGTTCTGGGGAAAAAGGCGAAGACAAGCGGGGTTGACGTTATGCTCATTCGCTGGAGTATCGACTCGGCAGAGAGGATATGGGCTGGGACGCTGTTCTCTCATAAGTACCTTCACGAGTCTATTGAAGGATACATTCCACCGCTGTTTCGAAGGCGAATAAATTTGCGGTAACAACCGCTGATAAGGCGAAAAATGGTTATGCCGCTTGTAGGGAATGGTGGAGTCGCAGGGTGAGGCATTTGCAACTATATAAGCCATAATGATTAATGAGTTACTAGATTTTCAAAAGCTAACGGCCGGATTTAAGGGCTGCTACCTGCTTTACTTGTGTCCTCTGGCGTTCATGCTTCAAGCGAAATATCCGCATATATTTGAAGCAAATCACCAAACCGTTGTTTCTTGGGGATTCTCGTCGTATCCATGGTCATACGAAGGTACTGAGCCTGTACACCGTGTGCTTGTAGCTTCTCCATAGTCGCATCTTCGTTGCGAGTCTCTGCAAATTTTTGCATTAGCTGAGAATCCTCTAGGCTTATTTCTCCGTGCGCCACTTAAAGAATTGACATTGAAAGGTAGTAGTTCTTGTCTCGGGTATGTAACCCTTTAACGGCAAGGATTAATGTCGACAGCATATCTCCCCGCTCTGTTGACAAAGTACGCATAGGGGGGGAATTGATGCTTTTCAGCCGGCTCAATGCCATTCACGCTAGAACAACCAATGGATACGTAAAGTACATATCCCCAGCCTCCAAGTCCATAGCGTAGATAATATAATTTGATCAGAGTCTTAAAGGGTATCCTTAAGTGAGCCAACAACGTCTAGGGATCTTTGAGCAATCGGGCGATAGGAGTGGCTCCCTCATTAGAAATCGTAAGTTCGTATAGAGTAATTATCATATTGTAGTAGAGGACGGTTCGTAACAATTCGCCTAGATCGCTATTCACCGTGACAAGAATAGAATGCTGGCATAATGGAACAATCATGAAACAGCTACGCCGTTGGATCACGAAGGTGAAAAAATACGAGCGATTAGTTAAAGCCTAGAATTTTTAGACATAGTGAAGCTTAATTGGTACGGGAAACACAATGTTCTGCGGCAGAAATGAAGTTTAGACTACCACTATTCAGGTTTGTCTGTTCATCAACATCGTATACAATATACATTCAATAAAAAAAAATTGGGATAACTTACACTCCAGACCTTGGCAATGACCGAAGGCCTCGCGCTCATTGGGTCCCCAAACCCGTCTAGGACTAGTGACGGACGAAACTCTTACGACTTTACTGCTTGGTGTCTCTATCACTTGTGGTGAGAGGCGAATCTTGTCTCAGGGAGGGAGATGAGGAGCTGAACTGGTTGATTGAAGATGGCCAGCGTGCCATATTTATGTACATGAAAAAGGGGTATATCAGCTGATATCCAGCGTGATATCCGGCGTGATATCGACCGTGATATCGTACGTCGATATTTGATACAGCTCGGCAGACTAGCCAAAAATCCCCATGACACACCCCCCGAGCTTTGACTGCGAAGGAGAAGCTGCGTCGAAAAAATGAAGGTAGATACTATACTAAAAAAGGTAAATTGTATAGAGTAACTGGTGGTAGAGCTAAGTGCGCTTGCAGAAATATCAATTTGATGTGATATAGGGTGAGTTATAATCAATTTTGATCACCCCCTAAGATTCTTGTTAATAATCGATTTATTTGGCTGATAGAAGTTCCTGAGATTCGATTCTGGCTGAAATATCTTCCATTTTCAGTTGCTTGATAAACCTTTGGTGTTGTTGCGGCTGCAGAACTTTTGTAAGGCCGTCGGCTGGCATCAGATTCGTCGGTTGCCAACTGATTGTAAGTCTCTGCTCTGCTACTTCTTGACGTAGCCAGTGCTGGTGTATATCCACATGGCGAAGTTTGGTATTAAGTGTTACGGCTAAGTTATTCACAGTTAGCCCCTTGGCAGGTCCAGGGATATATATGTAGCATGTCTCGCATTTCTAGTCAATAGACGCAGTTTTTCAACCCTCATCAGAGCTAGCCAGCTCTGACATTAAGGCGCTCAGATGGCTTATTTACGATATCCACTGTTTGTTGATTATCGCAAAGTAGCACTGGTTGCGCGTCAATATGGAAGCGCAGCAAGGCAAAGGCCTTCTGCTACCACTCCATTTCTGATCCGGCGACTGATAGTGCCAATAATTCTGCTTTAGTAGTCGATTTTGTAACCGTACGCTGAATTGAGGCTTTCTAATCGATCGGCATCCCAAAAAGTTGAAATATATAGCCGTAGGAACTTCGACGAGTATCAGGATCATCGCCGAAGGCTGCATCAGATGCGCTGTAGAATAGTAATTGCTCTGCGGGGTTGACATAATCAGTATCGCCACCCTGGCTGATAGTAGAGGTGTTTTGTATATCATCAGCTGTTGCTGTAATCGCTAAGTACTTCGTACTAATCAGATATCGCTATACCCGCAGGGCAGCGTCAATATGGTATTTCCCAGGGTTCTACAGGTGTCGCGATAATATTAAGTGCGCTCGTACGACGTCAGGTCGTGTAAAGACTGCAATCTAGGCTATACAGCCAATTAGCTGTTGGTAGTAGGATATCCTATCAGAGGATTCCTCAGTAGTGGCTGGCAGCACATTCTCGTGTAGAGGCGTCCTCGGCGCCTTCTTATTAACCATAATATTAAATCGCGCTGCCACCTTGTCGATAAAATAAGTCCTGTAGTAGCTAGGTCTTGCGCTAATATATATCGCGTACGACTCGAACTCCTAGAAACTAATTTAGATCTCTGAGGGATCGAAGTTTATATTTGTTACTTAATTGCGATTTAAATTTCTGCTTAGCAGAGATATTTAATAGGTGAACTAGGATTACGATATCGTTAACGTAAAAAAAGACGATCAGCTTGTTGTTAGTGTATAAGTAAGATATTCCTAGTACTGTTTTAAGGCCTAATTGCCTTAGAGTTCTATCTAGCTTATAATACTAAAGTTTCGGAGCATCCTTAAGGCTGTATATAGCTTTTTGTAGTTGTAAATATTTCCTATACTTATATGCAAAACCTTCTAGTATATGGATATATATTAACCTGTCTAATCGACAGTTAAGAAACATATTAACGACATCGAACTGGTATATATCGAGTTTAAAATGAGTTGCAATTAATATTAGAAAGCGAAAGGTTCGTGCGGCTAGTATAGCAGCGTAGGTATCTCCCTATTAAGATTGCAGATCACCGTATACAACTAATCTAGCCTTGAATTTGTATAGGAAACCGTCCTCATCAAATTTATATACGAATACCCATATAACTGGGAGAATTTCAGCAGTATTTTAGAGGATTCTTACCTTCTACCAAGTATCTATATCCTCCTACTTCTATAACTCAGCGCGACAGGCCTTATAGAAGCTAGCACTAAAAGGGTAATTCTTCAGATCCTTATAGTACTTCGGTTCTAGCGGAAGCTGATTATAATGATATTTTCTGATAGTACGAGTTTCCTTTATATAATTTGCTAGTATCAGCTCGCTATTAGATAGTACTATAAAGGTTATAAAGTATAACTAAAGCGGCCTGCGGCTGTATAAAAATCTACCTTCCTAGATTATATTATTCCTAGATATTTAGCTGCTAATTTCTTCCCTTTATAGGGTATTATTTATTCTTCTTAAGGGTATAGAAGTATAAGTAGGCGATAGTTACTATCCTTATAGCAAATTATTACTAAACGTAGTATCTTTATTATCTACTAATAGTATTATAAGGGTATTCTAATTCTTTAGTACTAGTACTAGTATTAATTCTAGTATTAGAAGTCTCTAATTACTAGTAATATCGTCGATTTATTCTTTAAAAATAATATTCTTCTAATATATAGTATAAGCGTATTACAGACGCTTACGCGCAGTTGGTTAATCGCACTTTAGGTAGTCAACTCTATTACTATATACTATATATAAATATTAAGACGTTGCGTAAAGAATAGAGATATCTACATTATATAGGTTTTTATAGGAGCTAGGTCTGTGCTGCTGCACGGGCTAGCTAGGTCGGTAAAACCTTCCTCTATCGCGGTTAAGACAAGTCGGTTATATTCTAGCTAGTAGCTGATAGCTGTCGCTGGCAGCTAGTTCAGGTATTATAGTAAGGGTAGTGTAGGTGTAGAGGTGTCGCGGTATTACCGTGATAGTACCCCCCTCTTAGTTATGAGCTCCTGCGAGTTAGGTCTTCGTGTTATATTTAGGTTATTTATAATTAAGTAGTAGTTATTAATACTAGTGTTAGTTAAGGTCGCATGTATATTAGTACGACTAGTAGTTAATAGTAGTATAGGGATCAGGTTAGGTCGCAGGTATATTAGCGCGACCGGTTGTTATCGTATAGTAGTACTATACTAGGGATCGGGTCGGTTCAGTTTATGTAGCAGTACTATGCTAGGGATCGGTAGTAGTATTATTACTAGTATTATATTAGTATAGTATCGTTGCAGGCGTCTAGGAACATACTTAGATTAGACCCTAGCGCCTAATTAAGGATCTAGACGTAATGTTGTATTCGGGTCTTATTTATTTAGGTTTCTAGCGTAGTAATCTTCTACGGCAGTTGTCTTAGTAAAGTTACTAGCCGGGTACTATTCTAGGTCGTGATAGCTAGTCTACTTAACTAGGTATTTATGCCGGCGTCTCTGTCGGTTGTAGCGGAGATCTTCTATTCGCTCGACGAGGTATTCCAGTTCTCTATTAATCTTAATAGGTTTAGAGTTGTATACTTATTGACTAGACAAGTAGTTAGACGACTTGGGTGCTGGCCGTAATAGCGATACATAGAATATAGGATGTATTTTAGCCGATTTAGGTAGCTTTAGTCTATAAGCGTGCGAGGACACCTTTACGATGACCTTATAGGGGCTTATATTCTTCTAGTTAAGCTTTTTTAACGGTCTTCGTGTGCGTATATTTCTAGCGTCTAGCTAGACTAGATTACTAACCTAGTAGTTAGGGGCTAGTACGCGCTTGCGGTTAGCGTACTTTTATTAGAGCGCTTGTACCTAGGTGAGTTCTTCTCTAATATACTCTATAATATCCTTCATCTTATCAACTAGTCTATTAGCTTTCTAGGCTATTAGGGACTATTTTAGCGGTTAATAGATCCCTGTAGGCGGCTCGAAGCCCATTTAAGGGTGCTAGCTAAAGTAGGCCAGAAATAGGGAGACTTTTATTAATTTGGACACTGTGTTATTTGCTTTAAACTACGCTGTTAGCAGCTATTTAACCCAGTTATCTTATTTATAGCTGGTATAGGCTTAGAGAACTTGTTCTATTACTGCGTTAGCATTCTCTATCTAGCTATTAGTCTTTAGGTAGAAGCTGGTTAACATACGCGTGTTAATTTATAGCTGTCTATAGAACTCTTAGTAGAAGGTAGAGATAAACTATATCCTACAGTCAGACGTAATAGTACGTAGCAGTCTATAGTAAACCTATATATAGCGACAGAACAGTTAGATAATATTAGGAGCTTCGATTCTTGCATATAGTATTAGGTATCTATACTTGCTAAGCCTATTAACTACTACTATAATATTCGTACAACCTTCTAATTCTAGTAGATTAGTTATAAAGTCTATAGAAATATCTTAAAACCTTCGTTCAGGTATAGGCAACGGTTTTAATAATCTATAGTACTTCTCTCTAGAAGCCTTACTTCTTCAGCATATATAATAACAGTCTATATATCGTTGTACCAAGTTAAATATCTTTAACTAATAGTACTCGCGCTGGAGTAGTTCTAAGGTCTTTCCTCAACTAGGGTGTCCGCCGGATAGTAAGTTGTAGATGGTTTACAGCAGCTTGAGCTTTAGCTTATTGTAGTCTAGTACTACAAGTCGATCTTAGTAGTATAGTCGGTTGTTACGCTCTTTATAGTTAGCTAGAGTTAGGAGCTTAGATCGACGGGCTTCTTTTCTTAGTAGTTTTAGGGTATCTTAGATTAGATTATCGTTCGGGTATTCTTTATCGATAATATTTATAATCGATCGGCCTACTTCTATCTATTAGAATAGTTTAGGGCGAAGTAATATCTGTTTATAACCTCTACAGGCCTCTTCTTATATAGGCTCATCCTGTGACCTTCGAGTTAAGGTATTAGGCTTCTCTCCAAGTTTTCCGGGTCGGTACGTAATACTGAAGTTGAATCTTAACAGGTATTCTAACTAATAGGCCTATTAGTAGCTTAGCTACTTCATTGTTGCGAAGTATTATAGGTTCTTATAATTACTTAGTACTTCTATAGGAAATGCTGCGCCTTCTAATTCGGGCCTCTATTACTTAAAATATCGGATAATCGCGAGCAGTTCCTTATTATATATTTTATAGTTACCTTTAGCAGGGTTTATACGCTTAGAGAAGTAGGTAATAGGTTTTAGTTTACCGTCAGCGCCTCTCTAGGATAGCACGCTGGCTGTTATAAAATTAGACGCGTTAGCTTCTACTACTATTAGCAGCTTAGAGTTAAAGTATTGGAGAATTGGTATAGAGATAAAAGTATCCTTTAGGTGGTCGAAGGAATATTAATAGCTATTATTCCAGTCGAATCGAGTATTCTTCTTAGTTAGGGCTATTAAGGGGGAGACTTTCTATAAGAAGTTGCTGATAAATCGTTGGTAGAAGTTCACGAAGCCTATAAAGGCTTAAACATTTTTTATATTCTTAGAGTATTTCTAGTTAATAATTATCTCTACCTTCTTTAGGTCTATACGGATCCCTTCTATAGTAATTATATACCCTAGGTAGGTTACTTCTAACTAGTAGAACTTGTATTTGTCTATATTAAGCTGTAGACTATTTGTTCTTAAAGCTTTAAGAACTAGCTAGATATACTGCTTATGATCCTTTAGATTCTTACTAAATATTAGGATATCGTCGATATAGGTAGTATAGAATACATCGAGGTATAGTCTTAGTATATTATTTACGAAGTGCTGGAACGTGCTTAGAGCGTTAGCTAGGCTAAAGGGTATTACTAGGTATTTAAACAGCCCGTAGCGTGTATAAAAGGTAGTCTTCTATTCGTCTCTCTTAGCAATCCTTAGCTTATTAAACGCAGCAATAATATTAAGTTTTATATAGTACTTAGCCTTACTAAGTTAGGTTAATGTTTCTTAGATTAGTAGAATCGGGTATTAGTTCTTGATAGTAACAGTGTTTAGGGCTCTATAGTCTATATAGAATCGGAGACTACCTTTAAGTTTCTTTATAAAGATTATAAGTATAGCTACTAGTAACGAGCTTACTCTAATAAATCTCTTAGACAAGTTCTTGTTAAGGTATTTCCTTAGTACCTTTAACTCGTTCTAGGACATCCTATAGAGTAGACCGAAGCTGGCTTACTTACTGTTCTCTAGTTTAATCTTATAATTATACGGTCGTCGTTTAGGCAGCTTATCTACATTCTTATATAAGAAGATAGATAATAGGTTATAGTATTCTTTAGGCACTTTAGTAATAGGGTTAGTATATACCTTTAGGGCTAGAGCCTTATTAATATCAGCTATTAACACAGCGAAGATTTTATAGTTAGATTGCTAGAAGAGTTAGACTAGTAGTACAGCGCTTATATAGTATATATCTAGCTATAGTACGGACTTTAGGTATTTAGGTTTAGATAGGTCCTTTTAGCTATAATCTTTATCTGAGGTTAGGTCGGTTTTAATTTTAGATTCTTTTAACTAGCGTAGTATTTTAGGCAGCTAGTAATTATATCGGGTATAGTTTAATAGGTAGAGCTTTAAGCAGTACTATTTAGGCTTTAGGCTATATAGGAGTTGTAAATTAGTTGCTTTAGAATCTCCTTTTATATTAGGTTCGGGTAGTTTACAGTCTTTAATAACTATTTAAGCAGCCTATTAGTAGACGGTAATACTAGCAGGTTGTAAGCATCAAGTCAGACATCGGTTGGCGGTAAAGACCAGCTGTTTGTTCTCGTAGTCTAGGTTTATATAATACTTATATATCTATAGCTGTCCTAGAATTAACTAGTATTTTTCTAGTATAGTTATATAGAGATATACTATCTCTAAATAGTTTAGATGTTAGAGGGTTAGGATAACTAAATAGGAGATAGTCCCCTTATAGAGGACTTCTCTATTAAAGCTGGTTGGGTATAGGTTATATGGAAGTTATATCTTTCGGAGTTTCAGGGTACGTATAAGGTCTCTATAGATATAGCTATAACTAGTAGCCCTAGTGTTAATAAGAACATTAATATCTTGTTAGACTAGGTCTTAACGGATTAAGAAAGGAGCTAGGATCTGGTAGTCCTATAACTATTTCTATAGGGGCTGGTTCTATAGATATATAGAGATTCGGTGTAGGCGCAGTCCTGGGAGGCGACTTACTTCTAGAATAGACCTTTTAGCAACGTTCTAATTAGCGAAACTAGCTGCGTTCGGGAGTAAGAATAATAGCCTTATTTATAAGATAACGAGCGTATTAAGGATTGGTCGGAGGATCGGTCGGAGGATCAAGAGTGGGACCTACAGGGTATAGTAGGGCTCTAAGACCCTTAACAGATTAATAGTAGAGGGGCGCTGTATTCTAGCGAAATATGTCTCTTACTGCTATACTTATAACAGCGTCCTTTACAGCGGCGCCTTTCTTATTTGTTAGAGCCTATAGGCGTGTAGCTAGAAGTATCGAGTTCTATAGCGTTCGGGTTCTTCTAGTAAACAGTATAATGCTTCAGTTGTTTACGGTAGTTGCTGGACAGGTAATATAGGTTAGTATTATATAGGGAAATCAGGTTGGCGTAGTTATTTAGGGTGCTAGG
This sequence comes from Lojkania enalia, assembly GCA_010094045.1. Classification (NCBI taxonomy): domain Eukaryota; kingdom Fungi; phylum Ascomycota; class Dothideomycetes; order Pleosporales; genus Lojkania; species Lojkania enalia. The sequence continues at coordinate 54,077 of ML986620.1, forward strand.
TATTGTAACACTAATTATAGCACGGCGGAGCTTATTAGAGAGAGAACGTTAGAGATATACGATTTGTCCAGTCTTATTCAGTTTAGTGTCTGCAATCAGGCGTCGGAATTTAGTAAAGTAAGTAGGGAACCTGCTTCGGCCTTACTTTAAGGTCTCTAGCTTGCTCTATACTGTAGTCTCCTTGTTCCGGTCGCTATAGGTAGATTCTAAGAAGGCGACTAAGCTGTCTATAGAGTTGATACCCTTATCTATTAATAGGTTAACTAATATTACTAGGTCTCGTTCTAGGCGGGAATAGGTATATAGAAGGCGGGTATGTTCGGTTAGGTATTAGTTAGCGTTTCCTTCTAGTTTATAGTAAAGCTTTCTAATAAAGTGTGAAAGCTTTAAGTATTTACTAGAGAATATTAGAGGGTTAGGTAAGTAGTTAGAATAGAAATATAGGTTATATATAGTTTTAGACGGATTAGAGGTTAATGCAGGTATTTATTTAGAAGCTAGGGTTGCAGGCTGAGTTAGGCTAAGGGCGGGTAATAGTTCTATTACTGTTGATATGCTAGTAGCTAGTAGAGGGGTAGCTATTTAGCGGCTACTGAATTCCCTTTATATTACTTTAAGGTCTAACTTATAGCGGTTCTCCTGGGTTACTAAGGCCTCTGCTAGCATCTCGTTCTTCTACTGTAAAAGGTCCAGCTTGCCCTAGATCTCTTTAAGTATACTAACAAGCGCGTTCTCGTCTATAATATATAATAGTAGATGACGTAATATAATATTATAGACGCTTACGCGTAGTTAGTTAATCGTACTTTAGGTAGTTAACTCTATTACTACGTACTACGTGTGAATATTAAAACGTTATATAAAGAATAGAGATATCTATATTATACAGGTTTTTATAGGGGCTAGGTCTGTGCTGCTGCACGGGCTAGCCGGGTTAGCAAAACCTTCCTCTATCGCGGTTAAGACAAGTCGGTTATATTCTAGCTAGCAGCTAATAGCTGTCGCTGGCAGCTAGTTTAGGTATTATAGTAAGGGTAGTGTAGGTGCAGAGGTGTCGCGGTATTACTATAACAAAGCGAGCTGATTATTTAAGTAAACTAATTATAATACTAAAACTCTACTAAAATTGCAATAATTATACTTTATAGTATTATACTATAATTAACAACTGTAGAATTAATTTAGAAAGAAGCTAAAATATAACTTATACTCTAAGCTCTTTAATAAAACGTAATACTAACTATATGTTGTATTATATTAATCTATAATATCTTCTAAAGTATATTTAGTATACGAAGATAAGAAATAGCTCTATAACGCGATTACTAGCCTAATTTAATAAAGCTTAATAAGACTAAGAAGTAGATAATTATTTAATATATACTAGATCTAGATATAAGAGGATTTCCGCTGTAGCTTACTACTATTTAAGATATAGCCAATTTACTACTAGCTATACGCTCTACTAGCTAGGTTAGAAAGAACTAGGTAGAGAACTTTATTAAACGTATACCTAAGCTTAAGGTTAAATTTAATTAAAAGTACGACTATTTAAGAGCTAAATATAAGGATCTTAAGGTTATAAGAGGCTGGTTCTATCTTATATAGAATATAAAGGCTAAGTATAATATTATTAACGAAGATATATACAACTTTAACAAATTAGGCTTTATAATAGGTGTAATATCGATAGAAGTAGTAGTTACTAGCTCTAAGAGATAAAATTAACTAAAGCAGCTCTAGCTAGGTAATTATAAGTAAACTATAGTTATCTAGAGTATTAACGCGATAGAATAGGTAATACTACCTTTTATTATCTTTATAGGTATTATCACGGACGCTCACGCGTAGTTGGTTAATCGCACTTTAGGCAGTCAACTCTATTACTATGTACTACGTGTGAATATTAAGACGTTGCGTGAAGAACAGAGATATCTATATTATACAGGTTTTTATAGGGGCTAGGTCTGTGCTGCTGCACGGGCTAGCCGGGTCGGTGAAACCTTCCTCCATCGCGGTCAAGACAAGTCGGTTATATTCCAGCTAGCAGCTGACAGCTGTCGCTGGCAGCTGGTTCAGGTATTATAGTAAGGGTGGTATAGGTGCAGAGGTGTCGCGGTATTACCGTAACAGTACCCCCCTCTTAGTTAT
>ML986620.1:57412-99110 GCA_010094045.1 Lojkania enalia
GTTGTATTATATTAATCTATAATATCTTCTAAAGTATATTTAGTATACGAAGATAAGAAATAGCTCTATAACGCGATTACTAGCCTAATTTAATAAAGCTTAATAAGACTAAGAAGTAGATAATTATTTAATATATACTAGATCTAGATATAAGAGGATTTCCGCTGTAGCTTACTACTATTTAAGATATAGCCAATTTACTACTAGCTATACGCTCTACTAGCTAGGTTAGAAAGAACTAGGTAGAGAACTTTATTAAACGTATACCTAAGCTTAAGGTTAAATTTAATTAAAAGTACGACTATTTAAGAGCTAAATATAAGGATCTTAAGGTTATAAGAGGCTGGTTCTATCTTATATAGAATATAAAGGCTAAGTATAATATTATTAACGAAGATATATACAACTTTAACAAATTAGGCTTTATAATAGGTGTAATATCGATAGAAGTAGTAGTTATTAGCTCTAAGAGATAAAATTAACTAAAGCAGCTCTAGCTAGGTAATTATAAGTAAACTATAGTTATCTAGAGTATTAACGCGATAGAATAGGTAATACTACCTTTTATTATCTTTATAGGTATTATCACGGACGCTCACGCGTAGTTGGTTAATCGCACTTTAGGCAGTCAACTCTATTACTATGTACTACGTGTGAATATTAAGACGTTGCGTGAAGAACAGAGATATCTATATTATACAGGTTTTTATAGGGGCTAGGTCTGTGCTGCTGCACGGGCTAGCCGGGTCGGTGAAACCTTCCTCCATCGCGGTCAAGACAAGTCGGTTATATTCCAGCTAGCAGCTGACAGCTGTCGCTGGCAGCTGGTTCAGGTATTATAGTAAGGGTGGTATAGGTGCAGAGGTGTCGCGGTATTACCGTAACAGTACCCCCCTCTTAGTTATGAGCTCCTGCGAGTCAGGTCTTCGTGTTGTATTCGGGTTATTTATAATCAAGTAACGTAATAACATAGCGAGTGGCGCGACGTAGCGAGCGGCGCACTCTACCACCTAAATTTTGCCTATAAGCAACTTGGAGACAGTTTATCCAACAACGCCTGGATTAATTAATTAGATAATATAGTAATACAATCGCTATCGCTATCCGACTTAGATAATCGCATTAGACACGTCTCAATTCGATGTCCTGGCTGCCTGCAGCGTCTACAGCGTCGCTATAGTCGATTCTCGGTCCTGCGACGCGACCGTAATACAGCAGTCTCTTGCCTGATTTAGGTAGTTAAATCAATCTGTTCAATTAGATCTCCTGCCTCAGATCTTATTAGGATACCTTGTCTCTGAATCTGCCGTTTCGTACGCTGTTTTCGCTTGCTTATTGCCTTATTTGCCTCTCGCAGTGTCTTGTTCTTAGTTTAAAGCATCGCCAGCTCAGTCGCGAGAACAAGCACACCCTTCTAGATCTGGTGTACAGCCTCTATAATGGGTGTCGGACTTGAATTTTGATGATTTATAATTCGATTGGTCATAAGTGTTGTTTGTAACATGAATTCATCCTGCTTTGCAGGCGTTTTCGCGATCTAGGGCGTCGTGATAGTAGGCGTGATAGTAGTCTGAGGTGGTGGTATCTCCAATCGAACATTAAGCTTCGAAATGACCCGATCTGGTCCAAAAGGGACCAATCCGGTCCCTCTAAAGCCTCCTTTAGCATTATCCGATGTTATAGATAGCGTCGTACGAAGTTTCTAGGCCAGTCTTAGCTGACGTTGCGTCTACCGCGTCCACGCAGGATTAAATTGGCCATACCCGCAACGCGATAGTAGTTTAGAGGCTGTCCTCGGAGATCTAGGTCAAGAATACGATTAGCAAGCACTCTCTCCTCTAGATTAGTTAACAGCCTCAAATTGGCCGTACAATCGCGCCTTGCTTTGATTCCGGCGCGTCGGCGTTGTAATGTTGTCTCTGACGCGTCAAATATCGCTGCAGCGCGTCGTACGCTTTAAATTTAATCTTGATCGATAGCGGATTTCGCAAGCTGTATTTAGGCCTCTTTTAAGGCAATTTGAGGCTGTTGTAATGATTGCATTGTGATAGTAGGGTAGTGTACCAAGTTTTGGTGATGGAGTGCGCCGCTCGCTACGTCGCGCCACTCGCTACGTTATTACGTTAGCAGTTATTAATACTAGCGTTAGTTAAGGTCGCATGCATATTAGCGCGACTAGTAGTCGATAGTAGTATAGGGATCAGGTTAGGTCGCAGGTATATTGGCGCGACCGGTTGTTATCGTATAGCAGTACCATACTAGGGATCGGGTCGGTTCAGTTTATGTAGCAGTACCATGCCAGGGATCGGTAGCAGTATCGTTGCTGGCGTCATATCAGTACAGTATCGTTGCAGGCGTCTAAGAACATACTTAGATTAGACCCTAGCGCCCAATTGAGGATCCAGACGTAATATCGTATTCGGGTCTTGTTTATTCGGGTTTCTAGCGTGGTAATCTTCTGCGGCAGTTGTCTCAGCAAAGTTACTAGCCGGGTACCATTCTAGGTCGTGATAGCCAGTCCACTTAACTAGGTATTCGTGCCGGCGTCTCTGTCGGTTGTAGCGGAGATCTTCTATTCGCTCGACGAGGTATTCCGGTTCTCTATTAATCTCGATAGGTTCAGGGTTGTGTACTTATTAACCAGGCAAGTAGTCAGACGACTTGGGTGCTGGCTGTAATAGCGATACATGGAATACAGGATGTATTTTAGCCGATTCGGGTAGCTTTAGTCTATAAGCGTGCGAGGACACCTTCGCGATGACCTTATAGGGGCCTATATTCTTCTAGTCAAGCTTTTTCGACGGTCTTCGTGTGCGTATATTTCTAGCGTCTAGCTAGACTAGATTACCAACCTGATAGTCGGGGGCTGGTACGCGCTTGCGGTTAGCGTACTCTTATTAGAGCGCTTATACCCAGGTGAGTTCTTCTCTAATATACTCTATAATATCCTTCATCTTATCCACTAGTCTATTAGCTTCCTAGGCTATTAGGGACTGTTTTAGCGGTCGATAGATCCCTATAGGCGGCTCGAAGCCTATTTAAGGGTGCTGGCCAAAGTAGGCTAGAAATAGGGAGACTTTTATTAATTCGGACACTGTGTTGTTCGCTTTAAACTGCGCTGTTAGTAGCTATTTAACCTAGTCATCTTATTTATAGCTGGTATAAGCTTAGAGAACTTGTTCTATTACTACGTTAGCATTTTCTATCTAGCTATCAGTCTTTAAGTAGAAGCTGGTTAACATGCGCGTGTTAATTTATAGCTGTTTATAGAGCTCTTAGTAAAAGGTAGAAATAAACTATATCTTACAGTCGGACGTAATAGTATATAGCAGTCTATAGTAAACCTATATATAGTAATAGAACAGTTAGATAATATTAGGAGCTTCGATTCTTGCACATAGTATCAGGTGTCTGTACTTACTAAGCCTATTAACTACTACTATAATATTCGTACAACCTTCTAATTCTAGTAGATCGGTTATAAAATCTATAAAGATGTTTTAAAACTTTCGTTTAAGTATAGGCAACGGTTTTAGTAATCTATAGTACTTCTTTCTAGAAGCCTTACTTCTTTAATATATATAACAACAGCCTATATATTATTATACTAAGTCGAACATCTTTAACTAATAGTACTCGCGCTAGAGTAGTTCTAAGGTCTTTCCTTAACTAGGGTATCTACTAGACGGCGAGTTGTAGACAGTTTACAGCAGCTTAAGCTTTAGCTTATTATAGTCTAGTACTACGAATCGATTTTAATAGTATAGTTAGTTGTTATACTCTTTATAGTTAGCTAGAGTTAAGAGTTTAAATTAACAGGCTCCTTCTCTTAGTAGCTTTAAGATATCTTAGATTAGATTATCGTTTAGGTATTCTTCGTTAATAATATTTATAATCGATCGGCCTACTTCTATCTATTAGAATAGTTTAGGACGAAGTAATATCTATTAATAACCTCTACGAGCCTCTTCTTATATAGGCTCGTCCTGTAACCTTTAAGTTAAGGTATTAGGCTTCTCTCTAAGTTTTCTAGGTCGGTATATAATACTAAAGTTAAACCTTAACAGGTATTTTAACTAACAGGCCTATTAGTAGTTTAGCTACTTTATTATTATAAAATATTATAGGTTCTTATAATTATTTAGCACTTTTATAAGAAATACTACGCCTTTTAATTCGGGCCTCTATTACTTAAAATATTAGATAATTATAAGTAGTTCCTTATCGTATATCTTATAGTTACCTTTAGTAGGGTTTATATACTTAGAGAAGTAGGTAATAGGTCTTAGTTTACCATCAGCACCTCTCTAGAATAGCATGCCGGCTGTTATAAAATTAGACGCGTCAGCTTTTACTACTATTAGTAGCTTAAGGTTAAAGTATCGGAAAATTAGTATAGAGATAAAGGCATCCTTTAGATAGTTGAAGGAATATTAACAGCTATCGTTCTAGTTAAATCGAGTGTTCTTTTTAATTAGGGCTACTAAAGGGGAGACTTTCCGTAAGAAGTTGCTAATAAATCGTCGGTAGAAGTTTATAAAGCCTATAAAAGCTTAAACATCTTTTACGTTCTTAGAATATTTTTAGTTAACGATTATCTCTACCTTCTTTAGGTCTATACGGATCCCTTCTATAGTAATTATATACCCTAGATAGGTTACTTCTAACTAGTAGAACTTATACTTATTTATATTAAACTATAGACTATTTACTCTTAAGGCTTTAAGAACTAGCCGGATATACTACTTATAATCCTTCAGATTCTTACTAAATATTAGAATATCATCGATATAGGTAGTATAGAATACGTTAAAGTATAGTCTTAGCACGTTGTTTATAAAGTACTAGAACGTGCTTAGAGTATTAGTTAGGCTAAAAGATATTACTAGGTATTTAAACAGCCCGTAGCGTATATAAAAGGTAGTCTTCTATTTATCTTCCTTAACAATCCTTAGCTTATTAAACACGGTAATAATATTAAGTTTTATATAGTATTTAGCCTTACTAAGTCGGGTTAACGTTTCTTAGATTAGTAGAATCGGGTATCGGTTCTTAATAGTAATAGTATTTAAGGCTCTATAGTCTATATAGAATCGAAGACTACCTCTAGGTTTTTTTATAAAGATTATAGATACAGCTACTAGTAATAAGCTTACTCTAATAAATCCCTTAGACAAGTTCTCGTTAAGGTACTTCTTTAGTACCTTTAACTCGTTCTAGAACATCCTGTAGAGTAGACCGAAACTAGTTTACTTACTATTCTCTAATTTAATCTTATAATCGTATAGTTGTCGTTTAAGTAGCTTATCTACATCCTTATATAAGAAGACGAATAACAGGTTGTAGTATTTTTTAAACACTTTAGTAATAGGGTTAATATATACTTTTAGGGCTAGAGCCTTATTAATATCAGCTATTAATATAGCGAAGATTTTATAGTTAGATTATTAGAAGAGTTAGACTAGTAGTACAGCGCCTATATAGTATATATCTAATTATAGCGCAGACTTCAGGTATTTAGGCTTAAATAGATCCTCTTAGCTATAATCTTTATTTAAAGTTAGATTGGTTTTAGTTTTAAGTTCTTTTAACTAGCGTAGTATTTTAGGCAGTTAATAATTATATTAGGTATAGCTTAACAGGCGGAGTTTTAAGCAGCGCTGCCTAAGCTTCGGGCTATATAAGGGTTATAAATTAGTTACTTTAAAATCTCTTTTTATATTAAGTTCGGGTAGTTTATAGTCTTTAATAACTATTTAAGTAGCCTATTAGTAGATAGTAGTACTAGCAGGTTATAAGTATTAAGTTAAGTATTAGTTAGCGGTAAAGACTAGCTATTTATTCTTGTAGTCTAGGTTTATATAATACTTATATATCTATAGCTGTTTTAGAATTAACTAGTATTTTTTTAGTATAGTTATATAGAGACGTGCTATTTCTAAATAGTTTAGGTGTTAGAGGGTTAAAGTAACTAAATAGGAGATAGTTTCCTTATAGAAGACTTTTCTATTAAAGCCGGTTAAGTATAGATTATATAGGAGTTATATCTTTTAGAGTTTTAGGGTATATATAAGGTCTCTATAGATATAACTATAACTAGTAGCCCTAGTATTAATAAGAATATTAATATTTTACTAGACTAGGTCTTAACAGATTAAAAAAGAAGCTAGGATCTAGTAGTCCTATAACTATTTCTATAGAGGCTGGTTTTATAAGTATATAGAGATTCGATATAAGTATAGTCTTAAAAAACGATTTACTTTTAAGATAGACCTTTTAGCAATATTCTAGTTGGTAAGACTAGCTGTATTTAGGAGTAAGAGTAATAGCCTCGTCTATAGAATAACGAGCGTGTCGAGGATTAGTTAGAGAATTAGTTGGAGGATTAAGAGTAGAACCTACAGGGTATAATAGGGCTTTAAAACCCTTAATAGATTAATAGTAGAGGGGCGCTGTATTCTAGCGAAATATATCCCTTACTACTATACTTATAACAGCGTCCTTTACAGCAGCGCCTTTCTTATTTATTAGAGCCTATAGACGTGTAGCTAGAAGTATTAAGTTTTATAGCGTTCGGGTCCTTCTAGTAAGTAGTATAATACTTCGGTTGTTTACGGTAGTTACCGGGTAAGTAATATAGGTTAGTATCGTACAGGAAAATCAGGTTAGCGTAGTCGTTTAGGGTGCTAGGTATTATAATACTAATTATAGCACGGCAGAGCTTATTAGAGAGAGAACGTCGGAAATATACAATTTGTCCGGTCTTATTTAATTTAGTGTCTACAATCAGGCGTCGGAATTTAGTAAAGTAAATAGAGAATCTGCTTTAGCCTTATTTTAAGGTCTCTAGCTTACTCTATACTATAGTCTCCTTATTCTAGTTACTATAGGTGGATTTTAAGAAGGCGACTAAGCTATCTATAGAGTTAATACTCTTATCTATTAATAGGTTAACTAATATTACTAGGTCTCGTTCTAGGTGGGAATAGGTATATAGAAGGTAGATATATTCGGTTAAGTATCGGTTAGTATTTCCTTCTAGTTTATAGCAGAGCTTTCTAATAAAGTATAAAAGCTCTAAATATTTACTAGAAAATATTAGAGAGTTAGGTAAACGGTTAGAATAGAAATATAGGTTATATATAGTCTTAGGCGGATTAGAAGTTAACGTAGATATCTATTTAGAAGCTAGAGTTATAGGCTAAGTTAGGCTAAGGGCGGGTGATAGTTCTATTACTATTAATATGCTAGTAGCTAGTAGAGGGGTAGCCGTTTAATAGCTACTAAATTCCCTTTATATCGTTTTAAGGTCTAACTTATAGCGGTTCTCCTAGGTTACTAAGGCCTCTACTAGCATCTTGTTCTTCTACTATAAAAAGTCTAGTTTACCCTAGATCTTTTTAAATATACTAATAAACGCGTTCTCGTCTATAGCGTATAATAGTAGATAATGTAATATAATATTACGGACGCTTATATACAGTTAGTTAATCGCACTTTAGGTAGTTAACTCTATTACTACATACTATATATAAATATTAAAATATTGCGTAAAGAATAGAGATATCTATATTATATAAGTTTTTATAGAAGCTAGGTCTATACTATTATACAGGCTAGCCGGGTTAGTAAAACCTTCCTCTATTATAATTAAGATAAGTTGGTTATATTCTAGCTAGTAGCTAATAGCTGTTACTAGCAGCTGGTTTAGGTATTATAGTAAGAGTAGTATAGGTGTAGAGGTATCGCAGTATTACTATAACAGGTATCTACTACCTCTCTATATAGTATAAAGAAGATAATATTCTACTAACCTAGGCTATATAGGTTACTAATAACAGCTGGACGATAAATAATATTAGTATTAAATAGTTAAAGTACTTTAATATATATATAAAGGATTATACTATTAGTATATATTAATTACTAATTCTTAACAGCTATAAGAGCTATAACTCACTTAAATTTAGGCAGCTCTATAAGAAAAAGAATATTATTACTCTCTATATACCTTTATATTTATTATATCTACTATAGCTATTAGATATAGGTTATTTCTTATCTTTAAAGACTATATACGGGTGTTAAGTTAAGTAGCTGATATGCGGTTATATTAACTATATTATAAAAATCGAGTTCTTATCCTATTTTAAAGCAGCTTTTAATATAGTAATTATAAAGAGTAATATTTTAAATAGCTTTTAAGATGCTAGTCTAGTTCTATTTAATTTAGATATAGTATTATTAAAGCTTAAATTTTAACTATATATACTAATACCCTCTATAGTTAAAGATACCCCTTAGGAGTTAAAAATACTAAATAATTCTATTAAATTTAAGTCTTAATCTATATACGTTTAATTAAGAGTTTAAAAATACCTAGATAGCTTATCTACTTTAATAGTAGAGGTATTTAAATAGTTTATAAAGGGTACTATATATATAATATATAAAAACGTACTATTATACGCTTAAGTTACTAAACTTTAAGTAGCTAATAAGGTTGCTATATAATATTAATTATATAAAAGAAAGTATATATAGAAGAAAGATAACCTAATAATTAAAGAAGGTACTTAATTAACTACTCTAAAAAAGTTTAGTACTTATACTAATAGGAAGAAGGGTAGGAAGAAAGCGTATATTAATAGAGGCTAGCTAACTTAAAAGTACTATAAGTAGTATAGTAAGGCTAGGTATAACTCGCGGACGTATAAAAATAATATTATAAATATAGAAGAATAGGCTACTATATTATATAATATAATAAAATATAAGAAAGTATAATATTTTACGAAAAGTAGTTACGATTTTAGTATAGTTTTAGTATTATAATTAGCTCGCTTAGGTAATTAGCTTACTTATACTATATATTACTAATAAGCCTTTTTACTAATTAAATTACTTACTAACTTAGTAATATCCCTTACTGCGTAGCGAGACATACTGTATAGCAAGATAAATAATAGGTACTTTAACTTTTAGTAACTAGAAAGCTAATGCGTATAACAAATATTACTATAATTCTACGAAAATAATCTACTACAGCCAATTCTAAATATTTATATTCTACTTTACCTAAAAATTACGTTTATATTATAGCTTCTACGCCTAATTCGTATAGCGCCTTATTTTATAGTATAATATACTTCTCTACCCACAACGTCAACCTTAAGCCTTTTTCGTCTAATTTTTGGTAGAATAGCCTTATTCTACCCTTATAACCTCGCTCTAATACTAGGAAGTTATTATTAGCTCTATACGCGCTGCGGGGCGTAGTTTTATATAGTACTAGCCCGTAGATTAGTACTTCTAGTAGAAGCTAACTACCGATCCGGGCTAATACGAGATAACTTTATACTATTTACCTTATACGCTAGTATATATTTTATATATAGCTATACGAGTTGTATAAGCGTTTAAATTATTATTAAATCTAACTTAGAATTAGGAATAGTAATAAGTTTTAGGCCTAGCGTTTATTTAGTTAGCTACTGAGATATATTTTAATATAACCTCTAACGGTTATAAGGATTTAGATCGTTTATATTTATAAGAGATAAGTACTAGTAGAACTATAGTAGTAGCTATATTTAACAAGGTTCTATACTATCTAAAGCTATATACAGTACTCTTCTCTTTAGCTATATCTATAAACTATCACCTTTGGTATAAGGGTATATCTAGAGGGAGTTAACTATACTCTTTACTAGCGTAATTAAAGCGTTTATTTACCTCTAGCTAGACTATAATAGTAAATAATTAACACGTAATTCTTGTACGTAGATATCCTATTACTTAATTTAGAGTATACTCGAAACTTTGCTGTAGCAAATTAGCAAGCTATATATATATGTTAATCCCCAGCCCTCTATAAAATAGAGAGAATAATAAATAAAGTATAGTAAATAAGAATAATATAAATAGTAGAACGTTATAAGATTTTAGCGCTTTAAGACGCGCTAAATATATATTACGGACGCTTACGTACAGTTGGTTAATCGCACTTTAGGCAGTTAACTCTATTACTACGTACTACGTGTGAATATTAAAATATTACGTAAAGAATAGAGATATCTATATTATACAGGTTTTTATAGGGGCTAGGTTTATACTACTGTACGGGCTAGCCGGGTTAGCGAAACCTTCCTCCATCGTGGTTAAGATAAGTCGGTTATATTCCAGCTAGCAGCTAATAGCTGTCGCTGGCAGCTGGTTCGGGTATTATAGTAAGGGTAGTATAGGTGTAGAAGTATCGCGGTATTACTATAACAGTATCTCCCTCTTAGTTATAAGCTTTTACGAGTTAGGTCTTTGTGTTATATTTAGGTTATTTATAATTAAGTAGCAGTTATTATACTAGAGATTAGGTCGGTTCGGTTCTTACAGTAGTATTAGATTAGACCCTAGCGCCCAATTAAAAATCCAGACGTAATATCGTATTTAGGTCTTATTTATTCAGGTTTCTAGCGTGGTAATCTTCTACGGCAGTTGTCTCAGCAAAGTTACTAGCCGGGTACCATTCTAGGTCGTGATAGCTAGTCTACTTAACTAGGTATTCGTGCCAGCGTCTCTGTCGGTTGTAGTAGAGGTCTTCTATTCGCTCGACGAGGTATTCTAGTTCTCTATCAATCTCGATAGGTTCAGGGTTGTGTACTTGTTAACTAGGCAAGTAGTTAGACGACTTGGGTGCTGGCCGTAATAGCGATATATAGAATATAGAATGTATTTTAGCCGATTCGGGTAGCTTTAGTCTATAAGCGTACGAGGACACCTTTATAATAACCTTATAGGGGCCTATATTCTTCTAGTTAAGCTTTTTTAACGGTCTTCATGTGCGTATATTTCTAGCGTCTAGCTAGACTAGATTACTAATCTAATAGTTAGAGGCTGGTATGCGCTTGCGGTTAGCGTACTCTTATTAGAGCGCTTGTACCCAGGTGAGTTCTTCTCTAATATACTCTATAATATCCTTTATCTTATTAACTAGTCTATTAGCTTTCTAGACTATTAGGAACTATTTTAGCAGTTAATAGATCCCTGTAGGCGGCTCGAAGCTTATTTAAGGGTGCTGGCTAAAGTAGGCTAGAAACGGGGAGACTTTTATTAATTTAGATACTGTATTGTTCGCTTTAAACTGCACTGTTAGTAGCTATTCAACCTAGTTATCTTATTTATAGCTAGTATAGGCTCAGAGAACTTGTTCTATTACTACGTTAGCGTTCTCTATCTAGCTATCAGTTTCTAGGTAGAAGCTAGTTAATATATACGTGTCAATTTATAGCTGTTTATAGAACTCTTAGTAGAAGGTAGAAATAAACTATATCCTACGGTCGGACGTAATAGTACGTAGTAGTCTATAGTAAACCTATATATAGCGACGGAACAGTTAGACAATATTAGGAGCTTTAATTCTTGCGTATAGTATTAGGTGTCTATACTTACTAAGCCTATTAACTACCACTATAATATTCGTACAATCTTCTAATTCTGGTAGATTAGTTATAAAGTCTATAGAGATGTTTTAAAACCTTCGTTTAGGTATAGGCAACGGTTTTAGTAATTTATAGTACTTCTCTTTAGAAGCCTTACTTCTTCGGCATATATAATAACAGCCTATATATTATTATACCGAGTCGAACATCTTTAACTAATAGTACTTGCGCTAGAGTAGTTCTAAGATCTTTCCTTAACTAGGGTATCTGCCGGACGGCGAGTTGTAGACAGCTTATAGCAGCTTAAGCTTTAGCTTGTTGTAGTCTAATACTATAAGTCGATCTTAGTAGTATAGTCGGTTGTTACGCTTTTTATAATTAGCTAGAGTTAGGAGCTTAGATCAACGGGCTCCTTCTTTTAGTAGCTTTAGGGTATCTTAAATCAGGTTATTATTTAGGTATTCCTCGTCGATAATCTCTATAATCGGTCGGCCTACTTCTATCTATTAGAATAGTTTAGGACGAAGTAATATCTGTTAATAACCTCTACAGGCCTCTTTTTATACAGGCTCGTCCTATAACCTTTAAGTTAAGGTATTAGACTTCTCTCCAAGTTTTCCGGGTCAGTATATAATACTAAAGTTAAACCTTAACAGATATTCTAACTAATAGGCCTATTAGTAGCTTAGCTGCTTTATTATTATAAAGTACTATAGGTTCTTATAATCGTTTAGTACTTCTATAAGAAATACTACACCTTCTAATTCGGGCCTCTATTACTTAAAATATTAGATAATCGTAAGCAGTTCCTTATTATATATCTTATAATTGCCTTTAGTAGAGTTTATACGCTTAGAGAAGTAGGTAACAGGTCTTAGTTTACTATTAACGCCTCTCTGGGATAGTACGCCGGCTGTTATAAAGTTAGACGCATCGGCTTCTACTACTATTAGTAGCTTAGGGTTGAAGTATTAGAAAATTAGTATAGAGATAAAAGTATCCTTCAGGTAGTCGAAGGAATATTAATAGCTATTATTCCAGTCGAATCGAGTATTCTTCTTAGTTAGGGCTACTAAGGGGGAGACTTTCTATAAGAAGTTACTAATAAATTATTGGTAGAAGTTCGCGAAGCCTATAAAGGCTTAAACATCTTTTATATTCTTAGAGTATTCCTAGTTAACGATTGTTTCTACCTTCTTTAGGTCTATACAGATCCCTTCTATAGTAATTATATACCCTAGATAGGTTACTTCTAACTAGTAGAACTCGTACTTATCTATATTAAGCTGTAGACCATTCGCTTTTAAGGCTTCAAGGACTAGCCAGATATACTACTTATAATCCTTCAGATTCTTACTAAATATTAGGATATCGTTAATATAGGCAGTATAGAATATATTAAAGTATAGTCTTAGCACGTTATTTATAAAGTGCTGGAACGTACTTAGAGTGTTAGCTAGGCTAAAGGGTATTACTAGATATTTAAACAGCCTGTAGCGTATATAAAAGGTAGTCTTCTATTTGTCTCCCTTAGCAATCCTTAGCTTATTAAACGCGGTAATAATATCGAGTTTTATATAGTACTTAGTCTTACTAAGTCAGGTTAATATTTCTTGGATTAGTAGAATCGGGTATCGGTTCTTAATAGTAATAGTATTTAGGGCTCTGTAGTTTACGCAGAATTGGAGGCCACCTCTAGGTTTCTTTATAAAGATTATAGGTACAGCTACTAGTAATAAGCTTGCTCTAATAAATCCCTTAGATAAGTTCTTATTAAGATACTTCCTTAGTACCTTCAACTCGTTTTAGGACATCCCGTAGAGTAGACCGAAGCTGGCTTACTTACTATTCTCTAGTTTAATCTTATAATCGTACGGTTGTCGTTTAGGTAGCTTATCCGCATCCTTATATAAGAAGACGGATAATAGGTTGTAGTATTCTTTAAGCACTTTAGTAATAGGGTTAGTATATACCTTTAGGGCTAGAGCCTTATTAATGTTAGCTATTAATACAGCGAAGATTTTATAGTTAGGTTATTAGGAGAGTTAGACCAGCGGTATAGTACCTATATAGTATATATCTAGCTGTAGTACGGACTTTAAGTATTTAGGCTTAGATAGGTCCTTTTAGCTATAATTTTTATCTAAGGTTAGGTTGGTTTTAGTTTTAGGTTCTTTTAACTAGCGTAGTATCTTAGGCTACTAGTAATTATATCGGGTATAGCTTAACAGGCGGAGCTTTAAGCGGCGCTACCTAGGCTTCAGGCTATATAAGGGTCGTAAATTAGTTGCTCCGGGATCTCCTTTTATATTAGGTTCGGGTAGTTTACAGTCTTTAATAACCGTTTAGGCAGCCTATTAGCAGACGGTAGTACTAGCAGATTGTAAGCATCGAGTTAGGCATTAGTTAGCGGTAAAGACCAGCTGTTCGTTCTCGTAGTCTAGGTTTATACGATACTTATATATCTATAACTATCCTAGAATTAACTAGTATTTTCCTAGTATAGTTACGTAGAGATATACTGTCTCTAAATAGTTCAGGTGTCGGAGGGTTAGGGTAACTAAGTAGGAGATAGTCCCCCTATAGAAAACTTCTCTATTAAAGCCGGTCGGGTATAGGTTATACGAGAGTTATATCTTTCGGAGTTTTAGGGTATATATAAGGTCTCTATAGATATAGCTATAACTAGTAGCCCCAGTATTAATAAGAATATTAATATCTTGCTAGACTAGGTCTTAACAGATCGAGAAAGGAGCTAGGATCTAATAGTCCTATAACTATTTCTGTAGGGGCTAGTTCTATAGATATATAGAGATTCGGTGTAGGCGCAGTCCTAGGAGGCGACTTACTTTTAGGACGGACCTTTTAGCGACGTTTTAGTCGGTAAGACTAGCTGCGTTCGGGAGCGAGAGTAACAGCCTTATCTATAAGATAACGAGCGTGTCGAGGATTGGTTGGAGGATCAGTTAGAGGATCGAGAGTAGGATCTACTGGGTGTAGTAGGGCTCTGAGACCCTTAACAGATTAATGGTAGAGGGGCGCTGTATTCTGGCGAAATATGTCCCTTACTACTATACTTATAACAGCGTCCTTTACGGCGGCGCCTTTCTTATTTATTAGAGCCTACAGGCGCGTAGCTAGAAGTATTAAGTTCTATAGCGTTCGGGTCCTTCTAGTAAGTAGTATAATACTTCGGTTGTTTACGGTAGTTGCCGGGCAGGTAATATAGGTTAGTATCGTACAGGGAAATTAGGTTGGCGTAGTCGTTTAGGGTGCTAGGTATTATAACACCTATTATGGTACGGCGGAGCTTATTAGAGAGAGAACGTCGGAGATATGCGATTTATCCGGTCTCGTTTAGTTCAGTGTCTGCAATCAGGCGTCGGAATTTAGCAAAGTAAGTAGGGAACCTGCTTTAGCCTTATTTTAAAGTCTCTAGCTTACTCTATACTATAGTCTCCTTGTTCCGGTCGCTATAGGTGGATTCTAAGAAGGCGACCAAGCTGTCTACAGAGTTAATACCCTTATCTATTAATGGGTCAACTAATATTGCTGGGTCTTATTCTAGACGGGAATAGGTATATAGAAGGCGGGTACGTTCAGTTAGGTATCGGTCAGCGTTTCCTTCTAGTTTATAGTAGAGCTTCCTAATAAAGTATAAAAGCTCTAAGCGTTTACTAGAGAATATTAGAGGGTTAGGTAAGCGGTCGGAACGGAAATACGGGTTATACGTAGTTTTAGGCGGATTAGGGGTTAACGCAGGTATCTATTTAGAAGCTAGGGTTGTAGGCTGAGTCGGGCTAAGGGCGGGTGATAGTTCTATTACTGTTGATATGCTAGTAGCTGGTAGAGGGGTAGCTGTTTAGCGGCTACTGAATTCCCTTTATATCGCTTTAAGGTCTAACTTATAGCGGTTCTCCTGGGTTACTAAGGCCTCTGCTAGCATCTCGTTCTTCTACTATAAAAAGTCCAGCTTACCCTAGATCTCTTTAAGTATGCTAACGAGCGCATTCTTATCTATAGCGTGTAATAGTAGATAATATAATATAATATTACAGACGCTCACGCGTAGTTGGTTAATCACACTTTAAGCAGTTAACTCTATTACTACGTACTATATGTGAATATTAAGACGTTGCGTAAAGAACAGAGATATCTACATTATACAGGTTTTTATAGGGGCTAGGTCTGTGCTGCTGCACGGGCTAGCCAGGTTGGTAAAACCTTCCTCTATCGTGGTTAAGATAAGTCGGTTATATTCCAGCTAGCAGCTAATAGCTGTCGCTGGCAGCTGGTTCGGGTATTATAGTAAGGGTAGTATAGGTGCAGAGGTGTCGCGGTATTACCGTAATAGCATATTACTCTTAATCCTATATATCTATACCCTTCTATTTCTAGTATTAATACTAGTTATTTCCTTAGATACTATTATATATAAGAGTCGATACTTTAATAGTAGCTATAGAAGGTTCTCTAAATTATATATTATTTATATGCTATCTAGACTTAAACCTAGGCCTTATTTAACTCTATTATTAGCTAACTCTAACACTAGCCGCGTTAAGTTATAAGAAAAGGCTATAGAGTTAATAGTTCTACTATAGCCCTAGAGCGTCGATAGGCACTCGCTGCTACTCGTATTCTAGATCTTAACCGTATTATCGTCTAACCCTAACGCTAACCGCGTTAAGTTGTAGGAGAAGGCTATAGAGTAGATAGTTCTACTATAGCTCTAAAGCGTTAATAGGTACTTGCTACTACTCGCATCCTAGATCTTAACCGTATTATTATCTAACCCTAACACTAGCCGCGTTAAATTATAGGAGAAGGCTATAGAGTAGACCCTCCGGCTATAGCTCTAGAGTATTAATAGGCACTCACCGCTGCTCGCATCCTAGATCTTAACCGTATTATTACTTAACCCTAACGCCAGCTGCGTTAAGTCGTAGGAGAAGGCTATAGAGTTAATATAAGAGCTGTAGCTATCGAGCGTCGATAGACAGTTACTCTATTAGTCCTATATTCCCGGCTTAATTACTATACCCTATAGCTCTTTATCTTTAAATAGCGCTTGTATAACACTACGAGTTGGACTAAATAGAAGCGTACTATATGTTTAGAGTGGACTACTCTTAATTGCCAATTTATAATATATAATGAATCGCCGTGCGTCTCAAACTACTTCTATTATTAAGGATATAACCGCTCTCTCCTATTATAATTAGTAACGACTATCTTACGGAGTATAAGCTGGTAGAGAATTACTTCGGTTAAAGCCTCTAGTCTAGATATTAAGACTATACCCTTTAACGTACTCGTGTAAAGGCTAACAGCTTCGAGCTAGTAAAGATACTTCTTTCTTATAAATCCGTCTACAACGCCTCTACTTATAAGAATACTCCTATCGTATATTAAAGAGTTAGAAATCTATTCGTAGAGGTAGTTAATCTAGTAGATATATAAGTACCGCAACGCTGCTAGCGGATTAAACTTAGGCTATTATACCTACTTAATAGAGTATTCTAATATATCTAGCTAATATATATTTTACTAGAGATTTCTAGATATAACCTGGATAGATCTAGAAAAAATATCTTAGTAGACCTTCCTAGTCCCGGACGGGAATATACTAACAGCTACTTTATCTAATAAGAAATCCTTAGCTAACTAGTAAATAATATATATATAATCTTTCTATAATATAAGAAATAAACTATATATATTTACTATTACCATAGTTGTTTACTCTATATTAGACCCTTAATTAAGCAAGTCTACTAAAATAGAAAGCTTTTACAGATGTAGCGGACAGTACGCAATAACAACAGTAGAGAGAATCTAATAGTATAGTTCTAGGTTCCGGCGCTTTAACTACTTAATATACCCTATTATCCGTCTATATATATCTATTAGCTCTATTAGAACTTTTTTAAGAATTTATACTACCTTCTAGGGCTGTGTATCTTTAAGTTCTTTTATAACTAGAAATACCTAGAGGAATATACTGTTCGCTTTCTACTACATCTTCTCTTAAACCAATAATTAGAGTAACTGATTATACTAAATCTATTCCAATTCTATAAAGCGATAGTTAATATAAGTATTAATAGTACGTAAGACTTGTGCAACATTTTCCTTTAGCTTAAAACTTAGCCTCGCTCTAGAACTATCGAGTCGTAGTCGCTGCTCGATGTTAGCGTAGTTACAACTTATTAGTATCTACTTAATACGAGGTAATAGAGATAACTTCTATATAATAAAGGCTAGCAGCTTTTCTAGATCCTTTATACATTTGTCAAGCGCATTAATAAAGAAGTATATATTATTTAAGGTCGAGTCTTATAGGATATTTATAAAAATCTTATATAAAACAACCCAGATATTAGTATCTTTAAAAAGTGCTTTATCTATCTAGTTGTACTTCTTCTATAGATGTAAGATAAGTACTAGCTGCTAGTTAATAAGTATAAATAGGAGACTCCGTAATATAGCCGTTGCACTATTAATACGCGAGTTAGTAGCCTAATTAAAAAAGTACGAGAATAGAGTTATTTTAGCTATTAACTTACTTAGCTTGTTAATAATACCGTAGAGTAGTATAGTCTTACCTTTACTAAAATCGCTTTTAATCTACAGTAGCCGGCTTTATAGGTTATTATACTAATAGAGGAAGTTTGGGTTTTAGAGAATCTAGTAGTATAACTTCTTAAGTAGCCTACCCTTAGTCTTTTTAATACGCGCTTTATCCCGTTAGAGATTAATAACGTATAAGTCTCTCGTATACTCCTCCAGCTTCTTAATCTCATCTTAGAGTCGAGTTAATACTCTTACCATCCTTTTACTATAGAAGAGAGATATATAAACTCTAAAAATTCCTAGTAACGAGTATACCTTATCTTCTTCGTACTTAGTCTAGCGTTTCTCTATCTATAATAAGTAATCGTTGATGTTAAAGTGCGACAGCGGTTTACCTTTAAATATTTACTCTAGAATACTAGTTATCGTATATATCTGTAATCGAAGGGAATCTTTATTACTAAGTCGCTTACGTTACTAGGAAAAGAATTCGACTAAACGAGGTATAAGAAGCTTTTAAAGTGTCCAGCCTTAAGTAAACTATTTGCTTCTTCGAAAGGTAGACTCCTACTTAGAAATATTACTATTTACCTTCTACTTATCTGTTAAGACATCTGATAGATAGATATAGCACCGAGTAGTATTACGATACTAGTAAAATATAGAGTTAATAGTATATAATAGCTTAGCCTTGTTTTCCTTATTAATATAATAGGTGTTAATCTAGAAGTAGTCTAAGCTATCTTACTTAGCTTACTCTACGTAAAACCGAATCTTCTTATACTTAGATTTATCTGTGCTAGTGCTATTTGTTAAATTATTAAAGGTGACCTTATTAGAGTCCGCTTCCTATATATGCGAGAGAATCGTATAGCGAGGAATTATATTATCGTTTAGTAAAGGCTCTGTAAGATAGTATCCACCAGCACCACCGTATTGTAAAAGGCGCATCGTCTAGTATTAGGTTAAGTAGAATAAGCAGAAGAAAGAAGGCTTAGTTAACCTCAATTATAATAGTCTAGCTAGTAGCGCGAGTACAGCAAATTAATTACTATTCTTATCTAGCTAAGCTTTTAAGTTAGTAAATATATAGGTATTATTTATAAGTTAATATTTATATAAGAATTGTATTAGAGAGTAATAGTATAATACTGCTAATACGTGTATTTAGATTTTTGTAAAAAAGCTGTATTAGGCTAAAGCCGTTAAGTCGAGTACTTGTATAGCTAGATTGTAGTATAATAGGGCTTAACGGTACTAGTACGGTAATAAGAAGCGAAGCTACGACCTGTATAAACAATTCGATCCCGCTAGCGGAGGATAACTAATACGCTCCTACTATACCCTTACACCGGAGGCGATAGTTTATATATATAGCTGAAGAGAAGAGTATTATATATAGCTCTAGATAGTATAGAATTATACTAAGTATAGCTAAACTAAAACTCTACTAGTACTTATCCCTTATAAATATAAACGATCTAAATTCTTATAACTATTAAAGGTTGTATTAAAGTATATCTCTACAGCCCTAAAGGTTGTAGGGCTTATATAAGAAGCCGCTGGTTGTTTAAATATATAACAGCTGTATTACTAAAGTATATAGAGCCTTTCTACCTTTATATACGCTTATAAAGACAGCGATTTACTAGTAAGGTTTAGTTAAACCTATATGCCGAAGCGTAGGCTTTAATTTCTAGGCCTACTGCGCTTTATCTTAGCTTTATTTTAACTTATATTATTTCTATTACATTGTATTCCCCTTTAATAAGCTGGGACTAGAGGTTGCTGCAGCTTAGTCTAGGAATCGGCATACTGACTTAAGAAGTATAAGAATATATTAGGCTCGATTAGGTTGTTCTATTAGTTAGTAGGAGGGATAATAGTAGATTTTAGTACTTAGGGGCGGGCGCGATAGTATAGTTCTATATTATAACGTAGGTATCGCTGTATATAAGACTGGATCGCTATATTAAAGCTAGTTTTAACGCTAGAAACGTATCAGCTAATTAAATAAGCGCCTGGCCTAAATTTTACTACTACTCCCAATCCTAAGTTAGGATTTAACGATAATCTAATAGCTTATACAACTAGTACTAGCGTATATAGTAAGCGGTATAGGGTTATCTCGTATTAACCTAAATCGGTGGTTCGCTTCTGCTAGAAGTACTAATTAACGGGGCGGCGCTGTATAAAACTACGCCCTGTAGTATATATAGAGCTAATAATAACTTCCTAGTATTAGAGTATAGTTGTAAGGGTAAGATAAGACTATTCTATAAAGAATTAGAGTAAAAATAGGCTTAAGGTTAGCGCTATAAGTAGAGAAGTATATATATTATAATATAAGGCGCTGTTTAAATTAGGCGCTGAAGTAATAATATAAACGTAGTTTTTAGGTAAAGTAGAATATAGATATTTAGAATTAGCTGTAGTAGATTATTTTCGTTAAATTATAGTAATATTCGTCGTATATATAAGCTTTACAGTTGCTAAATATTAAAGTACCCCTTATTTATCTCGTTATACGGTGCATCTTACTATATAGTAAGAGACTTTAGACTGTTTATAGTTAGCCCCTTAGCAGGTCTAGGGCTATATAAGTAGCTTTCTCCTAATAATTAGTTTACAATCAACGTAGTTTTCCTCTACTTATTAGAGCCTATCTAACTTAAGGTTGTAAGCTTAGGTTACGTGCCTAGTCAACTATACAGCCCTTAACTAAGCAGTCTTATATACTCTATATTCCCCCGCTGTACCTTAACCGAGAGGTTAAGGGACCTTATTAATATATCTATCTATACCACCCTATATAGTCTCTACCCCCTCTTATTTACAAAGTTATATACTCTTAGAAAAAAAAAGTAAATAGGGGAGATTGCGAATTATATATAGCTTTAAATATATTAATACATCTATTAATATAAGTAATATCCGTCCCTAGGCTAAGAGATAAAGTATAGGTATATTAAGATTAAGTATATTTTAACTTCTTAATACGCTGAAATTTCCTAAAGCCTCCTAAGTTAATAATAATTTTATAAACCTATTCTACCTCTATTTTTAGCCTCTACTTTTAGTGTTGTACTCTTATACTTTCGACTAAGTTTTCTTTACCTATTAGTATTAGCAGACTAGCCTTAACCGCTAGAGTAGTTACTATAACCTCTAGTATAGTTTCTACAACCTCTAATATATTTTATCGCGAATCTAACGCAGTTACTGTAGCTTCTAATACCTAACCGTCTACTACTATAGGAAGTACTTTATTATAATAGTAAAAGATAAAATAAATAAATATACTACCGTTAAGGACTAATAATATATTACTCCTATACTAATATAGCTAACGCAAATTTATTATAATTGCTAAGAAATTAATAAGCTATCTTAAAATCTTCCCTAAATTTTAGAAGCTCCCGGTTAACCTATACTGTTAAGTATTTCTTATTACCTAGCCTTACCTTTTCGTAGAGCTTTTCTATAAAGTCCCTTAAATTACTAATTTCTAACCTTATTTCTATAATAATAACTATATTAACGGGCTAATATAGATTATTATTAAAAGCTGCTAATATCTCTAATTCCTTAAGATTATATTCTCTATAAAGTAGTATATTTAATTAAAGGCTACCCGTAAAGCGTTATTATTTACCCTCTAGCTCTTATAGCTTCTACTCTTTTTCGCAAATCAGACAGCGCTTATTTACTAGTTAAGGGAATAATTCTACTATAGTACGAAAAGTATATTAAGGACGAATACTATATTTAAGCGCGTCGACCCGACTATAAAGTATTATAGTCTTTTAAGATAGCGAAAGAAGTCTATTACTGCGGCAGTTAATGTTTTAGGTATAATATTATTATATATAACTATACTAAGCCTATACTTCTATAAAGCGGTTAAATAATATAGGGCTAGAGGTTGAAGTAGATTTAAATATAGTTAACAGCTGGTTATACAACTAGGCAGCTCGTTTAGGGATACAGTATATAGATAAGTAGAATAGGTTTCGGCTTAATATTCTAGTCCTTAAAAAACTATAAAAGTCGTCTACTATAGCTAAATTAGGATTCTATTCTAGTAGAAATAATTATATTTAAAACTTACCGCCTATATTAGTAGAAATTCCGGCTCTACTAATAATTACGATATTTTTCTTTACGCTTAGATTCTTCTTTAGTTATTCTATTTATAATAGACCCCTAATTAACGTATTCGAAATATAACTAGGTCTATTTTTCCTAAATTTCTAGACATATAAAACTTTTTATTAGTAGTACCTTAAATACGATTACTTTACTATTTTAATATTAAAGATAGTGTTATATAAAGCGCTAAATAAGAGGAAGAAAAGCTGTAGAAATAGAAAAGAATATATACTATAAGATAGGAGAAGCCCTAATTTATACCTAAAATATATATAACGAATAGAGTTAGTAAGTTAAATACAGCTATAAATTACTTTATATAGAACTTACTATTTTTATATAAACTATATATAAGATTAAATTTTAAATAAACAGCTTAAAGCTATAACGTTTAAACGGATCTATTTAACTTAATACCTATATAGTAATAGGTTAAGCCGGCGAAAATAAGCCTTAAAGGCAGGGAAGCTTCTATAATAAACTCGGTTCTTTAACTGCTATAGTATTAAGTGCTAAATTTGTCTCGGCCCCTTCTAATACGCAACTAATAGGCTATACTAAAGTAGTAAATCTTTAAGAAAGATAGACATAATATTAAAGAACGCTAGCTATTTATTTCTCAAAGCTAGGACGATAGTAAATTCCTAGCTAGACCTCGCTAGAACGGCCTATAAGCTAGGTAGATCTTAAGTTCTTAATAGTTAGCGCTTAAATAACGTCTTAGAGGCTATAGCTGGCTAATATAATATAAATAGAAACGTTTTAAATTCTAGTAGTTTTCGACTAGGAGCGAGCCTGGAATCTACTCTTCTATATACTATAAAAGGTAGTAATAGTACTAGTCTTAGTTTTAAGTTTACTCCCCCTATAGAGATATAGCGGGTTATATAATAGAATATAGATACGGTGCTTTAATTGCTTCGAAGATACTTAAAGTAAGAATTAATTATATTACTAATAAAGGAAATCTATACTAAACTAATTCTAATTTAAACTTAGAATCTACTAATTATAAGATTAGAGAAAAGAGTAGTAAACTAAGAGTAGGAAAAACAAGTCTATTAATTTAATTCAGTAAGTATAAAACTAATTATAATAAGAGCTAGATTCTTAGGTAATAGGAATTCCTAAATAGGACTAATTATAGTAAATTTATTAGTTGCTAGCAGCTTAGGCGATAAATAGCTTAACTATCTCTTATCTACTATAAAACCTTCTATTAGTATCTATACGTTTAAATACTACTTTTTAAGGGTTTTAGATAGTTTAGGATTAGCTACTCCAGTAATATAATTTCGGTCTAAATAGAATGTTAGCTATTATCTATATTATAAGAATATAGTCCTTATATCTTCTTTAGGGTTCTATATAACTAATAGCTTATATAGTATTATAAGCTTAGTTCCGTTGGGAAGTATAATATCAGCTAGTAATCTAAATAATAGAAGTAATATTAGTATATTAGTATCTAGCTCTATCTAAAGTAGTAAGTATACTAGGTATAATAAGAGTAATAAAACCTTACTTAATTTCTAGAATGATAATAAAGTTAAAAAAGATAATAACACAGCTAAGAAAGTAGGCTAGAATCTAAATAAGAAAACTAACGAGAAAGTAAAGTAAATAACTAAAAGAGCTACGATTATAATAGTATAGAAGATATAGAATAAGATAAAATAAGTAGAAGCGTTGCTAAATATATTAATAAGGGAGTATAGTAAGTAGTTATATTCTAGCGGAAGAGGTATAGAAGAGCTTAATAGGGGATAGCCTGAAGTTTAATTGAGGAATAAAGCTCCTTTATATCTTTCTTTTCAGCTTAGTTAATAAGAGATATAGTAACCCTTAATACCCTTAATATTATATTACGTCAGCCTTTAATACATATTTCTTCCGTGCCTCCTACTAGTTAGGGAGGTATAACGTAGGACTTATAATCGCCCCCTTATCCACGTTTATATAGTAGAGAGGAGCTTATCCTTAAAAGAGGACATCGTATAGACCTGCATCCCCTCCTCTTTTTATATAAGCTACCTATCCGCGCTATTACTATATAAGGTAAACTCGAACCCCTTATCTTTTCTAATACTAGTTAATTACTATAGCCTGGGGAGCCTATAATAATAGAGTTTTTAATAGGTATAAATACTAATATCTCTAGCTTTATATCTTATATCCTCCCGTATCGTTAGATATATACTACTACCTCCTGGATAGAAATAGATAGTACTATATAATATAGAATACCGCGTAACTCCGGCTATATATATACTTATCTCGTTCGGTATTAAAGAGAAGTATTATATCTCCTTAATTAGCGCAGCTTACTATAAAGGTATAGAGAAGTAAAAGATAATATATTATAAAGCTAGGCTGTTGAACGTTTTTAAAATCTACAACTTAGTTCTAATAAATACTATTTTTAGTATAGGGGTTATAATATATAATAGCCTACTTTATCTACAACTCTACTATAGATAGGGTTCCTGCTAGGAAGTATTAGTTCCAAATCCTAGATATACATTTACTTATTATATACCTCCCTTTTCCCTGCCGTATAAGGTAGATATAAACCCCTAGTCTAAATAGTAAGTAATATAGCTATATCTTACCTCTTAACAGTAGTAATATTTAGAAGTTAATACTTAAAATTATATAACTTTCCTTACTAGGAGATATACGGTACTATCTCTAGAGGAGAAAGTAGCTAGACCCTAGCTTTAGAGCGTAAACTAGTTGTTAGTATTAAGAGATATAATTATATATTATCAGGCTACAAGTTAATTATATTATAGTATAGTAAAA
This sequence comes from Lojkania enalia, assembly GCA_010094045.1. NCBI lineage: Eukaryota > Fungi > Ascomycota > Dothideomycetes > Pleosporales > Lojkania > Lojkania enalia. The sequence continues at coordinate 82,381 of ML986620.1, forward strand.
CTTATAAAGTAGTATAGACGGATCCCTTCCAAATTAAAACTGCTAATAGAAGAATACTACTATATCCTAACTCAACGATACTATTACTATTATACTATAATTCGTAGGGCGTATATAAAGGTCTTTATATATTATAGTATAGGGATATCTCCTAGCCGTCTAATTAGAGCTCTTCTACTATAAAATAGGTATATATAGCTGGCTCGACGTACTCGTAGAGCCTCTTAATTAAATTCTTCTTTCTTCTTAACTTCTATAGAGTCGGTCCTCTTTACTATATTCCCTCGTTATTACTACGGTAAGAACGCCTACTATCTTCTCTTACACTTTCTATCTGCCTCTTATTTTATTTTACGCTCTCCTTTACTCCATAAAATAAAGACGCGAGGACGACCTAAAGGAGAAACTTAGCTTAAGCCTAACCCTCTACTTAATAAATATATAGTAAATACTTAGACGGTTAAAGAACAATTATACACATCTATACTAAATACTAAAAAGGTACTATATATTATAGAGTATAAGTATTACTTTAGCGCGATACTACTATATTTATAGGAGCGTACGGCCTGGTTATAGTATAGTATTCGAAAATATTCCTATTCTCTCCGGGCCTAATATATAATAGTACTTATATATAGATATTAATATAAACGGCTATTTGTCTATATAGATACGTAAGGCTAATAATAGTACTATAGTAACCGTAACCTATTACAGCTTAAAAGATAGTCGAAGCTTCTAAAACTTCTAGGGGAAATCTAAAACGAAATTTATATATACGTATTTCCTCTATTTTTAGAGTTCCTTCTTTAGTATAAATTTAAAGGGAGTAGTATAGAGCTTTTTACAGTTAATAAATAGGTCTATAAAAATATTATAAGTCTAATATATAAAACGAAGCTACTTAGGCTTAAATATAAGGAGGATAACTTAAGTATTAATAAATATTCTTACCATTAGGACGGCTAGGATTACTATATTAGACGCTACTTAGGATAGTATTAGAACCTATCTATACTTTTCCAATTCTTTAGTAGAAAAGTATTTTAACACGTTAATAATATTAAGATTTATGTAGATATCGAAGACTCTAAAGATGCCGAACGCTCGATTTTACTAGACTTCGTCTATATACTCTATAATAAACGAAGAACGCAGTTAAGGTACTTTATAATAAAGTTTAAGGTAGTAATATTAATAGATAGGAAAAAGGAGGTCGAGTTTTTCCACTTTCTCTAGGCGCTTAAAGAGGTTCTAGAGTTTAAAGACGTATACTTTAAACTTAAAAATCCGCATCGACTTAAAGGGGAAGATAGAAAATAGCTTCTTTAGAGAGTATATATAATAAGGGATAGCTTACTACTATAACAGAAACGTAAATTTAAGCAATTTTAGAAGTATTACTAAAGTCTCTTATTATTATAGGAATAGAAGTATAGGTTCTAATAAAGAAGTCTTCTTAGCACCTTTATAAGCTTAGTATCTATTATAGATATAGTAAGGTCTTATTTTATATCTAGGTTGTATCTAACCCTCGGGAGGATAAGATAATAGCGAATCTTCTAGCTTAAGTTATATTACTATTATACTTATTATAGAGGTGTTAGAATTAGAGTCCGCGCTTATAAATTCAACTTTTCCTAGTATCTAGAAGGCTATAATATACTAACTAAGCCAAGTATTTTACGTTCCTAATCGGCTATTCTTAATATTACTAGTAGAAGATTTAGCTAGAGCTTTTATAGCGACTACTAATAGGGCTATAGATATAGTATATATTAGTAATTCTAGTAGGTTTTCTAGGTTAAGTTACTATAAGCTTAAGCTTGCTAGTAACTTCTAAGATTTAACGTAATAGAGTCGGCTATAAAAATTGCTTAATAGTACTATTACAAGTTTAATAAACTTAAGGTCTATTTTATCGCCCGTAAACAATCCTATTATAGAACTATAAGCAGCTAAAATAATTTTAAGGATAGGATTACTCGGGTAATTCTAGGCAGTCCTATCTATAGTACGAAATATATAATAATATAGACGAGTGTATATTATTAGATAGATAATAAGAAGAGCTAGAAAAGGCCTAATAAGTCTAGAGATATAGAATAATTATTAGAGCTACAAACTTAGACTTTAGTTTACTACTTAAGGGAGGGATGTTACCTTTAGGAGAAGGGAACAGTTTAAGCCTAAAAGTAGAGAGGGGCGCCTATATTTATAGTTATACCCTATATAGCTACTACTAGAGTAGCTAGAATAGCTATAAACTAATTAAATTAAATTAAATCGAAATTAAATTAAAAAATACTATATCTAGCTTAGAACAAATTTTTGAAAACGCGTAATATTTTGCAATTTCTCGAGTTTACTAGCGGTAGAGAGGGTAATTAATCCAATTAACGCGTTTAAAACGCGTCGATTTAGAGGAATAGCGCCTAAATAGCTACAAGTAAATAATAGACCTAAATATATTAACAAGTATGCTACGTACCTTAGAGAAGTATACAACCAATTATAGGCGGCGGGTAAAGGTAGGTAGAACTAAATACCCTAGAATATAGTACAGGCGTACATCGCATCAACTATTATATTAATAGGTAAGGTACTGCAGCAGCCTCCGCTAAGCGAAATCTTCTAATATATCTAAGATACTGCTAAATATATATAGAACATCCAAAGAGATATTACAGTAATTAAATGCTTAATAGGACTTAGCACTAACCTACTAAACATAACCAACTTTAGTAGAGGTAGGAATCAGCCCACCTTATAGGCTCAAATAGCAGCTTAAGCTTAAACCTCCCAGCTCCTACCCCTACTAGTCCTACAAGACACACCTACTCACGGCACCAATAACACAGTTACGGCATATAGCGACCGAGTTGTTACAATAAAGCTAAAAGACTACGCCATCGCCCAGCGATACCGTACGCAGCCGCCTACCTAGGTCAAGCGCCAGGTAGAGGCGGCAATCCACAATAACGCGGCTATAAGAACAGTAAAGATAGTTGCTGTACACCAACTTAAAAGCGGGGATATACAGATATTTACGGGCAGTACAGCAGAGAGTACTCAACTTAAATAGAATAAAGGATAGATTAGGGGCCTAGGAGAACGCGCCGAGCTAGTTATACTAACATATAGAGTCATCGCTCACGGCATTCCAACCAACTCCATCAACACTAAAGACCAGGAAGCAACTATCTAACAGATACTTGCAGACAACCACACAGTTATACCTAAAGTAAAGATCGCCTACATAAGATAGCTTACTAAAGAATCAACCCTCAAACGCGCATCTTCTATAGTACTTAAATTTACCAACCCCGAAATAGCTAACGCTACCATATACGCCGGCATAGTATGGAACGGCCAAATACACTAATACCAGCTCTATAACCGCGCCTGCAGGATCAAGCAATACTTCCACTGCTATAATTACGGCCACATCGGCACTTAATACAACACAACCCAAACATGCGGCTATTACGCGGACCACTACAAGACAAAATACTGCGGCTAGAAGGGTAGAGAAGGCTTCTCACCCCGATACACAGTCTGCAAAGACGCCTATACAGTATAGAGTAATGCCTGCCCGGCAAGAAAGAAAGAGTTGGCAAGAGTTAAGCAGGCGAAACAGGCTCGTAAGATCTACTAGCACGTACCCTCTAAGGAGGACGCCACGAAACCCAGGACAAACATTAATACACGCAGCACCAGCAGTACTTAGGAACCCCGAACTGTAATAATAAGGACGGCACCGATAGCACGAGCCCAGCACCCAGCCTATAGACTAACCGAACTAATAGAGGATGCAATACCAGAAGAAACCGACACCCCTATAATTATAGAAACGCAACCCGAAGTAGCGCCCAGGGCATCATCTACGCCAACTATAGAGGATTGGGCGACCCCGGCAATCTATTAAGAATCCCTACAGCCGCTCTCAATCAACCCCCAAATCCTAACTATAGAAGAGATCTCCTCCCCAGCTATACAACTAGACAAGGAACAACCGCTGTAGTACGAACATCTGCTAGTAAACACAGAGGTCGACGCAGCAATACTGGACGCGGATGCCTGGCTTAACAACTTAGCCGTAGACCTCGACCCCCAATAGCTTCCGGATCTAGAAGGCCAGCTAACTGCATTACCATCTACATCCCTAGCTACAGACCCTCGCGTCGCTAACAGAACAATCTTTAAAGGATGTAAATGCCTAGAGCATTAGGAGATATACTATAACTAGCCGACAAGTAACGCTGAACTAACAATCGCTACTTATATAAAAATATGCATATACTGCGGCATGAACTTTATATAAGTATCGGAGCTACGCAAACATCTTAATAGGCTTAGATATACCCGCAGGCGGAACCTGACTATACAACAGGAGATACGAGGGAAGTACAGCTCGTCCACCCTAGCGTAGACTCTTAAGCCAGCCCGTAGATCCGCTAGCCACCTAGACTAAAAAGGCCTATCCGACCCATCCAGGGCCCGAATAACCCGGAGCCAATTACTCACAAATAGTACCAACGGAATACAACGCTAATAATAGAACGCTAGGAGCTATAGATCTTATAGTACAACGTGCAGAAATTAAGAGAAGTCGTCCTTGCCAGCCTCTTCTAAAACCCGAGAATTGTGGAGTACAACATCCTCGCTATACAGGAACTATAGCGCAACCGCTTTACCTATACATCCTACAACCCCCTAAAAGAATACTTCCAACTCATATACCCGGATGATGCTGCTACAAGGGCATGTTTCTACGTTAATAAGCGCATCGACCCTAATACCTAGAATGTAACATTTAACACGAAAGATATCGTTACCCTAATAATTAACTCCGGACAAAATAAACTCTACGTCATAAACGTATATAATAAAACGATAACTAATACTGTTAAGGACCTTAGGGAAACCATTAGTAGGCTAGCCCCTTACGACGAAGTCATCCTGCTAGGTGACTTTAACTTACACCACCCTCTCTAAACACTAAGACTAAGTAGGCGACGAGGGTATAGCAGTACGACACTCACACGACCTTTTCTTACAATCCTAGAGGACTACCAACTCCAGCTACTTACAGTACCAGGTACTATAACGCGGAGGGGATGCACAGGTACATCAACGATCGATCTAGCCTTCGCCACCGAAGAGGTTACGTCCCGCGTCATATACTGTAGAGTAGATACCCGCCTAGACAGCGATTCTAACCATCTACCTATGGAGGTCACCGTTGAATAGAACTGGAAGCGGGCTTTAAGGCCAAGGAAACGGATGTGGACAAATATAGACCCATCAAAGCTCCGGGATACAGTAGAAATTATACTTCGCCAAATACCAAACGACTCGGACCTCAACAACAAGGAGCATATAGACAAATACGTCCAGGCAATCGTCAATGCCCTTAAAGAAGGTATTGATACATCAACCCCATAGTCCAATCCGTTACTACGTTCGGTGCCAGGATTCAACGAAGAATGTAAGGCTATATACACCGAAGTCCAACAACTACGCCGGAAGTGGTAACAAACGAGGCTCGAAGAGGACTACAAGGAGTACCGACAAGCGAGGAACAGGAAGGGCCGATGTATACGGAAGGCTCTGCGAGATAACCATAGACAAAGGGTGGAGGAGGCCTGTACCGCAGACTCAGGACTCTAGAAACTGGCCAAGTGGGCCCAGAATAGACATACCGTGACGGCGGCATGCACACCAGCCCTCAGAAAACAGAACGGAGAACTCGCCAATCTCGCAGAGGAGAAGGCCAAGACTCTCCGCCAGTCTTTCTTCCCGCACCCTATTACGGCTGACCTGTCCGATATTAACAGGTACGAATACCCCCCGCCCTTTAAATGTCCGGAAATCACACTATTAGAGATCGAAAGAGCAATACGTAGAGCAGCACCTAACAAGGCCCTGGGCACTGATAACATTACTAACAGGATTCTACACCACACAGTCGACATCCTACTCCCAAAACTACATAGACTCTTTAACGCCTGCCTCCGAACAGGATATTACCCAACACACTTTAAAGAGATGATCACGGTAGCCCTCTAGAAGCCGGGAAAGGACGATTATACACAACTAAAGTCGTATAGGCTAATTACACTCTTTAACACCCTAGGTAAAGCGCTTGAAGCGGTAGTAGCGAACCGGTTGTCGTACCTTGCAGACCACTACTACGCTCTCCCGAGTCGACACATAGGAGGCCGGAAACTCACCTTTACGGACCACGCCATGCACCTGCTCATCCAACGGATCCACGACGCATGGTTAGAGGGGAAAGTGGCATTACTGCTCCTTCTCAACGTGTCTGGAGCGTTTGACAATGTCTCGAGGCTACGGCTACTGCATAACCTCAGGAAACGCCGAGTACATCAAACGCTGGTACAGTAGATAGACTCGTTTATAAGCGAACGGTCGACGACGCTCAAGATACAGGAATACACAGCACCTTCAGCACTAATCCAAACTGGAATTCCGTAGGGATCTCCCCTCTCCCCGATTTTATATCTATTCTACAACGCTGATCTCATAGAGGCATGTAAGATGGAAAACACAGAAGCTGTAGGATACATCAACAACGCTTCTATCCTGGCAATAGGCCCAACATTACAATACAACTGCAAGACCCTAAAAGTAATCTACTGGAAGGCCTAGAAATAGGTAGATTAACACGGGTCTCAATTTGCGCCGGCGAAGTATAAACTAGTATACTTCACGAGGAACCCGATTATAAGCGTTACACACCCCCTCCGCCTACTATAGGCTACTATCAAGGCTTCGCCCTTATGCCGATACCTAGGCATCTAGATGGACTCTAAGCTTCGATGGGACTACCATCGGGAGAACGTGGAGGCTAAAGCTACAAAACAGCTATTAGCCCTTTCAGCCCTAGCATTATCAATATAGAGCGCCGGCTTAATTAACCTAAGAAAAGTATACACAATAATGATCGCGCCCTAGATACTTTATAAATGCTCTGCCTAGTACAAGCCGGGCTTAAGAGGCACTACTATAGTAAATGCAATCTCTAGGATCTAGAGACGCGTAGTATAAATCATTACCGGGGCTTTTAGAACAACCGCGGGAGCAGTAGTAGACGTTGAAGTATACCTACTCCCAGCACAATAGAGACTCGAGTAAACAATACTTAAAGCCCTAATACGTATTAGAACTAGTCCGCTTTACGAGGAAATCGTTACCGCATAGAGCGACTAGGTTAATAGTCCGCTAGCCCGACTCTCCAAGACGCTAGCAAACAAATACAACGTACAGCCTCATCGCCTAAAGAAACGACGCTAATATGTCGTCCTACTATAGTAGATACCTCCTCCCACACGTATCGCAGGATCTAAGGATGTTGCAATTAAAGAGCATAATACTATAGAGGAGGGAGCACTATATATATATACCGATGCGAGCGCTATCAACAGCTATATTAGTACAGCCGCGATAGTCTTAGACTAGACGTAAAAGAACTGTAGTACAAGGAGAATAGAATATATAGGTAAATTAACCACGTTAAATATATATGCGGTAGAGCTTAGAGGAATCGGAATAGCATTCTAGATAGCCCTGGACATATACACGTTAATAAACACCCCCGGTAAATGCATTATCTTCTTAGATAACTAGGCCGCGATTCGAGTAATAGCGAACCCTAAGACGTAGTTAGGACAAGGCATCCTAATTACAGCTATACAAGCGCTCGACGAGCTCTGAGATTAAGGATAAGAGGTCTAGATCTAATAGATCCTAGCCTATAAGCACATAATTAGTAATAACTTCGCCAACCTAGCAGCTAAAAAAGCTACTAGCTAAAACCCAAGCTAGGGGCCACCTATAAAGCCAGATTCACTCCAGATCCTTATAGTAACCGTAAAACCGACTATCCGCGAAAGGATAAAAAAAGAGTAGGAGGCTTTGTAGTAAGATGCTAAGTATAGTAGACTGCTATATAGGCTAGGCGTAAAACCGGGCAAAGGAATCCTTAAGCTGTATATTAGAACACCTAGGGCGATCAGCTCGATTATTATATAAATACGCACCGGCAAGATTAGCCTATACGCCTATCTCTATACTATTAATAAGGCGGAAACCGACGAATACTAATACGGACTCGGAAAACAGACTGTATAATACATAATCCTGGAATACCGGAATTGGATAGAGGAGCGATAAGAGATGTGGGCAGGTAAGTAACTATGCGAGGACGTTAAGAAAGTTCTCTATAATCCGTTAATAGTAGTATAAGCAGCTAAAATAATTTTGAGGACGGGATTACTCGGGCAATTCTAGATAGTCCTATCTACGGTACGAAATATATAATAACGTGGACGAGTGTATATTATTAGATAGAAGGCGAGGAGGACTAGAAAAGGCCTAATAAGTTTAGAGATGTAGAATAGGTATTAGAACTATAAGTAGAGAATCCAATTGTCACCTAAGGGACGGATGTTACCTTTAACAAGGGAATAGTTTAGTCCCGAAAGTGGGGAGGAGGCGCCTGTATTTATAGCTATACGCTATATAGCTGCTATAAGGCGGCTAGGATAGCCTATAAACTAATAATAATAATAATAATAATAATAATAATTCGTCGCCCCAAAGAGGCGTCTTAGAAATTCTCTTCCCGGAGAGGCGTTCTAGTTATATTTATCGCCCTGGAGAGGCGTTCTAGTTAAATTTATCGCCCCGGATAGGTGTCTTAATTAGATATATCGCCCTAAAGAAGCTGTAATTACGTTATAGGCTGTCCTAGCTGCTCTAGTAAGTTAAAGCTCTAAACTAAGAATAAGTATAATAATTAATCTATAAAGAGTTATACAGCTACTTATAATTATTACATATCTTCCCTACTTCCTACTACTAGAGTAATATCTATCTTTTAAATAATAATTGGATCCTCTATCTATAGCTCTAATAGCTATTCTATATCTCTAGACCTGTTAAACCTTTCTTAGCCCTCCTCGCCTTCTATTTAATAATAAACCCTCGTCTATATTATTGTTATTATATTATAGATACGACTGCCTGGAATTTTCTAAACAATCCTATTCTTAGTATTATCCTAGCTGCTTATACTACTATTAATAGATTATAGAGAACTTTCTTAACGTCTGCGTATAGTTATTTACCTACCTATATCTCTTGTCGCTTTTCTATCTAGTTCTAGTATTTTAGGAGGTTAATCTTGCCTATACGCATTTGCGTAATAATCGAGCTAATTACTCTAGGAATTCCGGTATATATTTTAAGAATTCCTTTGTCTGGTTTTACGCCCAGCCTATACAGCTGTCTATTGTACTTAGCCTCCTACTATATTTCCTCCTATTCCTTTCTTATCCTCTACTAGATAGTAGGTTTTATAGTTGCTGTTAGGATCTAGAGTAAGTCTAGTTCAGGTAGCAGTTTACAGCTTAAGTTTTAGCTAGTAGCTACCTTAGCTGCTTCGTTAGTAAGATTGTTGCCGAGTATTTTCTCGTATGCTGGGATCTATCAGATCTAGACCTCCCATCCTTACTAATAGAGCTTATTAAGTACTTATATAGCTATAATTAAGATATATTATCCTAACTAGATTTTAGGGTTTACTATTACTTAAATAGCGGCTTAGTTGTCTATAAAGATAATATAGTTACTAGGGGTGTTTATAGATACGTATATATCTAATACTATTTAGAATGCTATTTTTATTCCTCTAAACTCTACTGCGTAAATGTTTAAAGTGGTTAATTTACCTATATATTCTATTCTCCTTATACTATATCTCTTTTATATCTAATCTAGTACTATCGTAGCAGCGTTTATATAACTATTAATAGTACTTACGTTGGTATATATATATAGTACTTCTTTCTCTAAAGCGTTATACTCTTTAATTACAGCATTTTTAGGCTTTACGATGTATATAGGAGGCGGTATCTACTATAGTAGGACGACGTATTAGCGGCGTAGCTACACGTACCTACTATAAGAGCTGGTTTAAAAGTAATCTACTATTACCTTAGGAGTTGTAGAGGCTCATCCTATCTCTATATATTTATTTAGCTTATCTACTTACCTCCTCCTTAAGCAAGTTATATATATATTTACGTAGACTAGCGAGCTTCTATATATATATTAACTTCCTCTACCTCTTCCTATTTAAGCTCTAGGACTGTTAGGTACGCCTAGGGATGTATTTATATATTTATATTAGATCTACTTACTAATTTATCTAATAGTTTAAGTAGTATAGAGTATTTAGTACTTTTACTTCACAGTAACTTTACCTATTATAATAGTTTTTTAGATCGATAAGACTCCTAGTCTCAGTTATAATGTTGTAGTTCCAGTTTTAGGTACCTAAATACTAAGGCTGCTAAACTCTATTTTTATTAAAGGGGACACTTTTAGAATAGATAATAACCTGCTACCCTAGTATATACCTTTAATTAAAGCTGCCCTACACGTCCTATATAATAGGTAGTAAATGGAACTAGTAGTAAATATAAACAGTCCCGGATTTAGGGCCTTGGAATAGAGTAAAAGAGGAAGGGATGCTAGATCTAGAAAACAGCAGACTAAGAATAGAAGCAGTCCTACTATAGTCCTATATACCTAGACGCAAGGTTAGACTTAGCTTTAAAAGCTGCTAGGAACATTAAATAATAAGTAAATAAAGAAAAATTAGATACTATAGAGCGTCTATCTTACGAAACTTTCCCTTAGCTCTTAATCCTAAAAAACGTTTCGGTGTTAGTAGGATATACTAATAGCTATTCTAGCTTATATTTAAGTAGAGGGCCTAGAATCTAGAATAAAGCTAGGCTCTTTAAGTGATATTTTCTCCTGTAATAAAGCTATCGTATCTACTCTACTATCCTAGAATAGGCTGAATGATTGAGAATATTAATACTATAAATATAAGATAAATATTAGCTAGATAAGCCTAATTAGAGCTGAACTACAACTAAAGTAAAATATTTCTAAAATTACTCTACACCTAAATACTTTATTTCTTTAATAAGCCTTACAGTTATACTAGTTAATATTCTAATTTAAAAAGCCTTATCTAGTTATCTAAATAGGTGCGTATAAGATCCCGCAGTTAATCTTATAACTCGTTGGTTTTTAACACTATAAACGATTAGTAGTATTAAAACAACAGGCGTATAAAGTCTTACCTATTACTAGAATTTCTCCTTACTCCTCTACTTATAAGTTTACCTCTATCTCTTCCTAAAGTATTATCTTAAGATCTGCAGACCTATTCTATATATTAATAAGTTAGAAGGATTATATTATATCTACCTTTTCTATACCCTTCTTAAGGTTTGCGGAGCTACTATCCGAACTAATACCTCAATCTACTATTTTCTTTCTTTTTATCTTTACTAAATACGCCCCTCCTAATCTTATATATATTAAGATGCTAAGGATCTGCTTTATATTAACGTTCTATAATAATAGTATTAGAACTAGGATACTAATATAAAATATATTATTTGTTAAAACTTCGTTAATTATAGATTATACCGCGATTCTGGTCTCTAAGTCTTATAAGTTCTAACTTAGCAACTTACAATTAGAACTTACTTCTAGTCTCTAATTACTATACTAGATATACTTAACAAGTATAAGACTTATAAATATTATACCTATATATTAGCTATTTTAGGTATAATAGCTATATAACTATACTAGAACTACTTACTATTATAAGAATAGTTTTATAATCGCCTACTAGCGCGCTAATCCCGTATAGCCCGCTAAATAGAGCTAGATAGGGGAGTAAGCTATTAAGGTAAAACTTTAAGCTATCTATATTAGGTGTAAAGTAATATAATAGTTTCTAGGTTATACCTTTATAAGGTTTAATAAATAGATCTAAAGAATCCTGTTTCCTATATAACTAAGATGTTATAGTAAAGGGGTAACTTTAGAAGATAGACTAGAAGCTTAATAATAGAATCTAAAGATTAATATACTACTCTACTTTAACTTTTAGTAGTTAAGATAGGGTTAATTTAACCTTAATAGTATCTTTAAAGTAAACGATACGAGCTTAAAATCGATATATAAAAAACCCTTAAAGGAGGAGTATAAAAAGAAATGCTGCTATAAAGATATAAGTATAAATTTATAGAATAAGCGGTTTTAATTCTAAGTATTACTAAATAGAATATATAGAAAGAATTACCAACGCCTGGTAGATGCGGATAAATATTTTATATAAAAAGCTACGGAGGAAAGAGCTAGAAAATAGAAGAATAAATAATAAAAATTCTCCCTATATAACGTTAGATACGATTAGTAATTTATTCTTAGAATTTAAAATAGAGGAATAGTTTATAATAAGACTTTATAGGTTCTCTGCTACCTGTAAAGGAAAAGGGTTTCGGCTTTCTATTATAGTAAGAATATAAAAGATTAGAAGTAAAACCGATATAATTCTATTAGAGCGATAGATTTACTAATATATACTTAATAGAACTCTAAGAATATCTATAAGAAAGCTTAAGTAGAAACCGGTAAAATTTAGGACTATATTAATTAATAAGAGATTTGCGGCCTGTAATCTAGCTGTTAAGATATCTAGAATCCTAAAGCCTATATAAAACGAGTTTACTATAATGTAAAATAACTAAAAAATAACGTTAGCTCGATTCTAGGAGCCGAAGTATTAATAGCGGTAGATTATCCGCGGGTAGGTAAGGTGTTTAGAGACTAGAAGGGAAATAGCCCTTAAAAATGCTTCTATATAAGGACGGGAGTTAACAAGTATTAAAGTAAGTAATATACTACCTATAGTAATAGTATATAGTTGTATAATTTCTATAGTAGTACAGATAACTATTAGAGAGAGTGTAAGAAAATTTGCGGGCGAAGTTATAAAAGAGCGGAGTATAGATCTAATTTATATGCGAAGATTAGGTAAACGCTAAAATAGAAAGGAGTTAAAACCGGACGAAGTAGAAGCTAAAACTAGAAACGTAGTAAGAATTCCTAAACTAGTTTCTAAGTAATATTACTAAAATTAGCTATACGCGTATTAAGGTTTATGTATAAAGTCGGTTTAGTAGTAATAATAGTATTAGCCTGTTAGGGTAGATATAAAGACCTAGTATAAGGAGCGAGAGGCGGTTTCACCGCTATAATCCGAATATACCCTATATTATATAGTCTCGTAATAGCGCGAGATATTACAACTATACTAAATATCTAAATAAGTAATCTAGTTTAAAATATATTTGTAAAATAGAAAATATCTAATTAGAGATATAAATCTAGTATAGTAGATATTTATAACCTATACGCGTTCCGACGGTAGTAAATAATACTACTCCTATAAGTATATCCTTTTACTAAAGAAGCTGTAATAATAGATATTAGAGAATATTAGATTATAGTACAGGAAATTTATCTCTAATATACCTTAATTAACTTAAATATCGAAATAGTAGAAGTTATCTTAGAGAGGAAACTAATAGTATTAGAACTAGGAGGCTAATAATATAAATCGTTAACGCTAACAGCTCCATCCTCTTTAATATATCTATTTATTAGCTCTATAATAATAGAGCTTAGCACTTTAATATACTAGGAAGTACTATTAGATGCGTAGGTATAGTAATTTTCTAGGCCTACTCTACGCTTTATTAGTATAGAAGTCTAAAATACTAGATATTTACTAACTAATTTTTATATCTCTATATAGGTAAATAAGAATATTTAAATAAGTAAGTAAGCTATAATTAAATCCTTCTTTTATAAGGTATATAAGTTTAGTAAATATCTACTATAGTTAGTTAGTAATTTCGTTTAAGTAAGGTATTACTTTTAGGTAGTATCTATCTAAGTATTACAGCTAGTCGAATTTTATTAAAGTAGGGATTACTAGTAATATAAGAAATAGAATAGGCTATATATTTAAAAATAATATAGAAAGTCTACTTAAATCTAAATACTTCTAGAGTAGATATAATATTAGTATACTATAGCTGCTGTAGTTTACAGACGTTTTCTTTAAAACTTAGGCCTTTAAACCTCTTTACTAAGATAAGCTTTAATAGTAGGTTATTTAGCCGACTTTTTACTATAATAATATTAGATTAAACTCCTCTATATTTTACTATAGTAATCTAGTTTTTAATATTAAGCCGGAGATCCTAATATTTTTTATAGTCTTCTTAAGAAGAGCTATATTTCGCTCTTATATATTTATATACTTTAACTTTAAATTTAATAGCTTTAACGAGTGTAAAGTTTTTTAAATCTATCTCCGGATCTATAGTTTCTTTATCTAGAGTATTAAGTCTTTTCCTTTTAAAGACTTCTATTTTATTATACTTTAGGGTTGTATTTTTACTACAAACGTTATTTATATCCGGGGGTTAACTCTTAAGCCTAATAACTATATTAAAATTAATTTAGGTATAGTATTTATTCTATATAAAACTTATTTTATATAATATATAATAAAGGGCTAGGTCTATAGTTATTATTAGTTAGAAGAAGATATATGTAAATAAATACCCACTTTATAATTATCTTAAGAGAAAGGTAATATATATAGCTAGGGCTATAAATATATCTTAGAACCTATAAAGTATATAACTATAGTACTAGATTTAGTATTATAAACTACGGAAGGATAGATATTACTATCTACTCTCCTGCTAGTATCGTATATTTCTAACTCTTACTATAATATACGCCGGGCACGATTTATAAAATAAGAGCGGAGAATTATAGTAGAGAGAATCTTAAAGCTTAGAAGCGCAGCATAAGTAAAGATCGAGGTATTATATTTCTTATATAGCCCTAAAAATTTAAGGGATATAGATAATAAGTATACTAAAAAACTTACGACGTTATTAAAGGTAGAGAATAAGTAAGATATTTCGCAATTTCGAAGTTATATTTCTACTATTATTAATTAGTATTAGTTTAAGGATGCTATTACAGCTTCAGGAATTTCCGCCGAGCAATTACTAGATCTATATAACTACCCGGAGCTAGATTTTCCGGCTAGTTTCTAATTAAAATATCTTTACAGATAATACTAAATTAAAGCAGCTGTAAATATCTATCTAGGCAGCTATTAGGTTATAAATCTATATTTTATAGGTAAAAGCTCTTTCCTATATAGAAATAGATTTTTATACTTTTAGCTAGATCTTAACAACAACCTTAAAACTATACTTATTAAAGAGTATTTCTTTAAAAAATAACTGGATAATAGCAAAATATACTATAAAATCCGGAAATACTAAATATCTAAGAACCTGTACTTTAAGAACTAGTAGTAGGCTCGTTTATACGCGATATCTAAATATAAAGCGAGAAATTTAAAGTAGATTCTCTATTACTAAGAGTTTATATATATATTTAATCTTTAGTTAGATATTCTAGTATTAAAATAGGGTATACGATTAAGCACGTTATATAAGATTTTCGCTATAAAATGCTATAAGATAAGGGTTTTTATTAGACGCTTCTAATTACTAACTATACTTAATAGGAAAATATCTACTACCTTAGGTATATTAAGGAAGTCTGGAACAAAATTCTCCCTAATATATAAGTGAGGCAGAAGCTAAATAGCGCTAATATAAAAGTATTAGAGCTTACCGCTCTAGACGTATATAGGGCTGATAGGGAACATTTATATAGCTAATTGCGTAGCGGCAAGATTTTTAGTATTTATAATAAGTAAGAGCGCGAAGCTATTTAGGTAAAAGTGCTATCTATCTCTTTAGACCGCTTAATTCCTTCTTTCTACAGCTACTTTAAAGATATAAACTACTTTTAAGGCCCTATTAAATGCGTAAAATTACTTATAGAGTTGTTGCTAAGGGATTCCGTATCCTCTACCCTCCTAAAAGCGTCTAGGGATAAGAATTAGAAAGCTAACTAATACGTAGTTTAGGAATCTAAGTCTAAATTTATACTTAAGCTAGGGGATTTATTAGATAGAAAAGATTTCGCACTTCGACAGATATAGATTATTACTATACGCTACTCTAAAGCGAAACTAGACTGGAAACCTAATAAGGCAACCTTATGCGAGATTGCCGCTTACGCATATCGATTAGAATTCAAGTCTACGCCGATCCTCAACTTAATTCAGGGGTCTGCTGATAGACAGATTACTCTTAAAGCCCTACTAGAGGCTCGGACACTAGACCGCTTTAAATATAATACTTCCGCCTTTGAGAACTACGTAGAGTAAATGGTTAGATTTTTTTCTACAGCAGAGGCACTAACAGAAGAGGAGGCGAGAAATATATACGAGGTTGATAATGATGAAAGGCCACCTAAAAGATGTGGGATTCCGAAACCGAAGGACCACAAATAGGACAAGTTGTCACTGTTTTTAGATAAGTTACACAATACTAATGAGCAACAGTACCCTCAGATAACATCTCTCTTTGTCCGCAGATCCGTTTACTTTACCTTTTGGGGTAAACCGGCCCGCATTGTCAATCATAGCACGACTCACGGACATACACGAACTCCCGAGGAGGAGATGGTTGGCGTTGAAGCCGAAGAAGAAACACGGGAATATGCTGAGCAGCAGCGGTTCGCTCAGCTGGCAGAGCAGAGAAGGGTGAGACAAAGACAAGCCGAGCAGGAGAGGGAGAAGCAGAGGCAGTCTGAGGAAGGACATCTGGCTCAGCTATCCGAACGGAGGCGGGCAGAGGAAGAACGGCTGGCTCAGT
>ML986620.1:99240-118430 GCA_010094045.1 Lojkania enalia
GGATATCTGGCTCAGTTAACCGAACGGAGGCAGGCTGAGGAAGGATATTTGGCTCAGTTATCCAAACGGAGGCAGGCTGAGGAAAAACGGCTTGCTCAGCTAACCGAACAGAGGCGAGCTAAGCTAGAACGGCTTCTTCAACTAGTAGAGCAAGAAGAGAGGCGGAGAGAGGGAATTTCTGAGCAGCAACAGCCAGCCCAAATAGCGGAGCAGAAAGGGGAGAGGCAGAAAGGAGCTGAGCAAGAGAGGCAGGCCGAGGAGGAGAGACTCCGGCTAGCAGAGCAAGAAAGCCGGCGGCAAGCTGAGGAGGACAGACACAGGCGAACCGAGCAAGAGCTATTCGAGGCAGACGATACCCAAGAGACACGCACAATTAATAGACGGAAACCTCTTACGAGGGCACAACGCGACAGAGAGACACTTCGTAGCCTATCAAAGCTTGATGGAAAGAAGGAACACGGAAAGAAGCCTAAACCCCCAAGAGGTATAGGTGCTGCGCGAAGAGAAAAAGGCCGTAAACGGGTCACCCAGATTAACTTAGGGGAATCTATAGAGCCTATAAGTCATACACAAGCAGAGTCAGGTAGGTAAACCCACACTCTGCTGAATAACGCTAATTCCCTAGTAAAAGGCGAGCAGCAGCAGACCCAGCTAGCGGTACAAGACGAGGAAGAACGGGAAAGGCTAGCTGAGGGAGAGAGGCAGAGACGAGCTGAAGAGACGGAGAGGCAAAGATAAACCGAGGAGTCGGAGAGGGCGGAGAGGCAGCGACAATCTGAGGAAGAGAGGAAACAGGCTGAAGACCGAGAGAGGCTACCTAAGCAAGCCCTGTTCAATGCAGACGATGTCCAGGAGACGCACACAAGTAAAGGACGGAAACTTCTCACGAGGGAACAACGTGACAGAGAGATACTTGCTAGCCTGTCGAAGCTTGATGGAAAGAAGCAACACGGAATGAAGCCTAAACCCCCGAGAGGTATAAGTGCTGCGCGAAGAGAAATAGACCGTAAACGAATTACCCAGATTGACTTAGGAGAAGCTATAGAACCTGCAACTCACATACCAACAGAAAATAATCAAGAACTGGGTAAGTAAACCCGCAAGCTACTGGATAACGCTAATTCTCTAGCAATAAATGCAACCGATTTCGCTACTCCCTCTCCGAATCAACAGGCGGACACTCGAAAAGTCCCCATAAATTTCAAGATCTTCGAGAGAGGAGCTTGGAGAGTTGAACGCAGTCTTCTAGTTGATCCGTATGAGCCATTAGCTGTAAATGAGGTAAAGCGACTAGCGATAAAGTATATGAGAAAGCACGATGGCATACATATATATGATACAAACTTCCGTAAGCTAGATCCCCGTACATGTTTTGAGGACGTTATAGCAGACAGGACGAACACTATACTTCTGATTCCGGAATCGGAAAGAGACGTTATTCAATTTCCAGACGCTCCTGGATTGCAAAATGAGTCGCAGGCCAAATCAGCAGCTAGCCAACCTAACCTGGTATCTAATTCGCAGCTTGAGCGGGGACATTCTAACGAGCCAAATAATAGAGAATAGAAATTTACTTTTTGTTTTGTACTCCAATTGTATCCATCCATTACAGTGAACCAAATGGCCTAGCTTCAACTTTAGGACCAGTACCTCAGTTCTCCATATTCTCCGCACGAGTCACACCCTGCACAGCTTCATGGTGGTGTCCGCCAATCCTTGCACCACACTTGGGACAACGCGCAAGCTCCATAGGCATACCACACTCTCCGATGGCAAACTATCAATTGCTAGTCAGTACATGTCCGAGAATGCGGCAAGGAATAAGGGGCTAAACAAACTGGATGTCCATTGACATACTTATTCCAGTGGCTTGAATGGGTAGCGATCCCTCTCGGCCCACTAGGAGACATTTGAATATCGAGATACCTAGGCGGCTGCACTTCAAGTTTGTATTATAGTTGCGGGCTGTTTGACTAGTCTAATGACCAAATCGACCCTACCTCACGAAAGTTCCAGGAAGCCGCCCCCCATCTCAACTTCTCCTCTGCCCGGATAGTATTCTGGAAGCTACAGGGTGGGGTTCCTGCCGCACTCCTTCGCCGATGCCCACGGCCAGCTACCGGCTTAGACGTCAGCCTGTGTAAAGGGTTAGTAGAGATTCCTGCCACGAATGGGTCTTCCGGTACTTACCATTAGCCGCATTACCCCGTCGCGGCACAGCCACTCTTCGTAGAAGCCACGGTCCTTGCGCATGAAGCCCTCGCGCATGTCGGCGAACCACCCGTATGCACGGTTGTGATCGCTTTGTCCATCAGGCTCCACCTGCTCCACTAACATGGGCTGTTGAACTGCTAACGTTTGGATATACAACCTACACCGCTTCTTTATACGGCTGGCGATGCAGTTGGTGCAGACCTGCCACGGGTACCATCCCCTTAGAACACGGCCGCCCTCGAGCACGTCAGTACCCTTAACGGGCATCACAAGAACCTTAGGGGCCTTAAAGATGGGGATTGTACACATGTCTCGGAGGGCGCGGTCATTGGCGATGTCCCTTATATACTCCGGGGTGTTGCGGCGACAGAACCTAGTGAAGTCACACGCAGCGAGGTCGTCGGGACCAGGGGTGAGACACGAGGTGGGTGCGCTATCAGTCAGCTAGTGGACCATGTCAGTTGCGGCCACGCGAGCAAGTAGTACAAGCATTACCTGCACGATGAGAGCAATGGTGAAGTGGATATCCCGCTGCTGGCCTCGAGCGCCGATGCACCAGGGTAAATTAAGCTCCACCGTCTGCGGAAACGTTATTTGCGTGGGGAAGTCGAGCGGCAAGCCAGTTGGATTACCCACGACCT
Organism: Lojkania enalia; assembly: GCA_010094045.1. Lineage (NCBI taxonomy): Eukaryota > Fungi > Ascomycota > Dothideomycetes > Pleosporales > Lojkania > Lojkania enalia. The sequence goes on from ML986620.1 coordinate 102,096, forward strand.
TTTGAAGCTTTGGGATGTCAGCGTCCGACTTCGCGAGGGCAGGGTGGGAGACACGTACGTCTTCAACCGATCTGAAGGTTAGGCTGGTTCCATCATTATTGTAGAAGCCTCGGAATTCATTCCCCTCTGCAGAGGATGGAAGTTGGACGCTGAAGAGGGTGCGACGGCGTGCGCGAAGGACCGAGTTAGAAGGGCAGACAGGCTGGTTAGCCAGCGTCTCGTCGTCGCCGTCGACGAGCGCGAGGATAGAGTTCAGATACTAGAGGCTTGCTACGGACATGATTGGAGGTTATCTAGAGAGGTGTAGAGGTGTAGGGGACTGAGAGCAAGTAGGCTGGGCGGAGAAAGTTAACCTCGCGCTGCGATGCTGGGGCCAGTCTCCGCATTCACGCGGAAATCTCTCACCCCGTCAAGGCAGCAAGCGGGGCCGCTCGAGCATGACGTCTGCCGCTGGTCCACTCCATACACATTCTGATACCGGCATTTACTACGCGAAAAGAAGGCGCTTTGTAACTTAAGCGTGAAGTCAATAATGCGAACGTAAATTTTAGATGCGAGGGGTCTTAGATGTTTATAAATAGCTATAGCACATGATTTACGCAGAACTATGGCAATTATTAACATGTGCGCAGAAATCGAGTTGCTTAAAGTCAAAGTACCTCCAATTTGTCTCGGCACGGAGGGTGTCTCGCCACGTAGGACGTTAAAGCTTTATTCGTTCGCGTGGGAAAGCATTATTATGCCAAAACAGCAGATTCATCTCTTTACGGAGTGGTTCTCTGTACGGAGTGAGGGATCTTACTGTTGTAAGAGAAGATGTGCTCTAGTCAATAAGTTAGAGGGAAACTGCGTTGATTGTGAACTAGAGAAAGCTACTTATATAGCCTGGGCCTGCCTAACTATAAACAGTCTAGCCGTAACAACTGTAAAGTCAATCCACCAATGACACCCCATCCATGAATGAGCCGGGCATTTAGTATATACAGCAAGCTAGCTACCGTGGGATAGATCTCGCTCTAGTAGATTGGCAAAATGCTTTTGTTGATTGAGGATAGTTGGGGCAGAGGCTGCAGGGCAGCCTACGCCACGCGTGCCATTAAAGCTCTGCAAGACGATCAGACACGTTGTAGCACGGTTGAACTTGTCTTTGTCTGATTGAGCAAGAGGATCAACGTTAAATGTGACCGGAGTCCCTAAGAAATTTCCTGAAGCGACGGCCGAGTTTACTTTCTCGATAAATTCCTCGCGGTTGGGTGGATAAAAGCATGGGATTAAGATATTGTTAGCGCCAGCACAGCTACCACTTCCGTTAGGGTCTTGACCAGCTGTTAAGCCAAAGTCTGGAATCAAGCTTGGATCTATGGACACGGAAGGTATTACAGAAGCAGAGATGATTGCCACCGGAAGAGCGAGAATAGTAGAAGAGCGCATTTTCAATCAGCGTGATATAGCTCCGGAAAATTTGGGAATGAATATTCTTATACTTGAACTTACTGGCCCTCGCTAAAATTAGTCATGCAGTGAGGACTAAAGGGGTCCACCATCCGAAGCATAGAACAGATCTCTACACTACTGTGGGACCTTTTTGGTACCCGTTGGGAACTGTTTAGTCCCGATCCAAAATTTCGTCAAGTTATCACTTGCAAACCAGCCACAAGTACCACCCTGTTTAACGCTTAGCTTAGTTTGGTAAGACTGCCAAGAGTGGTGCGGGGAAAATCTCGCAGCGCGGAGGCTAAGCAGGGGACCAGCGCTTTTTCACCCTCGAAGGGATGGACTGCGACAACGCACTTCCGTGAGCTTCTTTACTACAGCGCATGCATAAAACGCACGCATAAGACACTCATACAAGGATCACGGTGAGGTATATCATGTCTCTATTGACCGACTTTTTAGGACGGTTGCTAAAGATTTCGAATCTAGCCGCATACTTGAATTAGCGTCTACAACCACCGCTTGAATCCTTCCATCTCCCAAATCATCCCGACCGCTTGAGAATTCTAGAGATGAGTCAGATTGCGTGGCCAACGGGCTTCAGTCGACAAGATTTGGTTGGGTGGGGGAATTTTGGTGTAGTCTGCCTCGACCCTTCCACAGACACGGTGGTAAAGTTCCCTCACCTCGACGAACATAAAGAGCATATTCGGGTCGAAAGGGCTATCTATAAACGTTTTGAGGACCGCGGCGGCCATGTGGGGCTTTTGCGATACTTCGGACCATACGAATCGGGCCTTCGTCTGCAGTTTGCCAAGAACTATGGACTTCGCAAGTATATTCAGGATCATGGAAGGAATCTCTCCTTGGAACAGCGACTTCGCTGGTGTCAGCAAATAGCCGATGCGCTGGCCTATGTTCATTCAAGCGGTGTTATTCATGGAGATCTGGAGGCAGGGAATGTGTTTTTGGACAACAACCTGAACGCGAAGGTCGCCGACTTCGCGGGTTCGTCTTTAGATGGCTCTCCCCTTCTTGTCGCTGTAACTTCTAGCCATCGATATCCCGGGCCATTGTTGTCGAAGCAGGCAGACATATTCGCTCTCGGATCTACTATCTTTGAGGTAATGTGCGGCCGGGCTCCTTATAATGGGAGCACGGACAAGGACATTACGGATTTCTTCGGAGAGTCAAAGTATCCCGAAACAAAAAGTCTAGGGCCTATTGGGGATATTGTTACAGGTTGTTGGCAAGGCATGTATTCAAGTGCGGATACAGTCGCTATGAGCATCAACGGCATGTCATCTCTCCTCGATATGTTTTCATTGCTAACCCAATCTTCAGCTGTTCGGTCCGTAGGTAATCGTCCCCCAAGTAGTCTCTTACTCCCCAAAGTACCCGTATCAACCATCACAATATCGGCATTTGGGTTGCTCGTAATATCGTGGGCTGCTCGACCTTGGGTTGCTCGATCAGTGCATTAATGATTGAACGGCTGCCAGAACTACCTTCAACATCCCGGGCACTCTTCCCCGGTGACTGTAGTGCTGCCTCCCTGCATGACCTCTCCATTTTTCCCCTTCATTGGCGACATATTCGAACAAGGCCCATCCAGTTCGCTGCCTTTGGAACAGTAATCCCACGTTGTGTAGGGTATAACGTGAGGGTTCTCCGTTCGCTTGCATCGAGAGTACTTTTTTACAAACTTTAGATAGCTGCACATTGTGTCTGCCTGAGCTTTGAATAAGATAATTAACAATTGGCGGGAAGTAAAAGCTGTTCAGTGGGGACTAGAGACGCGTAGACGACAGCCGAGTGCTGGGGGGAGACTAAAGGTATCACAATCAAGAGGCAAGGGCCTCTACGAACCTAGAAGCACAGCATTTAGCTAGTAGAACCACTATCTAGATGGGCTTAGCAGCATATATAGATAGTGGTTGAGGGGAAACGCAAGCCTCTGGGGACAGCTGGCTCTTGTTTAAAAGAGTGACGTCGGACGGCGCGGAACGTTTCCGCGTCGCGTCGGGTGCCCGCCAAGCTTGCTACGCGGCATAGCTGCGACTGAAACCGGGTAGGATTGAATGAATGAATAGCTGCGAAGCGGGGACTTCTGCGGCGTATCGTGTTCATCGGCGAAATAATCAGGAACACCCTACAACAGCTTGGCTCGTCATTTCTGAAGCCAGAGGTACAACCACCTGAGCTAGAAACGTTTGGGAGACGGCTAAGTTTCATACAACAACTACCCGTCTACTTCTATCTAGGTCATCAATTCAGTCGCCACAAGATCCGCAGTCAGGCAATGCAGTGTAACCAAAATATCAGAACCAAGGTTCCCCTTCTGGCAGATCCCACCCTCTCCGCCAAACAGAGCTTATATTCCCCCGCCAAAGGACATATACTTTGAAAATTGCTGAGTTTGTAAATAAGATATTATTTGGCTATATATCGATGCTATAATCTTCGTAAACTGGTTGATTCTTAGCAACTAGTACAGAAATGCAATCAGCACTAAAGTTCTATACAGTCTTACACCTAGCTAAAACCACATATCTTGCCTTATCTCAATATTACCATCGACTCTACTATGAACATAGAGCACCAAGAGGGACAGCCTCTGTGGCTAGGGCTTAATCCAACGTCAGCCACAGGATAGACCCCTGCTAGATGTAAGTGAGGGCTTCCATCAAGGTCAAGCTGAAGGAGGTAAATGGCCAACGGCATTTACCAAGAACTACCAATCGAACAGGAACAGTATTGGTTGGACGGTAAAGCTTGGCACAATATTTGCACGTGATCGTGTCAGGTTGTCCTGTATGTCCTGCGAACAGGACGAACAGAACAAACAGGGCGGACAGGGCTTGGCGGAACCGAACTTTTCTATTGCGTAGTTATTGCAATTGAATACCTTCGCTACAAAGTATTCTGAGCACGGCAATCCTTCACTCTCTCTTCACTGAAGACTCCTAACCATGTATCCCTCTTAACCTCCGTTCAGGCATCTTCGCCTCTAAATCGGCGTCCTGCATCCACAGCCCATTCGTCCAAGCCTCCATACTTCGCCATTTGCCGGACGAAAAGTAGAAAAACGTTCAGGCCGAAAATTACCACCAGCGTATCTAAAGAGAATATAAAGACAGCTTGGACGTATAATATTACTATCATCACAAAAATATCTTTTTTCTCAGCATCGTTGGTATTCATAGCGTAAAGTATTGGGGTGATAACGTAAGAGAATATGGAGGGCCAAGCTAGGTCGTCATAAAGTGTAAGGCCTTGGTTTATAAGCTATTACTATTTGTTGATTTTCCTAGGTTCTACTTACGGCGCTCGGATTTGATTATGTTGTAGATTGCTAACAGACCAAAAATAGCCAATGCAAACTGTTTTCCACCTGTCGTATGGATCGCGACCATGATTAAAGCGAATAGCATACTAATCGTAAAAAAAGGTGGTAGAGCACTAAGTAGAAGAGATATAGCCGCCATACCTACGTAAATATGGCGACTACGCAACTCAAAGGCAGGCATCGTGGTGTATATCTGTAGAGCGAGGAAGGAGAGTTGTGGTTAAGTAGAGGCTTGGGCCAGAGTATTTTAGACCTTTATATACACATGTTGGGCTAAAAAGCGGGTAATTTTCTATGCTTATCCTTCAGTAGGTGTAGATGACAAGGATTTAGGCCCTAGCCAATGACAGGGCACATGATCCACTGTGATATCTCGTGTATGCGATAATACGGAGAGAGCACCCTTTTTTAGCTGGCTTCTAGTCCCCTAAGCCCTTCCTGGAAACGCTCGTGTTTCAATTGACGATAATACGCTTCAACTATATGTCGGATTCCGTCTTTAAGCGTCTTCCCTTCTTGCTTGAATATCTCGCTCACTACGTCGTAGTAATGTTTCTCGTCGCAGTTTCTGAGTGGATTTGAGAGAATCAATATTGTATCCTCTTTAGTGAAAGAAGAATGAGGGTTTTTCTTGTGATACGTCTGTATGGCTTGGTTGATTAGATGGCAACAAAATTTGAGAATATCGTTCCAATGATTCTCGCAATCCTCCTTGGTACGATTAGGTAGCGGTTTCCTATTACGATCTCCCAAGAGTCTCATGAGGAGAGCCTCTGATTCCTCCTGATTCCAAGGATGGCGTGACAGCCTTTCTTGTTAGCATAGATAAGAAGCCGCTGCTTAATCTACCTACTTAGCTCCCATCTGTGATTTTCGCTCTCGTAGAGGAATGAATAAGATTGGATAGATAACCATCGGAAGAATTATGCGGGAGAGGGGTTTTAAGGCGCCCTTCTCTAGACATTTCCCTATACAGCAATAAGAGCAAGCGTACGCAAACCTTATGCAAGTCAGACAGCCTTCGGCCCGCATTTAGTAACGTGTTCCAAATATATATATATATTCCTGGGATTACGCGTCTCATAGTACAGATTGTAGTAGTAAAGTGTAGTACTTTACTAATCTAGTAACGAGAAGTGACTGAAGAGAATTCAGAGCTCTCAAACTAGTATGCTGTATAGTAGGCAGCTAAAGCGAGACCCTTTATCTCAACTGTTGCTACTGGATTACAGGTATAGGCTTATTCTCCGTCACCCAGCATTACTCTCCTAAGATCCAGAAACAGCGAGTTACTTATATTACAATGGCCTTTGATATTAATAATATAGGATCGGTTAGATTGGTCCATCTATACTTAACTCTGCTATACAATTTGCTCCGTCTCAAGCTACTATAAATGCCTAAATATGGGGTCAGGAAAATCGTATAAAGAGGGCGGGGACTAGAGACCATTATAAAACTAATATTCGAGGAACTTTCTAAATATTAAGGGTATTGGGGGGCTGCAAAAAAAAGCGAGTGTTTTATAGAGCCCCTTAATAGTAAGGAAGATAATGAACACTATGACGACTCTATCACCTGTATTGATGGATGTGCTGATGGTTGTCCTGACCTATCGGTCAAGACATAGTAGAGAAATATATAGTACATGAGACTGCTTAGTCAAGGGCTGCGTATATGATCCGGCACGTGACCTAGACCCAGATCGAAGTTTGAATCGTTGAACAGCCACGCCGCGAGTAAGAAATATGACAACGGAAGGGAACTGTTCGATCTCGGTGGAGGATAGGATTCAGAGTCTATGGACGCAATTCGGGTCTTTCGAACTTGGCAGTATCTTTCTTATTCCGAGGCGTATTTTGTCTTTCCTCATGTCGCTTATATAGATCTTGCCGGACGAAGGATTGACCGCAGTTGGTAACCTTGCCATAATATATTTTTTTTGAGTTGTCTGCAGAAAATAAGCTGTCTCTATCTTATACATTGGTAGCCGAGGTGTGAGCTCAAGACGGCCAGGCGTAATGGTGAATTGAAAAGTGTGAGCGACATACGATTTAGCTGGTGCTCTTTCCACAGCCCTCGCTCTTACACTTAAACTTTCTGTCCGGATTCTTTTCTTTCTTTCGCAATAACCTGGTTACGTCACTGGCCTGGCTGCCAGCGCTATTACGGTTGTCCTGGTCTCTGGTAATTTGATGCTGTAGAAAAACAGTCAGAAGCTAATATAAATTTGGAAGTGGAAATGTATACATCGTCATCTTCTGTGGGTCTTGGCGTGGGCCTGGATAGAAGGCGCTGGCCTTGCATGAAGGTAACCGGTGCAGGGCAGTAATGAAATAGAGGAAGTCAGAGTATAGCAGGGAAAGCGTGCATGATATACTGTAGAGGATCGGCTTCACAAGCGGCCCTTGCTAACTTGAGAGTATGCTTCTCATTAGATTTTTATTTTTTTTAAACGGGATTGGCTGTACGTGGGTCTTAGGCTAACGATAGGAAGAGCAACCATTTGGGTCTAAATCATTACTTCTATACAGCCGGACATACAGCATCACGCGTGGCTATGTTGATTGCAGAGACGTAAGGGGCATGGCGAAATGCTTTTGGGTCCACATTCCTTCCTATAGAATGAATTCTAGTGTCGCCTAAGGTTCCCCAGTCTAGTAAACAGTCTTTTATTATTCGGTGGCGAGATTTGAATGTTTTATTAAAAGAAGGCTACTCTACGCAACCTCAGCTCTTTTAAGACAAACAGGATATCCCTCTATTAGCGCCCCTACGTCTTTAGAGTAAACAAACTCGTCGACGTCTTGTCCAGCGAAAAGAATCCTCCCAGGTACAGCTCCGTTCACCGCGAAGTGCAGAATATTATCATAGGCAAACTTGCCTATTTTTTCTTTTACATTCATAGCCCAGCAGCGGTTGAGAACCGCCCAATCCATTATTACAAGCTGCAACATGCTTGTACCCTCCTCGGTCTTTCGTTCAGTCAACACTCGGGCTGAGAGGCCATTTGCGGACCCAGTAATATCAAGAATATGATAGATGCTCGAGATGCCGCCTAACCCATCTGGCTGGCGTAAGGCTGTGGTGATGATCTGGGTATTCTGTGGTCTAAAACGGTGGTCAGAATCTAGCGCACAAGAAAGCACTGCATAGCTTACTCTCCATTATTATTTGCAGTTGTATCTTGCTTATAGCTTTCTAATCCTGAGTTGGCGGAATGAGAGCGAGGCGCTGAGTCCGATGATAGTACGAAGGGAGAATCATTCGGGGTCGTTATAGGAGGCCTATTCTCACGACTCAAACACGAGAAACTGAAGTCGCTATCGCCACGATTGTTTCTTTCAGCTCCTTTCCAAGCCCTCCAACCCTTCCAAAGTTGAAAAAAAAGGACGAGGGCTAGTATAAAGCATTCCAAAATGCAGTGCGCCTATTCACATTACCACAGGAGCTAACGAGCATGGCGAACTTACCAAATAAAACCCAACCTCATTAGGAATAAATACAAACCCAATAGTAGCGGTAAATATACAGAACCAAATGGTTACAAAGCAAATAAACTTCCTATCCTTAATATATCCTTGTCGGAGGTAATAGGTAATAAATCCGATAGCACACCAGTGGAATACAAGATATCCAGAAGCCGCGATCGCCCTCCCTTTTAAAGAGTCAAGGGAACAGGAGATAAAAATGCCCACAATTTGTACAACGCTAGCTATAGGACTGAGCACAAAGGCGAATATTTGAAGTATCAACACCCTTGTTCTCCAGAAAAGAAAGGCCTGGAGTTGTGTTAGTAATTTCTCTTGAAGTAGTGAGCATACAAACTTCGATAATCAGTCCATACAACCAAAAAAAGCCTAATAATAAGAGGAGTGGAACTTGTGTCGAATGCATCGCTTGGTAGACACCGAAGCCAACAGTGCTAGCAATAACGAATACAAGCGAAAGGAAGAAACCACACCTCGTATTCCGACCATATTCCTTCCAACGCCGTGGAAGCGTCTCTAGATCCCAGAGACGGAATAACTGGGCAAGGCCAAGCAGACCAATAGCCGCCACACAGGTCAGAGCTGCAGACAATTGACTAGGCATCGTGGTACGGTCGATGAGGAGAGATAAGTGTATGCACAAGGCACGGGCAACAAACATGCAGGAAAGCAACCGGTGAAGGAAAGACTGAGAAGGACAGCAAAGCGGCGAGTGGAGGACGAAGGACGTCTCAGCCTTGTTGGGGGGCGTGGATATATATCACGGAATCGGCATCCTCACGCCCTAATCAGTCTTAGATCTCGCATGACGCGGCAGTATAAGCCGTAGGCATTGACAAGTGGAGGCAAGTAACGTACGGACTCACGCTAGATGATCGCCTACATTTGCGGAAAGCGGTGATCGGGCAAGCGACCCCAGTTATCAGGGATAAGTGAAGTTCTAACTCTATTATGGGTGGGCCCTCCTTGATAGCCAAAGATGGTTAGAGCATGGACATTATGTCCAGGGACTAACTACTTTTGAATCCGCAGTGTATCGCGACCTCCCGCACTGCAGCACCTCAACCTCTCCTGTATATCATTCGAACATGGTGGGTGCTACACAGTTTATCTTATCTTTCGGGCGAGCGGTCCGTGTGCAGTGGCATGAAGCTGAAGACAAATCCATCAAGTTCTCTATAACCTGCAGCAAGGATACTCCAGGCGGAATTGAAAGACTAAGTGTCTGTGACGTCTCTTCGTGGACTTACTCGGAACGAAACAGAAGCGACTCGAACGAGATAGCTTTCGAGACCTCCTTACGAGATAGAGATGGAGACCAAGAAAGTTCAAACGACACGGACTCTAATAAACAAGTTAAAGCACTCCAAACGAAGGTTGCGGAACGTTGGGACAGGACTGTACAGATACTTCAGCAAAATGCTGAGTTATGGGGAAACTCGGCCTATTTTTTTGGAATCTCCGAGTTTCATTCGACAGCGGAGTTATCTTACCGGGCCTTGAATGACTCTAGTCAAGAGTTGCATCTCTACCAAGCGCCTTTTCATAAAATCAACTTAGCGTGCTTCGAGGAGGAGAGCATTCGATCTGCTAAATGTAGGAACCCCTCTATCCTTGAGGCAAATTGTCGGAGGTCGCTACTAGGGAGTTTGCATCCTGGGTATGAGAAGCTGGACCCGAAGGAACACAACCGTATCTGGAAGAGACATGTACGCAATATAGAACAAGGGAACACTCTTCGTTCACTCTGTAAAGATAATGCAGGGTTACTGTTGACAGTTGCGCCGAGTCTTAGCGCCAAAGAGTATGTTCATTTCTTACTGTATTAACGCTGACGACTTATTTGTAATAGTCTCAATTTCGTATCCAAGGAGCTAGGCAGAGGGCTTTCAGTCTTAGATTTACTGGGTCAAGAAACGCTTACAGAGTCGAAGAAATTCGGGATACTGGAATCTAGATTGCTTAGGTATTTACAAGGGGATCTGCCCCAATCTAACCCGAGGCAGAGAGTGATACGAGAGGGTAGTAAAGTTATTTCCTAAGCCTTGGATTCATTTCAGCAGCACCTCGATGATTCGTACTTCGGCTTAGCTAACTTCTCTAGGAGCCAACCCACATAGGGATGCCCTAAATCCGACATCGACTGGAATCATCGGCGAAGTAGACGCGAATATGATTCGTCTATTTCCGGAGCTTGGTGGTATTGAAGAGCGGCAAAGTGGTCATCCCACGCCTAATAGTCACTGTGGCGTGAGTGAGGAGGCTCCCTCGTTAGAGATACCATCGGCATGCATGGAGGAAATCTTGCATGGAGAGGGTGGCGGACCATATGATATTTTCTACTTGTAATATTTCTCCCGTTTTCATTGCTCTTTTAGTGGTAATATAGGCCCTAGTATGTTAATGAAAGGGATTTCGGTTTCGTCTGGCTCCGTCTGGACACCAAGGCCCTCAAAGAGCAACACACTCGAGCCAGACCGCCACTCCGTCACTTTATAGTAGTTGCCTTCACTGCTTCTATCCACGTCGTCGATTCGAATTTCTGCGGTGCCGCGGGAGTCCTTGGAGGACGGGAGAAGTATAAGAATGGCAACATGTTTTGGTGGCACCGTCAAGCGTCCGGCACGAAGAGTAAGGAGCTTTGGCTGGGGCCGATCTTCATTGTGTTGCCTCTTGGGAATCATCATTCTCGCGCGTGTTTGTACAGTGAGCTTAACATCATTCGCCTTCGTAGTTAGCAGTGAAGTTATTCGTCTCTTGTTCTGACACATACTGTTGTTTTAGTAAAATCCTCTAGCAGGCTATTGAATATTTCGTTGCAGTTCGTTGTCAGTTGGTATTCGAATATTTTCATCTTTGGGTTAAGGGTGGAGAGTTGTTTGACTTCCAGTTCACCTAACCGCGAAACGAGTTCACAGGCTAGTCTCTGCATGTTGTCTGTCGGTGGAAAAACCACAAAAGGATCCATTGTAATGCAGTGCACAATTGCTATGGAGTGGGCATGACAGGGTGGGCCATCTAGCAGAACGAAGGCATATTTATAAGGATATTATGGGTGAGGAAGTTGGAACGATTGTCCGGAGTCGGATGATTGAGCATGTGGGGTGGCGTCACGCGATCAATAAGCAGCGGAAAAAAGATTTTCCAGTATTAAAGAATAAGCTCCATTCGATATGATTAGTTTTGAAGAGTATAAATTGTAATGGGGACCACTGCAACTAACTAACTTGAACTGTTAGGGCCCGCTTCTGAGTCGACTCCGGAGAGAGCATCATAAAGTCTTGTAACATTAGGGTTTCTTGAAAGAGTCTGGAATTCGCTCATGGATGCCGAGGGTTGCGAAACACTGCCAGTGCTGTTTAGGGCTTGGCCGTCGCTCTGGTTGGCCCCTCTGGTAGCAGATGTAGACGTACTCCCCCGCTGGATTGAGGCGGTAGAGGTGCTTGGTTGGTTGTTGGAGGGATCAGAGGTGGAGTTCGAGGGACGATTAGACATGCTGGATATGTTCAAAGTAGAGTAATAAAGATGGTTCCTATGTAGATGTAAATATGCTATGCAAAGGCAAGCATTGCTTATCCTCACCTTGGTGGCTTCAATTGTGTATAGGGGCTGCGAAGGCTTCAAACTGTTTTGATACAGCAAATAGTGCTTGCTGTAGAAGGAACGCCGATAGTAAGGATTATGCTACTGCTCGAAGGAGGGGGAAACGATATGATCACAAAGAGGCGTAATAGGCGGATGGTGATATATGCGTGAGTGAAGGAATGCTTCAAACGGGAGAGAGTAAAGAACTAGCTTTGATTACTGAAGGTGATCACGAAACTTTATACCTAATCTCCCATCCCCGCCCCCGCTCCATGCTCTCCCGGCATCTTCAAGCACAGCTGCAGAAGCGATGCGGCGTCGATCGGTTCTTGCCCACGCCCCTCCCTCACTGGTCTTACCCGCTATTGCACTGTCAAACATTGCTGCAGGTAGGCCCGTAGGAATAAGGCGGCTTACACACGGAATGACACTTGGTGTTAATTTAGCCTTGGAGCATCGCGGGAGTTCCCCAGCTGCGAGGCATGGGAATAGATCCAGAGTGCATCCTCTCGATTTTTCCTCTGTTGGCCAACTACTTCGTATTCTAGGGGCCTGTCGTGTGTTACATTTTTGGTTATCAATTGCGTGGCATGCGGGATAAATAGTCTTTTCTTGAACTGTCGAGTATGGCTATCGAATTAATAGCAGCATTGCTAGGGTGGGTCATCGAGCTGGCGAGACCCGCGGCTCCTACCCTGTGTAGGCTGCCGCATTGTTGCGAGGCTTGCATACTGAATGGCAATTCTATTGCCAGTAAATCCAGAAGTGGATCTAGTCGACGTTCGAGAGCTCGCTATGTGCAAGGACAAACATATCGAAGTGTTAGGTTTGCCGTAGATTCTCCAATGGAAATGATTGGCTCGGTTCAAGTAACTGATGTAGAACAATGCAAAACTTCCCGCTTACCAATCCATCTCCCCAAAAATCCTTGCTCGGTTAAGTCTTCCCGTTGCTCATCTGGTGTTCCCCATTACCCTTGCTCAGTCAAATAATCCCGTCGATCCATCCATTTTTGCTCAGCACCCCTTGCTCAGTCATTCCTAATTTGCTCATCTATTTCGCCCTGCCCGGTCGTATTGCCACCTGTTATCGACCCCTTTCTTCCAACTCCCTAGCACAGCCCAATTCTCCTCACTTTCCCGTACATATTCGACTCATCATGGACGGATCTGTTCAGATAGTCAGGTCTTTGGACGATTACGATCCCCAAAACTTGTCGCCAGAAGTTCTGGAGGAGACGCTGGCCTCATTGAAGCAGCGAATGCTGAAGACTGAGGCAGCAAAATTATTGCTGCCAGCAAAGGAGTCGCTATTGAGTCGCGTTGCACTAGGGCGACTATCCAGCTTCCTCAGCCTCGTGTTCAACCCTGAGAAGCAGCGAGATCCAAAAATACAAGCCCTCCGGGGATTGGATCCCACATCTTTAATCATCTGCGGATTATGTCTCACTCAGAAGGTTCTAGACAGCATGAGAAAGGAACTCTTTAAGGTATTCGTCGAGCAAGCCATGATTGCTTCGCGACGGAGCGTCAATATCATCGCGAAAAGCGACGACATTAATAAGGTCGTGCTAAATTCGGCGGCTGATCACGATTTCGTGAAGAGTAAGGGACTTTTTAATACACAATCTGCATAAACACTAACCAGAATGCAGATCATCTCAACCTACGACAAATGACTAGTACCTCCAGGCCTCTTACTCTTCAATATTCTTTGGCTGGAAGTCCTTGCTGGTGTTATTCTGGAGTCCCACAACAAGGGAAAAGGCAGACTATGTTCTCTCGTTTATTAACGAAGGCTATTCCTGGCTTGGTCACTACGTTCCTCCCTTTGGAAGGGTTTATGGACGGCCTAATCAGAGTGGTGGTCGCGTTCGACCAGTCCCTTCTTCAAACATTATTTGGTTGGGCGAGTCACGGGACTATTGGCGTAGGTACGTGATCCATGGCCTAGGAGCAAGCGTGTTACTGACTCTCGCAAGAATGTTTTTCAGTGGGTTGCGCTGTGAAAAATCAGATTGCCTTACTATTTGGCGACGATGTTTTCGAGGCAGTCATTACGAGTCACATGTGGACTCGGGATACTGGAGAGATCGAAACAAAGTGTCTAAAGGTGGATGTCTACCCGGCGCTGCTTATGGTGATCAGTTTGACCGTTGGCTGGACATCATGCTACCAATTTGTAAATTCGGCGTATATATTATAAACACTTGGCTGATCCGCCTTTCGCCCTAACTTGTATACCAGGTGGTAGTTTCATCTGTCCACTGCCCACCGTCCTAAACAGTGTCGAGCCGCCGCTTCCTTCTTGAAATAGTATCTCATCGCAAGATTCGCACGCAAATATTCTTTCGGAGGTGGTTGGATCAAAATGGTGTACTGCTTTCTTGTCGGCATCTCTAAATGTGACTGTCGTGGAATTCTGCCAGAGATTCTCCTGTGATGATTAGACTGAGCCCAGAACTAATTTGTTGCCATTAATCATACTAATTCGGCTTTTGTTACCGCCATATTCTGTGCCACTCTTATTCGGATTTCAAGTGAAGGTCGATAGAGTAGGGTAGGTCCCAAGTGCAGCAGATAGTAATCTTAGGGATTGAGGTAGCAATGTCGAGGCCAGTGTATTGACTGTAGAAGGTTAGACGGAGGTAACTCCCAGTAAAATAGCGCCATCGTACCTTCAAGGGCGTAATATAATCGTGACGGCGAAGTGAGAAATGGACTCAGAAGTGGAGGGTAGAAAGGAAGGCTGCTGACCCAGGCGGTAACTGATCGTTCGTAGTTCTACTAAGAGGGTAGAAAAGTTGTAGTGAAGTAGAGTGCACTGCGATTGGGATAAATTGTGCCACGAGCACTAAGATGGAGGAAGAACTTGCGAAGAAAATCTGTCACAACCTTGATAAACATCGCAGCTGCCCTGGTGTTGGTGCCCGACATGAGAAGGTCAACTGGGCCGATTTTAACCCCAAACCGTGTTCTTGGGCATGTGTTTGACTTTCTTTCGCCGATGACCATTTCAAAGTCTGCTATAATCGCCCGCATGATCGCGGTGTCCTTTGATGAGTCGATAAAACGCGCAGCAACCTAATGCCCGAAAGCCCATATATAAAGCTCCTGCCGGGCCTCCGGCCAGTTTTCGCCTGGCTCAGCCCCACCTTCTCGAACGCAGAGCATCACGTGCGTGACACCCACTGGGACCCACCTCATGCGTCGGAACAGGCAGCACAGCTGTTTTAATCAGCCACAATGATCGATTCCAGAGACTTTTGGCATTGCGCCCTGCGCATGGTCGTCGCCTGTCTTTATTTACCGGCTCATCATCAGCAATGGCGACGAGTAAAAAACACGCTGAAACATTCAGCGAACTCGCGAAAAGAAGGCCTAAGGGTTGTTAGACGTGGGTCGCCTACACATTAATGAATGGCTGTTTCTTAAACAAGGCCGATTCCCACGCAAAGCTATTGGTGCGCTATGGATGTACACAAATGTGTCACGGCAGTGAAAATACATGTTTAAGCAGGGTTGTGACGCCACTACTTAAAATCGCTATTGACGCTGCTAACCGCTACAAAACGCAACCCTTACTATTGACCTGAAGCACTACTAAGAGTTTCTCACGATCCACGCTTCTTTGACCGTCATGGGCTTGCCGTTTGCTCGTTGGTGTTCTATAGCTCATGACTAGTCCATCATTGGGAAGTTGTGAGAAAATTCCGTCGCAAGAAGCTCAGGATTCCTCTAATAATGCAATAAGTTAATTGGAATGCCTAAGCTAAGGAGAGCATCGGGATAGATATAGAAGGTTGACAACTGTCCCTGTGATGTCCTTGACGAGGACCAGTGATGGCTTAGGAGGGTTTGCGCCGTATTCAGCTAGGGGGTCTCACACGTGAGGGCGCTCGGAACATGATGAATTGGTCATGATCTGGTAAGCTTTTCATTCCAAAATAAGCCGCGCCTCTAGCTCGATATGGCGCTCTGCTCGCCGTGGGCTCATCTATCTGCACCGGGACACCGTACTACCGCCTCCGCAATGGCCACCAACACTACGCCAAGTATCTGGACCAAAATGGAATACACACCACCCCTTGGCCAATGCAATTCCAAGCGGCCTACCATGCCGGCGAAATACCCCTGCCCCCGCCCCTCTGAAGGTAGGTCCGCATCGCCGACTACCGGACACACCTCGTCTAACGCCTACTAGAGCACTTCGAGCTACGAGCGCGACTATAACCACCACGCATCCTTCCCCTCCGAAAACGAGGCCCCGATGAACGAATACCGAAAACGGTTGCGGGAGGTTGGGTTTACCGATGATGGAACCCATGTCATTCTACCATGGAGTGGTATCTTGACGCTGGGGGAGACTA
The DNA here is from genome assembly GCA_010094045.1 of Lojkania enalia. Classification (NCBI taxonomy): domain Eukaryota; kingdom Fungi; phylum Ascomycota; class Dothideomycetes; order Pleosporales; genus Lojkania; species Lojkania enalia. The sequence continues at coordinate 118,324 of ML986620.1, forward strand.
AGAAGAGTGGGCTTTAGAGTGCGAGTGGGCTTAGGTCGAGCAAGGGTTGATAAAAAGATGCTATCCAGCGTAGCGTCGACCTAATACACTTTCGGGAATTTCGCGAG
>ML986620.1:119240-204660 GCA_010094045.1 Lojkania enalia
GACCACCGCACTCCAGCCTCAAGCCAAAATCCCCGGGTCACCAGCCCAGACACAAACCCCCATACAATCCCGTCCCCCTGCCTCCGGATCACACTCATCAGTCGCAATATCCACACACTCATATCCGTCGTCCGGACACTTGAAGCCCGCCAGGCCGCCGCAGGGAAACTTCTTCTCTGCGCAATTCAACATCAGCATCAGCCTACGCAGGAACATACACAACACCTCCACACCGGATTCTGAAACAAAAGCCCCGGAGCACCAGAAAATTGTAGACAAGTAGAAGATAATAGAGAAAGAAAATGAACATTATATCTCACACACCCTGTACACAAATCCCGAAGCAGTCCGCCCACCCTTTCTCTGGATCGCATTCGTCGTACGGATTATCCACGCAGTTCATGCCCCTCGGACAGCGAAAGCCTGCGTAACCGCCGCAGCGGGGGCCGTCCGTCGGAATGGGCTTAGTGGGTACAGTTGCGGTGGATGTAGTTGAGGTTGGCTTAGGGGCGCGGACTATTACGCCGCAGGGCTAGATAAGGTTGTAAGTACATGCGTATAAATGGGACAGTATGGGGAGTATGAATACCTGGGGAGTCGGCTTGGGACAGTTGACTCCCTTTTCCATCCAATTTTTCCAGCATGCTTCTGCGGCATTATTCTTGCATTTGCATTCCTGCGATTTGTTGATCAAATTACCATACTAACGTTATGTTTGGTTTTTTTTTTTTTTTTTTTTTTTTTTTGGGGGGGGGTTTGGGGTGAGCGTACGGCAATGAGAGACAGTGGGCATATTGGGGGTTTGCAGTAGCAGAACTTTCCTATAGGAATGTCTCCCTCAGGACCGGGAAGAGGATTGGCGATAGCGAAGGTAAAAAGAGTAGTGAAAAGGACAAACGACTTCATAGTGACTATTATCTTCAGATCACATCAAAAAGTGAACAGCTGAAAGATTGGCTTGTAGCGCTATGGGAAGAGACCGATTATGAAAATCTTGGGGCGAAAATATATACATCTTCATATACGCCAAGATTTTCAAAGTAGACGTATACGTAAATGACACATCAGCTTGTTTGAACATAACCGCGAAGCCATTTTTTTTTTAGTAGACACGGAAGTACGGACTGGGAACTTGGTGTTCCAGACTCTTCGCACTACAGCCTAGACAATCTGGGATTTACGAGTTTATGGTTGTACGGCAATATTGCAACTCGCATTCGTTTCCATTTCACACCTAACGCCGTCCAAAAACCCGGGGTGCATGACTCATGTCTTTCCTCTCGTACATCGACCGTTCGATTGTTTAAAACTTATGTTCTTCGATATAGGGGTTGTTTGGGTTCATAGCTTTGAAGAACCTTTCGTTCTTTCCATAGCTTTCGTCTTGGCCTTGAAGTTCTTCACGAGCTGTCTGACGCCAAGGTCCAGCATAACATCTTCCGACCCACCTGGTATACGCACTCCTGGCGCCTCTCGGTATATACCTATAGTAACGTGTTAGCCGGAGCACTTTCTTACCGAGAGATCTGAGGAATCTAGGAATCTAGAGGTGTAGCGTTTGCGATGCTTACGTTCGATTAATTCACCTTGGCCGCTGCGCGTGTAGCCTGCATCATATTAGATTCTCTAGTGCTCTCAGCGATGACTCGAGAACCCACCGTTACCACCGAACAACAACATAGCACATTGGGCGCACTCATTCAAAACAATTCCGGCCTGCGCCTTCGCCATTGCTGTGAGACCGCCCAGCTCAACGTCAGCTATCTCTTTCGGGAGCTTGGTCATTTGGTAAACGAACTGCTCCACCCAAGCCCATTGGCTCTCAAGCAGGGCACCACATTTTGCTAATCGGTGTCTAACCACGGGCTGCTCTACGAGGGGCTTGCCGAATGCCTCGCGTTTCAAAATGTACTCCATAGCCGAGGCCAGCGCAACACGGGCTTGCCTCGTAGCGCCAATTGCAATTGTGAGTCGCTCGTGGTTGAAATTGGTCATAATATACTTCATTCCCATACCTTCGTGGCCAATTAAGTTCTCGACCGGTACTTTAACATCGTCCAGCTCAATGAATGTCGTCCCAGCTGAGACTTGACCGCCTACTTTCAGCCTTCGCATGCTGACGCCTGGGTAACCCCTCAAGGGCACCACAAGCATCGACAGCCCCGATGGGCCTGGCCCGCCGGTTCTCACTGCCATACTCGCATATGACGACCATATCCCATTTGTGATCCACTTCTTTGTGCCATTTACGATGTAATATTTCCCGTCCGGTGTCTTGGTTGCCGTTGTGGCGATATTGGCAACGTCGGAGCCCGCAGCTGGTTCGGTGATAGCGATGCACGTCCGCTTCTTACCAGTGAGAAGCTCGGGTAGGAATCGTTCTTGGAGTTGCTTGCTACCGTATTTGAGAATGGGTGGGACGCCAAAGGACATTCCTGTTGTGAGCGAGCCTGACGGACCAGCGAGACCGGAGCGCGCCATCTGCCAGGCATGTCAGCTTCCCATCTTCTATCAAGTATACTAGATAGAAGTTAAGAGAACATGCGTTTAAAGAAGCCATATTTAATAAAAGAAAACTTATATGGGATAGGAAGGCTTGCCCGGCTTTAGGTTGCGATGTGCTTTCCTTGAGCGCCGCACCCCAGGCCCGGCGAGTCGAAGCCTACAAACTGCCCAGACAAAATAAGAGCGCGCCATACCTCGTCCGTATAAATCATTGTATGGATGTAATCAAACTCCTCAACCTTGACTACGCCCAGGATATCATGGATCCCAAGCCGCTTGAGCCATTCTACAGGCAGAGGTGCGGGGAGCGAGGGGAGCAGCATCCCTGCCCTTGCAAACGTCTCGAAGACATGCTCAGGCACTGTCTCCTCGGTATCCCATTCCAGCGCATTCTCCAACAAGTTCTTCTGTAGAAACTCTCGGCATGCCTGCTGCCACTTCAGGTGTGTAGGCTTGTAATACGGGGATGGAAGGCCAGCGAGGTACGGCGGTTCCGAGAACGGCACGATGGGTTGCGAGGACATAGTGGAAATGGGACCGACTAGACGATCGAGGAGGTGGAAGTGACAAAGGGAAACCGATGCTCTTCTCTAGGTACGCTACATGCTGAGTGAGGTTATAAGAAATTACATGAGCTATGCCGCTTTCACGGTGTTTGATGATGCGGAGGTGGAGGTAAGCCGGGGTAGTTGGAAATGAACCGAGGTTCGTTTGGACTCTCTGAACCTTCACGCCCTTGAATAAGTACGACCCATGCCATTTACCTTTCGAGGTTCATCCCAACACCAAGGTTGTTCAAATGTATAGTATTCGCTCATCTATCTGATATTGCGTCTATTTGATACTCGCTTTCATGTTTGAGGCTTTGAACAGGCTCGATGTCTTAACTAGCGAGACTTATATTTCTGTCCAATATTGTTGATCGTCAAATTTTCCTATACATCAACTAATCACAGAGTGCGAGTCGAGACAATGATCAATGCAATCCAAAATCTATATCTGGAGTATAATTTTTTTTTTTTTAAAAGGAGGAGAGACTATTACCTCTATATAGAAGTTCTCCAACTCGTCTTATCGACGCAGCACAAAAATGTTGTCGTAAATGACGACGGTCTCCCATTTGATATATCCGTAGATGAGTTTGCGTACAAGTTATTATTGCAAATGCAGGCCTTTCTAACTATTGAACGAGTTCTTTTTTGGGAAGAGTTATGAAGCCTAATTTGGGACTTTTGATAGCCGATGGCTCTCGAGTACATTGATGGAATGAGAAAAGTTACGAAGAAGTTAAAGGGTTTTTAAAGACGAGAGCGAAGTTGAACCGTCCTGCCACTTTGAGACAGACTTATAGATGGAGGGAACACACTTCGGGGTCTAGTGGCGCTTCGTAATAACGAATTTAATGGTGGGACCTCTGACGGGTACGTGCACAAACCTACGCTCGTCTTCTATTATCGTGCGCTTTCTACTCGTTCAGCTCTGTTTTGTGCGCCGTCGGGGCGTTTCTGTAGGTATCAATATTTCTAGCGTCTTTAATAATAATTCCCGCGAATCTCAGCGCTTGCTAACTCCAACATCGAACGTGTTTCCTCAGCTGGCGCCTGGTCCCACCTGGCGCACGCCCACGTTACATTTTGCCGAATATCAACATAATACTATCTCCACCAATATGAACGTTATTGAGGAAGCGCTTGCCGCATTAAATTTGCAAGAGCTAGGATAATCAAGATGTATTACTACGGTAGCTAGGTTGATCGAGCTATATTATCTTGTCAATTCAGAAGCCTCTTACTCTGATCTCTACCAATTGGAACAGGAGTATTGGGACTGGTACCTAAGGAGACAGTTAGCTAGATGATAATTCTTGGCACAACCCTTGCACGTGAATGTAGCAGGTTGGCAGGTTGGTAGGTTGGCGGGTTAGGGACCAAACTACTTGACAGGCCTGACACTAGGGCTTAGTCCCTGGAATGATTCTCTATATAAACTGGTAGATTTCTTCACCTAGATCGAGCTTTTAATCCATTTTGGGTAAGGCGACTAGTGTTGCCACTATCAAATTCTTAATGAGCTCTACAACGCCCATAGTGAGAGATTTAGGTCTTGAACACGGCAATAGCAGGAAGACAGACTATGAAGACGCCAGAAAATAAGCAAAGGATGGGCTGTCTTCACTAATTTCCTTGGATTTTGTGTATTCTTCACCCATACCCCTGACTTGGAGGCTGCAATGTAAGATTCTTACCGATTCCACTGGACACCATTAGCTTTTGTGTTTAGTAATAATCTATCTTTCACGGACCGAATGATGTCAGTGCTTCTAATATCTATGCTCAATATGTATCTCCAAGAAAGTCCAATAAGCCGAAGGCTTGACCGTGCTTCCTTTTCCCCTTTGGGGTTAGTTTAGAATGCATTGAGTCGATATCGAATACATGCTGATTCTATTGATCTTACCGTTTGATTCAATTGATTCATTGGAACTACCGCCAGCTCAATAAATAATTTGAAGATCTAGTATGAAGTGGAATGAAACACACGTTATTAATGCATACCAATCTCCTTGTTTTTACGACCATGTTTACACTCACACCTCAAGCTAATCTCAGTAGCTATCCTTCCACGGGCTAGAATGGGCGAGCTAAAGTTCCGCTTTTCTAGTTATTAAATCTCTAGACGCATGATAACTGGCTCTCAAGTTTCCTTTATAAGGAAAAAGGTAGAAGAAAAATTGTAACTGGTATCGAATACTGATATAACATGTCAAGCATCTTGGACCTGCCCGCACTAGCGTACACTACTAGCAAACAAGTGTTCCACACGCTGACGATGTTCAACTTAACACCATTGCATTTAATGCAAATTCGTCGGTTCGATTTTTAATGAAAAATAAAACTCTAGTTTGACTGAATTGTTAAAACGTCCATAGACCCATCCTCATTTCCCGTCTTTCCTTGAAATAGTGTATGCAACCTTCAGGTACCTTTCCAGCTCGAACCGATCCGCCTTACGTCTCAATGATATTTTTCTACATCCCCTACAATAATTTCATCGCAATCCGATAAGACGCCTATTCAAACATTACGAGAAAAGATTAGAAAATAAAATAAAAATAATACCTATTCAATGCTTCAACTTAGAAGCTCTCTATATGCTAAACGCCATCCGTGCTGCCGTATAGTCATAACAAATCAAATACAACCAAAAATTCCAAGATGCAGTTAAACACCGTTCCGTCCATGGGTATCTCATTGTCTAGAATCACAATTCTATGACTTCTTGCTGCTGCTGCTGCTGCTGCTGCTGCTGCTGTTCCTCACCGATGCCTCGCTTACAGAATATCTCCTCAATGTCCTTTGGGTCCATGGTCCCGACAAAGGCTCGTTTAACAAAGGTGAACCAGGTGCCGTTATTTTTTCTCTTCTTTTTACCCTTATTGCCTTTCTTCTTCTCTTTCTTGCCGCTGCTGTCTACTTCCTTATCGTCATCCATGGAATCGTCGCTCTCGTTCTCAATGTCCTCGTTTTGTTCCTCATATTCTGAGTCAAGTTTCGCGTCACCACTGCCTTCTTCACCAATCCTTCTTGCAAGGTCAACATAACTCCGGACCGTTAAGTCCTTGAGCCTAAAGGCCTTGTCTGTTGCAGTATCGTACTCGATCTCGAACTTGAATGTGTTTGGATGAGGTTTTGGGCGTGGCTTCTTCCCTTGGTGTTCCCCGTGCTTCCCTTCTTTCCATTTCCGCGTTTCGATGTTTCCGTCTTTGCTAACCTTGAGACCAAATATTGTCTGTGGTATGTCATATCTAGGAGATATTTTAAGACCTGGTGATGTCGGCGCAACAAAGTCATTGTTGATTTGAGTCAAATTTGCAAACCACTGTGTGTATCTCAGAAACGAAAAGGTCTGTAGGGAATACGCTGGTCCTGGTGGGGCAGATTTCGAAGGCCCGGCGGGTATTTTGAATTTGTACTTCTTATTCTTCTTACGGCTCTCCTTCTCCTTCTTTTTTTTCTGTATATCAATTATCTTGTCAACATTGTCTTCGTAGTCTGTATCGGATTCTTCATCCGGTACTGAGAGCAGTAGTCGAGCGTCCAAAGAGGCAGATAATGACGCATTGAAAGGAACAATATAACCTTCGAGCCCGTCGATATTGTATTCAAAGACGCGGAGAGTGGGAAAGAAATTCGGTACCACACTGGGTGAAACATGAGTGACGCTGTATCGTTGGGCGTACTTTCCCCCGATTTCATCCAGATATTTTCTCTTTGATCTTCGGCTAACGCCTCCTTTCTTGGTCGAGGGTAGCTTTGAAAAAAACCATCGCCATATCGAAAACTCTTCGTCGGTGTCTGGTAATATGGGCAAAGCTTTCTGGTTAGTCTTCGGAGGCGCGGGAAGCTTGGCGAATTCATCTCTCAGGCTGAGGATATAGTCTGACGCGGATGCGACCGTTACTTCGCCGTCTTCATGCAAGCTTTTGCCCTGTTCTGTGGTCTTGACCTTCATTTCCCCCTTCTTTGTTCCTTTTTTCAGGTCTTGAAAATCTTGCAACATGAAGTGGTCGATGTTCATGTGTCCGTAAAGCGATCCAACTATGACGTCGCGATACTGCCTCTGCCATAAGGTGTATTTCTGCCAACACGTCTCGTCCCAGCTTAACTTGCTGTTGGTTCTGGCGGGAGGCACGTGACCCATCAAGATCGCCTTGATTCCGCGCTCTCGCATACGCTGCAGCTGGATCCGGAGCCAATCCATGTGCTCATATCCGGGTTCGTGCTTATTAGCACATCCATCAACGGCAGAGTTGGAATCAAAGAAATACCTGTCATCGGTAAGCAGGAACTTTCCCAGAGATCCCGAGGATGAACTCACAGGGTATTCAGACTTATGACGGCCAATTTCGCGGGAATGACCTCGACGTAAAACCACCCCCCTTGCTGGAATTGATGCCTCTGCGCCTCCGGGATAAAATTCCGCCAGATGTCCAGATACTTGATTGACCACTTGTTCGGTCCGCTCTGGAAGATGTTATGAGGCATGATGTCATTGTTGCCAAAAGTTGGCACAATCGGAATGGTAAAGTCGTTCGTGGGATCGGTGTCGTTGATGTTGTCATCTTTCCCGAAGACCTCGGTGAACTTGGTGACCAGGAGCTCATTCTGCTGGATAATCTGATTTTCAGTGCGGGGTATTTTCTCATCGTTGTCGTGCCGGGCGGAATCGCCGGTCCACACGACAAAGTCTATGCTGTCCTTGAGGTTGTCGCGGATCCATTTGAACGTCTCGTTGACAAGCGAGATGGGAGAATCGCAGGCTGAAGTCTCGGCCCCATAAATGCCGGCAGGGCCGCGTTTGCGATGACATGCTGCTTCTTCGGCAGTGCTCGAGTAGGTCTTGTAGAAGGGGTCGGGGTGGACATCTGCGAGAAAGAATACAACGCCTCAGTTGTACGACTCCGAGGACGGCACCATTGCCGTTCTAGGGGTTGCAGCCACTCACCGGTGATGTGAAGAAAGCGGCCATGCAGGCGGCGGCCAGACGAGGTCGGAGGGCTGGCTGTCCCAGGTAGCCGGCTGCGTGTTCCTGCGGCAGACTGCGGGGCAGCCCTGCAACCTTGCTCGAGCAGCAAAAGCGCCCAGACTAGTGCTCCCGGTGCGCTCAACATGGCGAGGAGAGTCGAAGCCGGGTGCGAGAATCCATGCGGGCGTGCTGCGAATATGTAGGAGTTGTGGATTGAGCACCAAGATGGAGGCACGGGGAACCAGGCGCGACAACGCAGTCAAACGGGAATGCCATTCCAGCGCACGCCCCTGCCAGGGGCCCCTGTGATTGGCCCACTTTTGGACGGCACGGCCGTGTCACTAGCACGCAGCCACACCCACCGCCTGCACCCAAGGGATGCGGCTGACTAGGCATAGGCACATGCGCTGACCCGCACAACACCAGGCCGCCACATGAACCCTTCACAGCATCTTGCGAGCATTTTATTGGGCCTAGCAACCCCGGGCTAAGCTCATCTCACACGAGCAAGTGCCATGATGATGACTAGCCGCCCGATGCGGACCCAGTCCGGCTGACACTCCAAGGCAGGACGCTTCGAAGATCTGCTTTCACTCAACCGCTGTTCGCTCTATCCGCTACATGACCACCGCTCCTATCAAATATCCTGTAAACATACCCGGGCCGAAGCTGTACAGCCCACCCCATCTCGAAAATAGGCTCCAGATGCAGCGCAATGCTCGTAGAATCCCACGTAAATGCCATCAATCGCCAATCCGCCATATTTTGTGCCGTTTCAGACGCCTTGACCTCACCTCGTCGTGACGATGAGTGATCATCTATGCAGTATGCAGAAGAGAGAAAGCAAAAAAGAAAAGAAAAAAGAGGAGAACTAAACACGACACTGCTGTGTCTGACATGCGAGTATTCTCCCCCAACGCCATTGCTATGCTGTGAAAAACATTACCTTCCATAGTTCAGCCCAACGCCCGTCCTATGCATGCACTCTGCGGTATTCTAACTATCGACGTGTGCCTCGCATTAGCTGCTGTCTATGACCCGTTGGGCTGCCCGTTCGTCTGTTGCCCGTTCTTGCCCTTCATCTCCGACTCCAGCATCTTACTGTACATCCCCTTCACTTGGGGAACCGTGACACTCGACCGAGGCCAGAAGTTCGTAACCGTGAAATTCCTGTTTGATTCAGAAGTCGTTCATGAATCTATTCGGAGAGCAAAACTTACCAAAGACGTTCCTCCAGCCCTACGTTATCGCGGGTCTCGGCACGGATGAAGTTCCCGATGGCGATGAGCTCTACCTTAAGTACCTTGACAAGAGCTTCTTTGGCAGGGAAGTTCTTGGGAGTTGCTTTCCTAAGACGACCGAGATTGTCGCGAACGGGTCTTAACCGTCGCTCAAGGAACGAATTGTCATCTGCTTTCTTGTCCTTGCCCTTGTTAGGAGTGGAGTCAACGCTGCGACTATGAGCATGGCTGTGAGAGTGTGTTCGATCCTCCTTGGGCCGTGGCCTCTCGCTCTCGCCGCTCATGTGCCGTCTAAGGTCGGGAGTGCTCGTTCGATCTGGATGCTGAGGACGCCTATCTACGCTACTACGGTCGCTGCGATAGTGATCCTTGCGATGGGAATCGGAAGGTCGATATTGATCACTGTGTCGATGGCGATGCTCCAAGGGGTTGGAATCGTGGTGCCGGCTGTCCGGTCGACTCTCGGTGTGGCGACTCTCGCTATTGCTGTGTGTGCGGTGGGAAGAAGGCCTCTCTGAATCGCGAGACGTAACTTTTCGTGCTTGGCCGGTTGGCGCCGGACTAGCAGAGACGCTTGAAACCTTCTCTGGTCGACGAACCGGGTTTAAGTGGTGCTTCTTGTTATTGCGGTGATGGTTTTCGATGAGTCGCTTGGCATTGGGATCCGTCCCCGTCTTTTCCTTTAATACGGTGAGGAGATAATTTGCTCGCCGAACGAGATGCACAGCGCCGGGGGACTTCGCATTTTTCTCCTCAGCTTTGCTACGCTCCTCTTTCTTGTCGACACGCTGCTCCTCTAAGAAGAATTTGTCGCTCATGCCGAGGTCAGGGTCGTCGCGAATGGCAACCCAAGCACCATAACCATGACGGCGGATGCCAACACAAAGCATTCCATCTTCTCTCGCACCCCAAGAACAGGTATAGCTAGCGGGTTTAATTGCATCCGGGACTCGGAAATTTCGCCAGTCAGAGATTCCCTCCGTAGCTTCTTTTAGGATCCGCATCTCGATGGGCCGGTCAATAATGGTCTCGGCGTTGACCTTCTTGACATCGTTGTAGTTGAATAGAACGGCCTTCTTGTCTTTCTTCGTGAGGACACGATTACCTTCACTTTCCAACGACTTGAGCCTATCGTGATCTGCTTTAACGAGATCTCTGCTGATCTTGATCACCTCGTCAAGCGTACGTTTGATGACTTCAGGGTCTCGGCCCACAAGCCTTGCCTCTCGAAGCATCTCCTCGCCACGCTCTTCAAGCGAACCATATCGCTCATATGCCTTGATTAGGTTACGAGTTTCTTTCGTGCTGAGCGGACGCTTCGGATCGTTGTTGCCACTTGAGTCATTCTCGGATTCATCACCATCAGCAACAGCCGCGGTTGCCTCACGCGCTCGTTTCTTGGCGGCTCGTTGCTCTCGCTCTGAAGTCGTCGCGGCTTTGCGCTTGCGTGGAGCGTTCTCTTCCAAAAGCTTTCGGGTCTCCTCTTCTTCCTTGCGCTGTTGGATTTCGGCTTTGACGACCTCGAGTTCTTCTTTGGGTATGATATCGTCCCATTCGAGGTCGATTTTGACATCCGTGTATTCGAAATTCTTAAGAAATTCCTCTCCACCATCTGATGTGAGGCCAGCGGCCTGTTCGGTTTTATGTTCTTCGGCATGTTCGAGAACAGCATCGATATCGAGCTCCTCCAACTTCTTTTGGTTGCCAGATTGCTCGAACATCTTCTGTCCGCGTCGTTTGAGAATCTGATTGATGTCGTCTGCTGATGTAGGTTCACCGGCGGCGCGATTCATCTTGTCACTGAGCTCCTTCTGTTGGCGATCTGTGACACCTCGTTGGATGGTGATGAACTCAAGCATACGCTTGTTACGTGCTCGTTCGAGAATTTCCTCTTCGATAGTATCTTTAGATACTAGCCGGTAAACAGTCACAGGTCTCTGTTGGCCGATACGATGAGCTCGAGCCATGGCCTGCAAATCCGCCTGAGGATTCCAATCCGAGTCGAAGAGAATGACCGTGTCAGCAGTCATGAGATTGATTCCAAGACCACCCGCGCGAGTAGATAGTAGAAAGCAATAGTCGTCGCTGTCAGGTGCATTAAAATGGTCAATTGCAATCTTTCGGTCGGATGCAGGTACGGTACCGTCCAAACGTTGAAACGGATAATTGCGCAGCCGAAGATAGTCAGTGAGGAGATTAAGCATATGTACCATTTGACTAAATATCAAAACTCGATGTCCGTCCGCTTTGAGTTTAGCAAGAAGACGATCAAGAAGCATCATCTTGCCACTCGAGGTGATGATGGTTTTTAGGATTTCGTCTTTTGTTGAAGTGTCTTTTAGCAACCGTGCCTCTGCGTTAGGAAACAATAGAGCATGGTTGCTGGCCTTCTTAAGTTCCATCACAATGTTGAGGAGTGATTGTTTCTGGCCGTTGCCACCTTCGTTCAGAGCCTCATAGTTCCTTGTAAGGATGTTCTTGTAGTATTCCAACTGAATATCGGAGAGTTCGACACGGAGGATTTTTTCCGACTTCGGTGGCAGATCATTTTCGACTTTCTCTTTGGTCCGGCGAATCATGTACGGCTGTATAGCCGCGCTTAATTCGGCCAGCTTGCGACTAGCGTCTTCCGAAGCAAGATCGAAACTATCATCAACCTCTATCTTGCCGGGCATAAGAAAATCCATGAGAGCTGAAAGCTCTCCAAGGGTATTCTGGATTGGTGTACCGGTAATGAGAAGCCGGCTGGGTGCATTGAATTGTCGCAGCTTCTCGTAAAGCTGTGACTCGCGGTTTTTTAGGCGGTGTGCCTCATCGACTGCTAGGAACTGCCATTTCAGCTGGGATAGGAATTGCCAATCGGCGAGTACGTATTCGTAAGTGGTCATTAATACGTTGAACTTTACTTTCTTAACGTTGCCATCCACTAAGAGCTCGTATTCCCGGATAATTCTGCGCGCTTCCTCCCGTCCGGTGTAGATCACATAGTTAATGTCTGGGGTCCAATTATTGAAAGTCTCCGCCCACGCGGGCATAGTAGACAAAGGAACAACACAGATGAACGGCCCTTCTTGTCGCCTGTCATGCCGGAGCCAGTTCATGAAAGAGACTGTCTGTACGGTCTTTCCGAGACCCATCTCATCGGCGAGAATGACATTGGTGCCCCGACACCAGTTGTGGGCGAGGAAGTTAACACCATTCAGCTGAAATGATCGAAGTTGGCCGTACTTGATATAATCAGGCTGGGCATCCATCTTGACAAACCTGCTGCGAGTCTTGATGTTCGTCTCGCTGTTGTCCGAAGAGGGGAGTCTCGATGAGCGATCGAGGAAACGGTCAATTTCGTTCTGAGACAGGCTGCTTACGAGTGAAGCAGCCTCCCAGGTACAATTTTCATACGTCAAACCCTTCCCTGTCCGCCTGTTAGGTAATCTAAAAGGGGTAGAAGAAATAGGCGAAACTCACATTTGACATAGTATTCGGTTTCATCCTCGCCATCCCGCGTACCGATAACTCGTTCAACAATGTGGAAGTCAAGCTGGCTTTCGCGCTCAGATTCGCGAGCGACCATATGTTGCTCGTATTCCTCAGGCTCTTCCTCTTTTCGTCCCAGTATGAACATATCGTTGAGAACTTGGTTCTTGAAGTAGTTGTCTAGTTTGCGAAAGCCTTTATAGTTGGAGACAGTTTCGTAGGGTTCCCATGTTGAGTGATAATGTGCCTTGTCCTGCCATTTGATCTGCGGTCATCATCAGCAATAAGGTCGTTGAATAATGGTGAGCAACACTGACAAGATATTCGAAATCATTCTTCTGGGCGCTATGAGGGTCGAGCTCTATGTACTTATTAGCCCGAAAAATCTGTTATGTATCTCAAATTAGTGCGCACCTATATCTTCCTTCAGCCGATGATCAAGCACTTTATCGATGGCGGGACCTGCGTCTTCTACTGTCGTGGTCCAGTAATTTGGAGTCATCTCTTCTTCTTCATCATCGTCAAACATATCATCATCGTCCTCATTGTAGTTGGCAACCTGTTTTGTGCGTCGAGAGGAGAATCGCACTTCGCCGCGGGAGGGTGGTAGGAGCCCTGCGGCGACCTGGAGCTGGCGCTGTTTCTGCTTCTTGGTCGGGATATTCCGACGGGCTCCGACGTAGTCATCTGATTCGGAATTAGATTCAGCGGACATTATGGCTGGAGTAGGCTGGTTTGATGCTACATGCGCGAGTTAGCCAAGAGCATGAAGGGAATTGGAGTGGTAATTATACCCTTCCGTGAGGCTGTTCGCTGTCGCTTGCGAGGTTGAACAGAGGTTGACGAATCGTCCGAGTCGCTGCTCTCGACCTTGTATGCATTAGTGATAGTCATATTTGACCAAGGAAAGATACCATACGATGCGGCGGTTGGGTCGAGCACGTCCCTATGGGGTAATTAGCCAGTGTTCAGCAGCAGGCTCGATACTACTACGCACGCTTCGGCGCAGGCCATAAAGCTCAGGGTTCTGCTCAATAAAAGCATCTTCATCTACACTTGCTTTCCGTTTCGGGGGCCTCTTCGACTCTTGAGACGTTGAGCTTCGGGCTCGTCCGGTATTAACATCCACGACTGGTGGAGTCTCTGAGTCATAATCGCCGTCGGGCTCGCCTTCAGCATCTACATCCTCTGAAGAGTCTGTGTCGATAGCCATCTCCGCATCTTCATCCTCCTCTCCTGGGGCGTCCTCATCTGAGGAAGCATCCTCGACGGTGGCGTCTCTGACATCGGACAATTCGCTCTCGCTATGAGTAGATAAGGCATCTTGGTTGGCGGCGGATATAACAAGAAGGGGGGAGTGACCATTGGTCAGCGGTAGAGAGGTGGTATGGCCCGGTGAAGAGGGCATCACGATGGACGCGGCTAGGGTTTAATGGTCAGCACGATATCTCAAGAAGCGCACGGCTGAGACGAATAAGAGCGAGTACGTTGGATAGATCAAAACCACGCGACTCAAATGAACTAAAAAGTAACTAAAAGCAGTAACAAGGTGCAGAGCAATGTTGATCTGATGGAAGTTGTCGTTTCTCGATGGCCTTGTACCAAAGGACAGATGATGAAGTGCTGACGGCCAATGGTGGGTGGGAGGACTGAGACTGAGAATTCAGGTCCTAGACAGAAGGAAGAGTGTTGTCGACAGCATTGTCAGGGGTATACAGTTGTCCGCTGGATGTAGAGGCGTGGTATGGTGATGGATAGAGGGACTTCGACGAGGCCGGCGGGGACGACTTGCGGCGAGTTTGTAGGGGTGTGAAAGGGAAGAGAGAGGTACAGAAGACATCTACTCACAGTCCATAGTTGAGACACCCTCAAGGCAAGAGTTGCGGGGATCGTTGTGGGTGCACGATGTGTGGTGGGTGGAGGAAGTGTGAGCGTCGAGGCTTCTGAAGCGGAACGGCAGAGCGAGCGAGAGTCTCTCGCCAAGGCGATCCCGCCAAGCAGCGTCGCTTAACCCACCAATGGAGATTCGACACAACCTGATGAGTCGTGAATCTGGGGCCGCTCACAGCCAGAAGCATGTTCCTGCGGTTCACCAACCTCTGGCTCACAAATCACTTGACTAATTTCTCAACGCCTGGAGACTGCGCGCAAGGTTCGGTGCAGGCTGCCCATTTCCACTACTTTCCTTACACACTCCTGTCCAGCAGGTGCCTCTCGGACCTGCTACCACCGATTAACCAAAGCCCCCACCAAGACTCTTCCGGACGTTGAAAGGAGCCTCCGCCAGCTAGGCGTTTTGCAACCATGTCTGACAAGTTAACTCGGTATGTTTGCCACTTTGTCATTTACAATGGGGCAGCATGACTGACATTTCCCTAGTATTGCAATTGTCAACTCAGACAAGGTACCCCGCTACCCCTCCTTTGCGTAAAATTTCACAGTGGCTAACGAATACGTGTGCGACCGCAGTGTAAGCCTAAAGCAAGTAGCCCTAGCGACTTCTGGCAGACAGACTCTAACACAACTCCAGAAATGTCGACAAGAGTGCAAGAAATCCTGCCCTGTGGTCCGCACGGGCAAGCTGTGTATCGAAGTTACCCCCGATTCCAAAATCGCCTTCATCTCGGAGCGTCTCTGCATAGGATGCGGCATCTGCCCTAAGAAGTGCCCATTCGATGCCATCAATATCATCAACTTGCCCACGAATCTCGAGACGCAAGTCACCCACCGGTACTCAGCCAACAGCTTCAAGCTGCATAGACTTCCGATGCCACGACCAGGGCAGGTGTTGGGTTTGGTTGGTACAAACGGTATCGGAAAGAGCACAGCCTTGAAGATTCTCAGCGGCAAGCTCAAGCCCAACTTGGGACGATATGACAATCCACCCGACTGGGAGGAGATTCTGAAGTATTTCCGAGGGTCGGAGCTTCAGAGTGAGGCAATTGTTTGATTTGAATAGGACGAATTTAGCTAATACTTGGCAGACTATTTCACAAAAGTCCTAGAGGACAATCTGAAGGCTGTTGTCAAGCCTCAGTATGTGGACCAGATTCCGAAGGCCGTTAAAGGTCCCGACAAAACCGTTGGCCACCTCATTAAACTACGCTCCCAAATGGATAACTTGGATGAGATTCTCGACGTTTTGGGTTCGCACACTTCGCCCCTCTTTATTGCATTGGCTAATTTCGGATAGAGCTAAGACATATCTACGACCGAGGAGTCGATTTGCTTTCTGGTGGAGAATTGCAGCGATTTGCTATCGGGACGGTTTGCGTTCAAAAGGCCGACGTGGTAAGTTCCTCTCGAGTTCTCTCGAGGAAAGCCCCTACTGACTTTCGCATAGTACATGTTTGACGAGCCATCGTAAGCCGGACTGACAAATACCGAGGATTACAGCCAGCTAATCATTGCCAGGTCTTTCCTCGATGTCAAACAACGCCTTGCTGCTGGTCGTATGATTCGCAGCCTACTCCGCCCTGATGACTATGTTATCGTGGTCGAGCACGACTTGTCAGTATTGGACTATCTCTCCGATTTCATCTGCGTCTTGTACGGCAAGCCGGCTGTCTACGGAGTGGTCACCCTCCCAGCATCTGTCCGTGAAGGCATTAACATCTTCCTCGATGGCAATATCCCAACAGAGAATCTGCGTTTCCGTGAGGAATCCCTTCAGTTCCGCATTGGTGAAGCAGGCGAAGAGTTCATGGTCGACAAGTCACGCGGCTATAGCTATCCCAAGATGCAGAAGACATTAGGTGATTTCCAGCTTAACATCGAGCCTGGTCAGTTTACGGACTCTGAAATAATTGTCATGATGGGTGAGAACGGTACTGGGAAGACCACGTTCTGCAAGATGCTGGCGGGTGCCTTGCAGCCGGATGGTGGCAAGAAGGTTCCTCCGATGAACATCAGCATGAAGCCGCAGAAGATTACACCCAAATTCCAAGGAACTGTGCGACAACTTTTTTTCAAGAAGATTAAGGCTGCTTTCCTAAGCCCGCAGTTCCAGACGGACGTCTACAAACCGCTTAAGATGGATGATTTCATCGACCAGGAAGTGCAGAATCTCTCCGGTGGTGAATTGCAGCGTGTTGCAATCGTCTTGGCTCTTGGTATTCCTGCCGATATCTATCTTATCGATGAGCCTAGCGCCTACCTCGACTCCGAACAACGTATTGTCGCTGCTCGAGTCATCAAACGCTTCATCATGCACGCCAAGAAAACTGCCTTCGTTGTCGAGCACGACTTCATCATGGCCACCTACCTTGCCGATCGTGTCATTGTTTTCGATGGTCAACCGGCTGTCAAGTCCCGCGCTAACACACCCGAGTCTCTCCTGACCGGTTGCAATAGGTTCCTAAAGAACCTAGACGTCACCTTCCGCCGTGATCCCAACTCCTACCGTCCCCGCATTAACAAGTACAACTCCCAGCTCGACCAGGAGCAAAAGCTGAGCGGGAACTACTTCTTTTTGGAAGACGATAGTTGAAAAGGTTTCCCGTGAGCGCCGAAATCCCCCGCCCCAGCGCTGCCCCAATGGGCATGTGAACAAGAATGGGGCCACAAAAGGGGGTAACAAGAAAAAGGGCATCAGGCGTAAGATAGCTAGCTTGCTCGACGAGGAGAGCAGTTCTGATGAGGAAGATGAGGAAGGTGACTGGGTAGCCGACGGCGATCGACCTCCTGTGCTGACTATTGCCTTGATGAGCTATTGGGATGACTCCTACCAACGATAAACATAGGTCTGTATGGGTCAAGTTAGGGGCTCGCCGTTACCATACAATGCGGTGATGCGCAAATAGCCAGATCGGTAGGCGGTGCAATCATGAGTGTTAGTCGTTATGACCTATCTGTTCGAATATGTCACTCAATGCGACGGCTTCACACATGAAAAGGGAGCTTGAACAATGTAATCCCTGTTACCAATCAACGTGTCACAGAAGATATTGATTGCCGCGTGCAAGTGTGCATCTATAGTCGAAATAGTCGACCGAAGCCTGATACTTTCCATTTATTAAACTACAAAAGGGCAAGCCGAAGCAAGGAAAGTAAAGTGAAACTTGTAGATTTCACACTTACTAAGTAGGAGCTTTGAGACCCGAATTCATCTTCTCAGCTTTCAGCCATGAACTTTCAGTGTGGTTTTCCGCAACTTCCGGAGAGGCTCCCCGTTTAGCCAGGAAAGCATTACCGAGTTAGTCCGCAAGATTTCCGTATAGGGCGGTAGATGTGGATGCTAGAAAAAAACCGTATAGTAAGGTAAATACCGATATCCAAAATGTCAAGTTATGGGGATTCATACTTCATCTAGAGGTCCTCTTCGATCTCGCCTTCCTCGCTACCGGATCGGAGTCCGGGATCCTCTTTTGCTAGCTCGGGAATCTTTTGGGCGGGGGTGCGGGACCTTCGGTCACGGCGCGGGGAGCGTGGAGAATATCGAGGGCGCTACAATATAGTTAGTTTGATCTAGTTCGTTAAGATTGTAAGGGTTTGAGAAAAGCGTACTTTACTCTCTCGCCTACCCACAGTGCTCTCCCCGTCACTCTCCCGTCGCCTCCTCGATGGGAGTCCACGACTGTCGCCGTAATCCAGTTCATCAATACCGTCTCGAGGATCGGCCCTGCTGACATACAGTCTCTCCCTCTCGGCCTCACGCTCGCGCCTCTCGCGGCCGTAATGATCACCACTCCCCTGGCGGGAACGCTCATACCTGTCTTCGCGATCACGGCGGTAAGGAGGAGACAAGCCTGTGGTTCCAACGTCTCTATACCGTGCTTCCCTATCTTGTTGTGCCTTTTTGCGCTCGGCTTCATAGGCATCCTGTTCAGGTGACCTAGTTCGCGTACGATGACGACGGTGAGAGTCAGAATGGCCGTTGCGGTACTCACGATCTCTATCACGCCTATCCCTCTCACGATCCCGAGGATCACGCCTGCTTCGCTCCCGGTGCTCTTTCTCCTTGTCTTTCAGCCGACGAATATATTTGTCGAAAGCTGCTTCACGAGCCGGTTCTTTGAGCGCACGGAACTGGTCGTATTTCTCAACACGAGGACGAATCTCTTCCCAGGTGTCTGATATCGAGACAGGTGGATCAAGGTGTTTGAGCAGGGACCTAAGATCATCCATTGCCCGACGTTCGTTGTATTCTGTCTTGCTACGCTCGTCTTCCTCGCGCTTGATGACCTTTTCGAGCACGTACGTGTAGATACCCCTCATTGTGTCCTCATCGAGACTAGCAAAAAGTAGGTCATGACGCATAACACTGTCAAATTCTTCAAAGGTAGTGGCTGTTGTAACTTCGAAGCGCTGGATTTCAAGAACTTCAAGAGCTTTACGACGTAGGCTACGAAATTTGCCATCTTCTTCGACAAGAGCATCCCAAAATAGGTCAAGAGGCGTTGAGCCGCTCTGACCGAGCATCGCTTGATAGCGTGGGTCATCCTGGATGAGGCCGTGAATGTCCTTCCATTTTGTGCCAGTCTTGAGCTTGCCGCTCTGTTTTAGCTCTGCAAGAAGTTCTTTGAATGCGTCACGATTCTTGCGTTCTTTGCGGGCGGTTTGTTGCTTCTCCGCTTGCATTTTCTGATTGAGTCTGTGCTGGAGTTGCTTTATGTGTTTCTCAAATTGTGTCAAGACGTCAACTCGTGTAAGAGTCCGAAACTTGTCGCTTTGGAACTCCTCGGTCTCATTGAGTTTGTCTTCCGCAATGTGCCAACGAGTAAAGGGTTCGAGATCAAGATCTTGCAAAAGAGACGACAGCTCGTCAAGAGCCGATCGTCGCTCATTAGCTTCATCTTCCTGATGCGCTCGCTTGAGTGTGAGGATATACTCCTCGAAAAGCTGTCGACGCTCGCTGTTATCCTTGGCGATACGAAAGATTGACTCCTTCTCAATAATTGGAAGCGCAGTCTTCCACCGTGTATAATACTTAATTTCTGGGTGGGACTGGAGCATCGCAGTGAAGTCTGCACGTAACTTTACCTGACGTGCTTCTTCTTTCTCCTGGTCCTGAGCAACTAGCTGTTTGCAGTATTTGTGAAAAGCACTCTCGCGTTCCTTCGGATCAGCGAGGGCGCGCCATTGAGGATCCTTAATACCAACGCGCACAGTCTGTGGCCATGTCCAGTCTGACTCCACGCCCAGCCGTTTCAGAAGTTTCGTGAAGGCCGCCTGTGCCTCTTCGATATTTGTATAGAGA
The DNA here is from genome assembly GCA_010094045.1 of Lojkania enalia. Taxonomy (NCBI): domain Eukaryota; kingdom Fungi; phylum Ascomycota; class Dothideomycetes; order Pleosporales; genus Lojkania; species Lojkania enalia. Next base: position 139,185 of record ML986620.1, read on the forward strand.
ACATCCGAAGCAGAGCTAAAGGTCATAGTTCCCCGCTCACCACCGCCGTATCTATCTTCGCGTTCACGTTCGCGTCGCTCTGGCGGCTGATACTCGTCACGCTCGGGCGGCTTCTGATTAAAGGGTGGCACGAAGGAGGAGGGTCCAGCAGCCCATGTACTAGGTCTGATTTATGATTAGTTCCTCTAATAACGATAAGATAGTGTCTTCCGAGACTTACTGAGGTGGAGGCCGCTGGGGCGGCTGATTATCAAGCTCCTTGCGCCTCTGGGCAACCTCCTCGGGTATAGCCCAGGTTGTCTGCTGTGTCTGGGGGTTGTGCCAGTACTTCTTGCCATGCGAGTCTGACCAGAATTCCTGCCATCCCGTTCCAAGGAGCGCACGCTGAGATGTTAGTCTAGTTCTTTACAATATTCGAAGTACACATACCTCATCGAGTGTCATCAGCTCCTGAGGCTTTTGCCATGTCGTCTCCTTCGTCCGCTCGTTGTAAAAGTAAGATCTCCCGTCAGGTTGCTTCACCTCCCGCCAAATAGACGGCATCGCCGGGGGTGCGTAACCATTCATTGCGCCTAAAATGCGTGGTTGGTGGTGTTGCAAGAGGATTGACTCCGGAAGCAGCGATTGAGGCGCGCGAGCCCTGGAGATAGATCAAGGTGAAGTTTTAGGCTGTCGGTGAGATTAAAGGCCGAGCCGATTTCGTTCGCTGCCAAGCTAGCACGTGCACGCTCTAGTCCTTTACCTAGGCACTTATACCTACCTAGGTAGCTTCTCAAGTCAGGACGCCTTCACTGCTGAAACACAATTATAATGGCTTCCGACGAGGAAGAAGCTCAACCTCGTGGGAGCGTTGAGTTTGTTGAAAGCTCGGTGCTAGAGGCCATTGTGCCTTCCGACACCGACACTAACATCGAGGAGGAGCTTACGTCGTGGGACGGCAGTCCAGAGGAAAATAACGGCTCAATTTTGTCGTCCATATCCCCTAGACAAGTTTTACTCTTTGGTAAGGCGATATGCTGTCCAGTGAGAATGTGCAAGTTCCTTACTCATACATAGGCGTCTAGATGAACTCGTGCCGGTGTACGTTGTCTTCAGAACACCACCTATAGAGCGAGTCACGTTGGAATCATATCTATCCCGGCTTGCTATTACATTAGAGGGATTCGTGTTCAGTAGTGCGCCCAGCCCGGAACCAGAGGCGAAAGCACCGCCACCTAAGGAATTGATATATTCTGACACCATCAAGCCATCAAGCCAGCCATTAATAATCCATCATGAAGAAGATGGACACCCCCACATCTACGTCGTATGGAAAGTAGAAGTGTTCATATGTAGGTGCGTTCTGTGTAATTTGTTTTCTTCTACTAAGGATTAGCAGGCCGACCCCGCGGAAGGTTTCACAAACCATTCATATATTTTCAGCCTGCAGCATCATTAAAGCCCGCAGAAAGAGCAAAGAAGAATGTGCTAGATGACGAATATCTCCCAAGCAAAGTGCCAACTGCACTCAACTTGCTGCAATCTTTTGAAAATGATCCTGCTTTGGAAGGCGCTCACCCTCGTCTCTCTGCACTACGAATCGGCAAGATTGTGCCTACCGCCCCCGTTGCCAAAGAACTAGTTCGCCCAATCAGAAGTGGTCAGCGACGCTTATTCCGAGCACTACCTGCAATTATATGGCGGATGAGGTATTCGAAAATGCAGTCGTCATTGAGCGACGCGTCTCTCATAGCCTCCCTAGACCTAGAGGCAGCCTATATCACAGGTTGTACTATTAGTATCCAGGACGTCAAGCTTTCTCTACGGGGCGGTCGAGTTGATAGTATTGCTGATCACAAGTACAGCTCGACAGTATACAAGCCAGGAGATCAAATAACATATCTTTACAGGCTCACTCTAGACTTAGCACCGGATGGCACACCAATCTTTGAAACTGAGGGGCATATCGTCGATCTGAAGGTCAAAGCTACCGTGTTGATCTCAGAAGGTTGCAGGCCCAATATTCTCATTAACTGGAGAACTGCCGTCGATTTTACAATCGATCACAACCCCAGCTTGATGAAAGTTGCTCATAGACTCAGTAACCCAACTCTCCAACCAATGGCCAAAATCCCGGACCCAGACTCTTTGCCTATTCCCGAAACACAAAGCCAACAAGAAGACGATACACAAAATAAGATTATTAACGTTACGCTTACTATCTCGGGACCTCCTCGCGTTCAAGTCGGAGAGATTTTTCATTGGAACATTTTCATTGTAAACCGCTCCGACAAAACCCGGAAATTAGCTATTTTGGTCATACCAAAGCGCAAGCGAGAAGTAGAAAAGCATAAGTCACATCCTTCTGCATCATCTGTGGGTACCCAAAAGGGTAAGAAAGATGTTCTTGCAAGTGCCGTGGTCGATGAAAATGTCGTCTATGCAAAGCAAAAACAGGCACGAATCGAGCCGGCGGAGCTGATATGTTTGACAACAGATGTGAGGATAGGGTTCGTACAATCCGATCAAGACTAAAGGACAATGGGCTGATACTAGACAGACATCTAGCCCCTGGAGCATGCTACACGGCGGATCTCAAATTTCAAGCGCTTTCCTCGGGGGTCCTCAGTGTGGATGCGGTCCGCGTGATTGATCTGGCTACCCAGGAAGCCGCGAATATTCACGAATTACCTAGTATAGTTGCGATAGAGAAGGAAGGCTAGCGGTTGTAATTACCTAGTAATAGACGCTCATTGATTCGGGAAACGCGAGCTAGCCTCATTCTTGGAATAGTTTCACATTTTATCTTGCACACGGGAAAGTCAGGGAGCAGTTGGATATCCTCAATTATTCTTACTCAAACGGCTGAATAGATACCTAGGTACGTAAAAATATCATAATATTGAGAATACCAGTCCCCATCTGTTTGCCTACAACAGCTTTTCCATATATTGTTTCAATGTTCTATTTATTGTCCCCCATTGGTTTCCCCGTCTGTATCGCCCCACCACTCGGTACACTTAAGTCCGTACGAAGATTTGTAGCGGAGCCCTCACTCGCCAGTCAGCCGCCTAAGCCGAGCTAGTCACCACCAGTTGCCTATTAGAGGACTTTCTGGAGGATCAATGGCGCAGGCGTTAAAGATATGGTGTACACGATGTTGAACTTGTTGTATAGCAGCTTGTGAGTATTGTGCGGCACCACCTTTGGTCGTTGCTTTTGCCGGATGCAAAACTTCTTTGAGAGGCCATCGTGATGATATATGGTATTGTAGAGGATGTCAATCAGATGACTCGGTTCCAAGATTGGACTGGAGATAGAAGTGTAAGGAGCTTGCTCATAACTGTTTATTAAAGACTTTCTAGAGTGGGGAATAGGAACGTAATTAGATATCTACAAGTCAAACAGTGTTAGTCTAAGTATGTAAAGATTGGTCAAAGCTATTTGTCATGTATTCGCCTTTTACATGATTTGTACAGGTATTTTTGAGTTTAGATTTTCGGTAAAGTGTGACAATATGTGTAAACTATGCTAATACTGCTCAACTCGTGCGGATTGCTAGTTCGCAGATGGGTGCTCATAATGACCAGATTGTAATAAAATGGTGCTCAGCAGGAGAGAGCCATGTACAGTTGCGAACTATGTTATGTTTCAATAGATAGTCTAAACTCTACTCCCAACTGTGCCTCCGGAAGCTAGGGTCATTTGAATTCTTGAAATTTGGATCTAAAACGGAAACCTTGACGAGTTAGAATTGCAGAGAGGAGATGTCCTAATATGGTGAATAACTCAAACTGATGCATGGATTGGTTAAGTTTAGATGCTCGAAGCTCGTTGTTGTGGAGCGTGACTCCACGTCATCTCTTTCACGTGGTGACTCCGCCTCAAAGGGCCTTCCTGCAGCAGAGCCTAGCGAGTCGTCTCCAACCCCAGACGCTGGCCGCCGACGCAACTAACACGGTTCCATCGAAGCCCCCATCACCGATAGCTTCCTCCGCCGACACTTTAATACCGTCCGAGCAGTTAGACTCCTATCGCGGCCGCTGTGCAAGAGACAGGTGGCGCGGACCAGAAGGCACACGGACCTCTTCGTTCTTGACATCGAACTAACGTCATCACCTATCGTGAAAATGATCGAAAACACCAGGCGCCGCCTGATCTACCAACTCAACAGCCGCTGGATCTATGGCAAAGTTGTAAGTAAACTCCTCCGCCTTTCGACAGCGCGCCGCTAATAGTTTTTCCCCTCGTGCAGCCGCTTCTCCACGCTGCGGTATTCCTACTTCAAATGGCCGCCGTATCCATCCTCACGCGCAAATTCAACTCCTACTATGCACAGCGACCCAGTAAGATAGTATAAGAAGTTCTATAGCAGCTTTCTTGGCTAACGCTACTATCACAGTCCTGACCACTATGATCACCAATGCTGTACGTATTCAACCGTGAATTGGCGCCCTCTCCTCCAGACGAACTTCCCCTCACACTGCACATCCCCGGTCTCCGAAATATATATATATATATTTTTGGGTATCTATCGAATTATGCTCTTCTTTTCCTGCGCGCCATCGCTCTCTGTCGATTGCGGACATGGGCTAACAGGACCCTTCAGATATTAGGTGGCATAGCGGATACAGTAGCACAAGGGTTGACCGCCATTCGGCAACGAGCAAATCGAAAGCCTAGTGGGCCGGACAAAGATGATTTTCTCGCTATCGAAATCCACGAGCTGGATAAGAGAAGTCACTGGCCACCAGGCGAGCTCATTCCAGATTCCAAGCGACTCCCTCCGCCGTTTGACTTCGAGCGACTCACACGATTTATGGCGTACGGCTTCCTGATGGCACCAATTCAGCACAAGTGGTTTGGTTTCTTGTCGAGGACATTCCCCGTCACGAAGACATCTGCATTGATCCCAGCTCTGAAGCGTGTAGCGTTTGACCAGTTCTTGTTCGCCCCAGTCGGTAAGTGAAGCCTGAAGTTGAAGGTTCGAAAGCTCTAGTCTAACTACTTCTCTAGGCCTTGCCTGCTTCTTTACCTTCATGACCGTTGCTGAGGGCGGCGGAAAGCGCGCGGTGACACGCAAGTTCCAAGACGTCTACGTACCTGCTCTCAAAGCCAATTATTTAGTTTGGCCCGCAGTCCAGATCATTAACTTCCGAGTTATGCCAATCCAATTTCAGATTGTAAGGTTGCTCCGCTGTCTCATGCTCTGTTTCTAAACTAACTATACATAGCCGTTCGTGTCAACTGTCGGTATCGCCTGGACGGCATTCTTGTCTCTCACAAACTCGGCCGAGGACGAGCGACTGTAAAAACATGTCGTGACGGTTTCCTTTTTCTAAGCATAGGCTTGTGCATATGTGGATCTCTCATGGTTGAGTGTCCCGGGACTACCTTTGGAGGCTTTCGCGCCGAGCACATTGCATATATTCCGTTGCATTGTAGCATGGCTTGGCGCTCTGGCTATGATTTCCAACGGTGTTGGTTTTTCGTCAGTTATCTTTATTTCTCAATAGTAAATCCTTAAAAAACTGAGGGCGTTGATTATGTTTCGAATGTATTAGGAAGAAAAAAGTGATTTGCATTCCGGCCGCGGGAGTATAGGCGTGTTGCGGTCAAGAGATTTATCGGAACATTTTGGCGCAATGGATTGGACTATTGACGCACTTCACATTACTTTTCCAAGCTTACTACTCGCCCGCAGCCTCTAATGTCAGTGTTTGCTCGGTTCTCATTGCTTTTCGTAAAATTCGATAAGGGTCGAAGCTTCGTCACAGGGCACTACTTCTCTCACCCCACTCTATAGCTGCCCCGCCATCAATGACATAGAACCCGTCCAACAGACACCCAACACACCACCCACGCTGCACACTACACTTTTCTCTGTAATCAATGTAAGTGGCCTGATCGGCATTCAATTCATTGAAAAGCAAATGCCCCCCTCAAAAAGGTTCTCTTAAACTATTGCGCAATACTCTGAGACCGCTAAATTGACGGAATCATCACAGTCCTCAGAACTTAGTACAACATGTCTCTTTCCAACAAGCTCTCGATCACCGATGTCGATCTCAAGGACAAACGCGTCCTCATCCGAGTAAGCTTTACACTATCCGCGTAGTCACATTCAAGAGATGAAGTGCTGATCGCTCCCCCTCAACAGGTCGACTTCAACGTCCCCCTCGACGCCGACAAGAAGGTCACTAACAACCAGCGCATTGTCGGTGCCCTCCCTACAATCAAGTACGCTATCGAGCATGGGGCCAAAGCGGTAGTTCTCATGTCGCATCTCGGCCGCCCGGACGGAAAGGCAAACCCGAAGTACAGTCTCAAGCCGGTAGTTCCCGAACTCGAGAAGCTACTCGGCAAGAACGTGACATTCACCAATGACTGTGTTGGCAAGGAGGTTGAGGACACAGTGAACAGTGCTAGCGATGGACAGGTGATTCTTCTGGAGAACTTGCGCTTCCATGCCGAAGAAGAGGGGAGCTCGAAGGATGCCGAGGGCAAGAAGGTCAAGGCGGATAAGGCCAAGGTTGAGGAGTTCAGGAAAGGGCTGACTGCTTTGGGAGATATCTACATTAGTGAGCACATCCAAGCATAACCCTGTGAGCTGAAGGCTTATGTATGATAGACGATGCCTTCGGCACAGCCCACCGCGCTCACAGCTCCATGGTCGGTGTTGACCTACCACAGAAAGCTTCTGGATTCCTGGTGAAGAAGGAGCTCGAGTACTTTGCCAAGGCTCTAGAGAACCCGGCAAGGCCATTCCTCGCTATCCTCGGCGGTGCCAAGGTTTCGGACAAGATCCAGCTGATCGACAACTTGCTCGGGAAGGTCAACAGCTTGATCATTTGCGGAGGCATGGCTTTCACATTCAAGAAGACACTCGAGGGCGTCAATATTGGAAACAGCTTGTTCGACGAGGCTGGTAGCAAAACTGTAAAGGACTTGGTTGAGAAGGCCAGGAAGAACAATGTCAAGATCGTTCTACCTGTAGACTACATCACCGCGGACAAGTTTGATAAAGACGCGAAGACCGGATATGCAGAGGACAAGGATGGTATACCTGATGGCTGGATGGGCCTTGACTGCGGAGAGAAGTCGATTGCTCTGTACAAGGAGGCTATTGATGAAGCCAAGACTATTCTCTGGAACGGTCCCCCGGGCGTCTTTGAGTTTGAGGCTTTCTCAAACGGTACAAAGAAGACCATGGATGCTGCAGTAGCAGCTGCGCAGGGAGGCAAGATTGTCATCATTGGAGGTGGTGATACTGCAACTGTTGCAGCCAAATACGGTGTAGAAGACAAGCTGAGTCACGTTTCGACCGGCGGTGGTGCTTCGCTCGAGTTGTTGGAAGGTAAGGACTTGCCTGGTGTAGTCGCCCTATCGAGTAAGTAAATTACTGTTGGGTTGATTAGGTTAAACGGCTTAAAATAGATTGGAAGGATTATCTTCGAGGTTATGATGTATGTTGTTATATATGTCCGGATTCGCTAAGAGCGGTTGATGCTCCACATCATGGCTCAAAGACCCTCGAAGCTTGTGATGTCGCACCTAATGCTATAACCCGACGTCCCAATGAAGCTGCAGCATATGAACCGCTAAATGTATGCCTGTCACTCCATGTTCCATCGTAGCCCTAACCCTGTATTGTCCTCATAACGCCGTCGGAATGTTGCTCGGATATGGAATCCAGGTGGTAGCTTCATTTGTTCTGACCGAGCTTCTTAAGCTCCTCCCTCCTTGCTATTAGCCTTTTCTAACCAACAGACGCTGGATCATCCACATACTTAAGCTGCACTGCAAAATCATCGTTCGTATCATCATCGTCCCAGCTCTCCTCCCAGAGATGTGCGTTGCCGCCTGGCAGCTGTGTATCCTCCTCCGGCCAATCTAGGGCTCTGGTTAGCACATGCCCCTCTCTAAATATTTCCGCATGACTGTTGACCATACCCTCGATAGGGAAGTCCTCGAATTCATCATCCTCTTCAAGCTGTGCGGCGGGCTTCTGCTGGTCCTTGTTCTCCTCGCCTTCCTTCTTGTCAGAGACGGTGTTCTTGGACATGGTCGCGCCGCCTTGTGCGGATGCAGACATGGTAGGCGAATATGGCGCGGAGCTGCGGAGGAGGACGCGGAGAATTGCGGCTTGTTCGTGCGAAATGCTGTCGTCAATAATGTGGATGCGAGCTCGGGATGCGGCTTTGGGGGGCGGCGATTGCGATGCAGGGCGGTCGGGTGCCTTGGCGGCGTCTGTGTCACGTGAGGAGTTCCGTCTCCGACGGGACGCTTGGGCTTGCAACTCTGATGGGCGCAAATACTCACCGCGCGGCTCACTGCTGTCCCCCTACGCAGCCTCCCGAAAGATGCTTTGGGAACCGTGAACACGCGTTATAAACAGAGCAGTCTCTTGACCTAACAATTCAATGATGATGGAGCAGTTGCGCCTTCGGGCTAGCTCCGTCAGTGACGTACGCAGCCAAACAGTTCGACCGAGCGCAAGTGTCCGAACGAGGGTTGTAAGCAGTTCCATCGACGCGGAGCCTCGCAGTTACTAGGCCCCGTACTCCAGCCCCGAACGTCCTCCGTGGAACTGGATGAGCTGTGCCACCACCTTCTTTTCCCAATTCCTTCGTTCATTGTTCTTCCCTTTCCGAAACCACAAGGCGTCTTGATCGCCCCGCGACCCGCGTACTTGCAAGATGCTGAAAGCTGCGGGTTGGCTGGGAGGGAAAGTCAAGCCTCATGGCCAGACAAGGAGCCTAAATGCTCTTGACGAGCTTGCGCAGAGTATGTATTTTGAGAATTGGAATTGAGGAGCGACATCTAACAGCTCCACAGTCGAGGACGCAATGTCTGGTACGCCTTCCATTCCCCATGAACCCAACCGAGACTGATGGCACGCGAGCATAGCCGTATCCCATATTATGAACGACGATGTCGGCACAGCAGAAGCAGAGCTCAGTAAAGGCAGTTCGCCGTTCCACCAGGTGCGCTGCGACGCGGAAGGGCGCGGTGCGCCCCCAAACGGAGTTGTCAAAGCTTACATGTTGTAGCTAGGCAAAGGTGTAGTAACCTTTATGCGGGCAACACTAGGTTTCGAGCAGGATATAATGCGAGAAGGTATATATATAGCAATGGCTAGACCCGTGACCCCGAAATGACAAAGCCATCTAGCCTCCGATACCCTCTCCACCGCGGAAAACACCGCATATGACCAACAGCGACGAGCACACCGTACGCCCCATTCCTACCAATCGCCTATATATCCCCCCGGCACAGAGTATGCGGTTACTCTAGCGGAGGCACAACTTATGAGCGCCATAGTTGGAGTGCTGAATGAGAGCTTAACAGAAGCCATCAAGAGCTTCTATAAGCTGAGGAAGGCATATTTGACGTTGGAGGGCGTCATGGATGCCGAAAAGAGGTATTTGAAGGAAAGGAGTTCAAACTCACTTGCTTCCAGTACGTCAACCACTACGTCGAACACTTCGTCCCGACCACCATCAAGAAACGTCACCAGGGATGGGAGTACACCGGCTAGCGAAAACCTTGTCTCTCAAGATGGAATGTCGAATGCATCGTCTACCAGCTTGGGCAGGGAAAGTAAGCCAAAAGAGGTTGAGAAAGAAACAGCAAAATCAGGTAGAGACGATGACGACGAATATGATTTTGTTGATGCAGATGAAGAGCACCAAGACGTCGAAACACCAACTGAATACATGGGGCATCTGGGCGTTCAAATTGAAAGCGGGGAGACAGTTGCCATAAACAACACTAAAAGAGATATACATATCAAGTCCAGTTCCGCGCCAGACTTGCCGTCGAAAGGAAGGTATGAAGCCACTGTACCAGGCCCAATAGAAGACTTCGAGAGCCTCACACTCTCGGAAACAATCAAGGAAGGCGAGGATATTTCTTTATACGGCGACCATCCAGTCGACGTCTTCATTATATCGGGCTCGAATTTTTGCTTCGGCATTCTACTCCTCATTATTTCACTCGTTCCACCAGCATTTGCAACTCTCCTCAAGATTGTAGGTTTCAAAGGTGACAGAGAGAGGGGCATTCAGATGCTCTGGCAGGCAACCAAGTTCCACAACATCCACGGCGCAATGGCCGGCCTCGTTCTATTTGGCTTTTACAACGGGCTGACCGGTTTTTGCGACATAATACCCCAAACCGGCGAGGGCTCCTACCCTAAGGAGCGTTGCAAGGTCTTACTAGGTACAATGCGAGAGCGATATCCCAAGTCCCACCTCTGGCTCCTTGAAGAAGCACGCATGTTCGCCTCGGAGAGGGAACTGGAAAAAGCAGTCGACTTTATGGCCCACTGCTCGGAATCACCCCTCAAACAGCTCGACGCTCTTCAATGGTTCGAGCGAAGTCTCAACACCATGTACATGCACGACTACAAGGCCACAAGCGCGGCATTCCTAAAATGTGTCACCCTAAACAACTGGTCCCACGGTCTCTACTATTACATCTGCGGCGCTTGCCACGTCGAACTATACCGCCAGGCTAAAATGCCTGACCCCACTGAAGCCGCTAAACAGAAAGCCAAAGCTGAAGAATTCTTCAAGAAAGTTGCGCCGAATACAGGACGAAAGAGATTCATGGCAAGGCAACTGCCGTTCGATGTCTTTGTAAATAGGAAGATCCAGAAATGGGAGCATCGGGCCAAGGAATGGGGCGTTGACATGATCGACGCGGTGGGCGTAAGTCCGATAGAAGAGATGATCTATTTCTGGAACGGGTATAAGAGGATGCGAAACGATCATCTCGACATCTCATTGCATAATCTCGCGTGGAGCGAATCCGAGGCCAACGTGCACTGGGGAAAAGAGGATCTGGATGAAAGGGGCATACTCGCGCTTCTTCGAGCAGCGACGCTAAGAAGTAAAGGTGAGACGGAAAAGGCCAAGAGCGTGCTAGAGCAGGAGATTTTGAGTGTAGACAAGCTACTTTTCAAGGGAAATTTGAAGGATAGTTGGACGGCGCCGTGCGCGAGGTACGAAATGGCGGCGAACCTTTGGAGAGAGGCGGATAGGGATGGGCGTCCGGAAGGGGATACGGAGAAACTAGAGGAGTGTAAAGTTTGGTTGGAGGAGGTTAGTAAGTGGGAGAGCTACGATTTGGATGCTAGGTATGTCTCTTATGACTTCTTTTCTCGGTCTAACTGAGTGGCTATGGCTTAGTGCTGATTCAACACAGGATTGGAATGAAAGTCACGACTGCGAAGGCAACGCTTAGGCGTTATGGTGTCGAGTGTTGATGAGGCTGAGAAAAGAAAGCCCAGAGGGGTAAGCAGTTTTGCCAGCATAATGCGATATGACACAAACTTGAGTGGATCGTAGGATAGAACAGAAATGAAACATTTTATCTATTACCTATACGGGAAAATTGATACTCCTACTTCAGGTTAATGTAGGAAAGCCCAATTTCATTAATAAGCGGGTGGGGTCCAGACAGAGTGTAATACAGGGCTAATCCGGAGGCCGAGTCAGTGTAGCATGAGGTTATCGACGGTGAGAGAATGGTGTGTACAGATGGGGTAGTGTACGCCAAGCCTCACTTCCTTCAAACTCCTCAGTTCGAGCGCCTCACCTCAAAATTCAAATCACTCTTTACATTTTTCTTTATGATTTTAATTCTCGCTTATTTAGCTATCTAATTTGGAACCTTTTCACCACATGCGACCATGGTTCTACAGTCTACGGCTTGTACATCTGCTCTTGGGTTACCTGAGCTACGCGATCTGCACCACCCAATTCATAGGTGAGGATCAACTGCCTTCGGCCTGTCATACCCGTCAGATTGCGACCCGGCACCATCCGCGCCTTCTTAGGTAGAGTCCGGCCCCCTGTACGTTTGTGTCTCGGTTGAAATTGTTTTTTTTTTTTTTTTTTGGTCTACTTGTTAGTTTTCGATTTATTTTTATATTTTTTATTTTTATTCAGTTTCCTTTGGTAGCACTCCTTGATCGAGCATATTAACCTTCGTGTACGGGTTATCTATAATCATGGTGACCTTATTCGAAAATTATTTTCACCATCTATTGATTACTCCTATGTGTTGACCGCCTTTGACCGGTGCACTGTGAGCTCAGCTACCCCGTTCTTCTAACTCCTGCAACCGCTTGACGAGAGTCTTTGTATGATACCCAAGCTGCGCCTCTACGTCGTTCATGATGTTCCAAAGGCGCGCTTTGCGGGCTATTCCAGTAATGTGTTTCGCCGCTGTTACGCGCCATCATTAGTGATCCGTTCAGACGATTATGAGCTCGGCATATTGAACTTGCCATAATATAAGCCGTGGGTTGCAAAGACCCTGAAAGAGTCGGGGAAGTCTGATATGACAACATTGGCCGCTCGCATGGCCTGGTCCTGGATATGGTCTATGTAGGCTTCGTCTTGCAGAGTAGGCTCCGCATAGAGGAGTATATGCGTGATATGGTACCAGAAAGCTGCTGCAGCTACAAGCCGTCGTCAGCGATAGCATCTTAATTGCTTGAACAAAGGAATCCAGACAGACCCGCCGCAGTAACAGTGAAATAAACCTTCCGAAACCCCTCATCGTCCTCCTCTCCATACGGAATCCCCGCAAACGACTCCGAAAGCCCTGCCCGCCACTCCTCCAGCTCCGTCAGCATCTCCCCCCTCCTCCCTTTGCCCGCATCCGTCTCTCCATCTTCGCCATAAACTAGATTGATTGCTCGCGCCAGTATCCAAAGGACTTGCCGCGCAAGGACATCCTCCCTAGTCTCCTCCTCTTCAAACTTCACACCCCACTCGTCGGGTCCCAGCATGAGGGGGCGCTCCGTCGCCAACGCCACCCCAATCTCATGCCGAACATAGATCCAGAAATTCGCGCCGTCGATGCCAGCAGACTGTGCACTGATGCCCCGTGCCTTAATCAGCGCGTAGGCGCCCAGGAAATGCCGGCGGTGCTCCTGGCCTAGCGAAACGAAGATTTCGTACGCGGACAGCACGATGGTAGCGGTTAAGCAGTGCTGCTGGCAGGGCCCGTTCAGCGCGGCAATGAGCTGACGGAGAGCCTCGCCGTAGTGCCAGCGTGCGACGGGTTCCCACGAAGCATTTTGCCGCGAGCGCACGCGGGCGAGGCTCTTAGCCGTTAGCGCGCAGATGCAGTGGTAGAGGAGCGGGGAAGAGGGGATTAGGCGGGGGATGTGCAACTGGTAGGTCTGCGAGAAGTCGGTTAAGTCTTGGTAGATGGCGACGGTTCGGAGGTAGGTTTGGAGGAGGTGCACGGATTCCGGGGTCAAGTTTACGGCTACGCTTGGGGAGCGAGTGGGTGGCGGGAAAGGAGGAGCGGGAGCAGGCGTTGGGAGGATGAGGTTAGATAGCACAGTGGTTGGGGGGCTATCATCGGAGATGAGATCGAAGCCGGGAATGTGCGTTTTGAATATCTCCCATGTTGAGGCGGGTTCAGGGTTAGGCAGGAGTGTGCTGTGTTCTGGTTGTGTTGTGATGGTAGTTGGATTAGGCTCTTCAGATGCGTTGGTAGAGGGTATGTTCTCATCTGTTTTCGAATCTAACTGCGTAATATTGACAGCAATGCTGTAGGTGGACGGAGCGATGAAGTCGGAGGGTTTGCATTCCAGGTTGAGGCGCTCGCAGTTGCTGCAGACGGGCTTCTTCTCGTCGCAGCGGGAGTGTCGAGATTTGCAGGTATAGCTATATTTTGGGTCAGTTTTGAGCTTCAATGGAACGGATACGGCACTTAAACCATCCTAAATGATCGTCAATCCCAATCTAGATAGACAAGAGGCGTCGTTACCTGTCTTTCTCCGTGGTCCTCCTCTTCGCTTCTTCTTTAATGGTGCAGTATCCGCCATTAATATGAAAGGTGGTTTTGTCACTAGGTCTATAAACGTCTAAGATAATATAAAATGAAATGCTACAGTTCGGGAACAATCTAAAATGAATATTGAGTTAGTTACCCCACGGGCCAACTACAGCAAGGGACATACAGGACAGTAGGTCCAGAAACGAGGCTACTTGAGATATCTGTTTCTTTATTGATCTACATGTATCCATCAAGTTATAATGGTAAATCGTGGATTGTCCTCAGCCGAGTAGAGGAAATTATGCTTTGTAATCGCTCTTGATATAATAACCCTTTCGTCACTTAAGAATGCCAAGGTCGACTAGAATTATCATTTCGTTGTCAAGCATATCTCTGTCTTGGCGATAAGGAAGAAATAGTAGTATGGTACAAACTGGGCTATTCAGGGAGAGTGAATTAGAGAAAGTTGAGGGCGGATAATTTTACATCGAAGTAGCGGGGATCACGTAAGTCAGTCGCGTGCTCACGTGAATAATACCCCACAATGTCTAATCCCCCACTATGGTCTGTGCAGCCCTCGTCAGCGTTACAGTTCCACCAAGTTCCATACTTTTCTCTTCCTCTTCCTATAACATAAATAGACCGTAGGGAGCTCCTATTCTCCAATCGCAGCCCACTTTATCTGGAGTAGAACCATCTTGTCCGAGATCGGGTGTGGGTTATTTTGCGTGGTGATACACCCACTGATTGCCAGACAATCTGATAATCTTGCCAGCGGCCTACCGCGGGGATTGCTAAAGCAATTCAGCCAGGATGAAGCACAACCTCTACATACAGCCGCCTATTCTCAATTCCGCCAATCCGTGGTGCAGTACCCTCGAGCAACTCCAAGAGCTCTACGCGTCCCCACACACCGGCGCTGTAACCACTCGCACCTCGCTTCTCGACGGTTTTCTCAACGACTCCTCTGTACACCAGTTTGCCTTTTATAATCCCGCAACGCACAATGCCGAAGAACCAAATTCCGAGAGTAGCACTGCCGCAGATACGACTGGCAGCTTGAACACGCTGGGATACAGTCCATTGCCGCTAATGACGTACTTGGGCTTTGTGAAAACAATATCAGATCAGATACCAGAACCTATATCGCATAGCTCACCGAACGAGGCGCATAAGCCGAAGCCATTCATTATTTCGGTGACGGGCTCAGTAGACGACGTTGTGGAATGCTATAAGCAGATATGCGCTCTACAACATAAGGTGCTCATGGTGTTGGCAATGGAGGTTAACCTCTCGTGCCCAAACATCCCTGGAAAGCCACCGCCAGCGTACAATTCGGACTCCTTACTATCGTATTTGTCAGCACTGAAGCAGGAAGTCAAGCACCAATTGGATATCGAACCGGAATCGTCGCATCATAGAAAGATTCATGTCCCAATTGGAATCAAGACGCCGCCTTATACGTATCACGATCAATATCAGCAACTTATAGACTCATTGCTCGTGTCTGCAAACGAGATAGAACCTAAGGATCTGCCATGCCCCATTTCATTCATTACGGCAACCAACACTCTCGGCTCCTCGCTCCTTCTAACACCGACTTTCGAGTCTGCTACATCGCCGCCATCCTCGCCTGGGGGCTCCAAGTTGCGGGAAGTCTTCCATCACACTCTCAACTCCGCAAATGGAACCGGAATTGGCGGGCTTGCTGGTGCGCCTTTACACCCACTTGCACTTGGCAACGTATATACTATCAAAAGCATGCTATTCCAACACAACGAGCTTGATCATATCCATATCATTGGCGTAGGTGGTGTTGATGATGTAGAGGGCTTCTTAAGGATGAGGGCAGTCGGTGCATCAGCTGTAGGCGTAGGCACGGCATTGGGAAGGAAGGGTGTTAAAGTGTTTGAAGAGATCAACGAGGTGTTAAAGCAGAGAGGATTCTGAATAGATTCAGTGCGTTGTATCTGTGCTATGTCTCAGCTAACCAATAGAAATGGGATTAACTGATCGAGGACGATAGATCATGATTTGAAGAATTTAATAAGTCTCAATCATGCACATAAAACCTACTTCCGTCTCCTAACAGATCATGCCATAAAGGGATACAATAAGAATCACCGTGGATACTACGACTGTAATATTTAGGTGTTTTACCACGACCCGATTTGGCTGATGTACAACTTGGTGGAGTTCAAGGGAACCAACCAATCATAGCCAACTCTTACCGACCCACATTTTTGCACTATGAATGAGCCTCAACCGTGACTCTATCTTTCCACCCACACTACTGTCACCCCAGCGCTTTTGATCTACAACCGACGATTATCAAAACCATGCCAGTTCCGGATTGAAGGCCTAACAGCTCGCCGACTAGTCGACTAGCAAGATCCCAATTCACCTTACCGATATTCCTCTCGATTTGACTGGCAAGATGCGAGAATATCTTGTCAGGCTCGTGCAAATGCATGAGAGCTTCCGCAAAGCGGAGCTGCAGGCCCTTGCTGATGTGTCTGGAGTCGAGATGCATATCATCAAATATGAGGAAGATGTAGGTCTCAACCTTTCTATTAGAGATTAAACAATTATTGTCAATTTTTATTTGCGGTCTCAGCCCGGTTTCCAACATTTTCTTTTCTTCCTATACTACCTGTTTAGGCACTATATAATTACTCTATGGTACTTCTTCTAATATTGTTAGTCACCATTCTGCGTCATTGGTCTGCCATCGGACAAAGCCGCTCATGCTATGATATCTCGTAGTATTCTCTCTCAGGGCATTTATGAACTCTGGGGACACGGCCGAAACTACAATGCTTTGCACGCTTCCATTAAGAATTTGTCTCCTTCAAAATGGAACGCGTATCATGAAACGCCCTTCCGGTTTACCCTCGACAGCTTCCGGGGCTCGCGTACCCCTACCGAACAGCGTGACATTGTAGAGTCTTTCTCCTACCTAGAATTTGCTGGACCAATAAGGATGAAAGAAGCTGATGTCTCTTTCCGCGTATTCGAGGACTATGATCATGAAGCGCCTGAGCCCAAATATTTATACATGGGCCGATTCATCTCAGGTTCGGGTCGCCATGCAAAAACGATGTATGATTTGAAGAAGAGGCATTACATAAGTACCACATCCATGGACGCCGAACTTGCGCTGCTGACGGCCAATATTGCACTAGCTGCTCCGGGGAAGTTTTTCTTCGACCCGTTCATGGGGACGGGCGGATTCCCAATTGCATGCTCCCACTTCGGAGCAATCACTTGCGGGAGTGATATCGATGGGCGGAGTATCCGAGGTACAGGCGGAAGCGCAAGGAAGGGTCAGATGGGCAAAAAGGACGTCGAGGGCAATTTCAGACAATATGGGCTTGAAGAAAGATATCTCGGAGGGTTCGTATCTGATCTCACCAACACTCCTCTAAGAATTACCACACCTTGTGGTAATGAACAAAATGGCGGCTACCTTGATGGTATCATCTGTGATCCGCCATACGGCATCCGCGAAGGCTTGAAAGTTCTTGGTTCCCGCGAGAAGCTAGGAGACAAAGAACGCGCGACTCACCATGATCGATGCAAGGAGCCTACTTATATTCCACCAAAACGTCCGTATAGCTTCATAGCCATGCTTGATGATATTCTCGCTTTCGCCGCTAGTACCCTGGTTGATGGCGGGAGGCTTAGTATGTGGATGCCTACCGCGAATGACGAGGACATCGAACTTGTTATACCAACACATCCATGCTTAGAAATTGTTTCAGTTTGCGTTCAGCCGTTCAATAAGTGGAGTAGGCGCTTGTTGACGTATCGGAGGTTATCCGACTCTGAGGTATCTCAGGATTCCCTTCATATGACTAAGAAGGAATACGAGACGGGCATTAAAGCTGACGAGCTAAATGGATTCCGGAGGAAGTACTTTGAAGGGTTCAAAGAATTTCAAAAGCTGCGATTGGAAACAGCGACGGGTAGACGAGTGTCCGACGAAAGCACGGAATTAGAGAAAACTTCCAATTGAGTGTTTCCAATAATATTCGTATCCTTCTAGTTTACCACTTACTCATTTTGACGATGATAGATCATGTCGTGCTTACTCCTTATCCTTCCTTTTGGCGGAACCTTGCTCTACATTCGGCGGAATTCTTCGCGAGATCACGCACTAAAAGAAACCCACATCCATCTACCCCGCGATGATTCGCCACGATCTTGCCCGCGGAGAATCCTGCGGGCTTACTTGATCTTCTGATGGCATTGTCTTGGAAATTCTTGTTTCCCCCTTGTCCGCTAAAGTAGGAGCCATGGTGACTCCGGTCTATGTTTGGGCAAAGATGTAGCTTCAGTAGCATGCGCCGCACCTGTTTGCGCAACGCCATAGAGAATAGACATAGCGCTACGTACTTTCATACATCACGGTCCTCTCTTAAATAATAGCCGATGATGAAGTGGATAATGCAGGAGTAGAAAATACCCCGGCGGGTATGTTATACGATGGATGTAGGATTTTCGAGCCTATGAGTACCGGTATGTAGTATCGAAGCCAATTATTTAAAGCTGCCCACATTCTTCTTCTGCTAAATATTTGTATTTGATGCTTGGCTGCAGCTTACTCTGACAAAGTAAGGTTTCTCGTCCTAACACTATTAGCTTTGGTAGCTTCAGCACTTGACACCAAAGTTTCAAATAATGGACGTAACGCGACACCTGGATACTAGTATGGTGTGGTGTTTGAAGTAAGCACAGCGCAATTCAAGAAGATCACCAATTGACGCTTTCTTTCAGGATATCAATTATTCGGGCGATAGCGGTATACATGTAGAATTGATCCGCAATCAGTCATTCCAAGGAAGTAATGTTCATTCTTCGGTTATAAAGCCACGGTCAGCCATTTAAGGTGCATAATTCTCTTTGCAGAATCTCTCTCTGTCCTTGTCAACCTCATTGCCGACTTCATTGAAGCTCGCAGCCCCCAGTGGAGTGGTTGGCATATCGAATCTAGGGTAATGGGGGATTGATGTAAATTTGAAGAGGTACACCGGCTCTTTATGGGTTAAGTGTGGCTACAATGGCACATTTACGGTTTCCATGGTCAACTAGATCTTGGATGAGATGCTAGGCAGTGTGGGAGTGGCATCAAAAGCGACTCGTGGCGAGATGATGGACTACCTATTCACATTAACGTCCGAGAAGGAGGTAGAGGGCGTCAATAATCCGTTTTCGATTACTTTCGACGTTTCTATACATCTAGAAATCAGTCAATCGATAGGAGTTAGTGCTTATATTGAATTTTAGGTAGCCGACAGTTCGCTTGACTTCAATCTCATTGGTCACCTTCCACGCATGTATAATAATCGGCCGAATGGTATGAGAGTCGATCTAATGGCAGAACTCGAAGGGCTAAACCCTGTAAATCATTTCACTGGAAACTTATGGATCTAGTCACATCCTAATCTTCTCCTAGTCATTCCTCGGATTCCCAGGCGGCAACAAACTCGCAGGTGAGGATCCTCCATACTACTTAAAGTGGAACGAAATAATTGGGCTTCTTAAGGACCGTTACAGGTACCCTGAGGCATGGACATACGATAATACTAATGAACTCGGCCTCATTGAGTATCTGCAATCATGTGACGATTCAAAGATAGAGCTTGGTGAGTAGATTTCCGGCACTTAATCTCCCGCAATCAATAGTTGACCGTTACAGTTCTTGCCGTCTAGGCAGGCTTCTACCTCGAAGGCCCCGTAATCAGCGAGACCGATCTCCAGCCCTATATCTGTCATGGGGATTTTGGCAAGTCTGTCGAGCTGTATCAGATATCGACGTACGATATCACAGTCGATATCACGCCGGATATCACGCTGGATATCAGCTGATATACTCCTTTTCCATGTACATAAATATGGCCCGCTGGCCATCTTCAATCAAGCAGTTCAGCTCCTCATCTCCCTCTATGAGACAAGATTCGCCCTCACCACAATATCGAAGATGCATTTAACGAACTCGACTTTACTATGAGAAGTGTCGATATTACTTACGGGCACACTCCTCGTACTACTAGGGTATTCGGAGCCTTGGGCCATCAAGGACGTTGAGGTCGATAACGAAAACAATCTCGGTAGAGGCGGAGCTCCTTTCGGATCATACCGCTTCCAAGCTTTCAAGGATGCTATCAGCAAGAAGTGCCGTGATATTTTCGTACTTGCTAGCACGGCCGGATTATTTTGCGGGGTAGTCCGGCCTCTTTGGTAACTCTCCAGCTGGTTTCAAGACCACGATCGGTATGTCTTGTTTTCTCTTCGTGGAGAGGTCGGGAAGGTCAGGAATACTGATCGTGTTGTAGGCGAGGATGCGGTAGTCTAGAAAAGAAATTCTATCAGGTGATGGCATCAACTAGGAAGATAGAAAATGGCAAATCCCTCAGTGGATTAGCATGGTATCTGAAGTAGTCTTCTTATTTGGCGCCGAGAGAAACATGGATAAGATATGGGGAGCTGGATACGTAGGAAAGCGCTCTGATCGGAAACACTGAGGGCTGACGTTATCAAAAGCACCAACGCTTCAAAATCTTGAATCTTACCAATGGATTCCAGACCTTAATTCCTATAGCATTGATCCTGACGCCGATGTGCTCTCCACTTATCATATGCTCAGGCTGTTCTCCGCCCACCGCATATCCACCGTCCTGATAATGGAGTCCCCGATATTTGGTCCCGCGCACTATGTGGGCAATCACTCAAATTCGCTTGATTCATACATATTTAAGACAACGATATACGATTCGACCGCATCTATGAGCGCCACTGTTGGCTTCGAAAGCATCAGCGAAGGTACAGAGGAGCATTGACAGTCCTGACCGCGCCGAGTGCAGAAAGCTACAACAGAGTTGACAGTGATGTGGCAAGCTGCAAGAGCACAAGCTTGATGGCTGGTAGTGGTGGGGTGTTTAAGTTCGAGTTGCGGGATTTGAACATTTAGATCTTTGAGATTAAAGGCTAAACCAATAGCCAAGAAAATGTTTTGTAATGCTTCTAAGCCGTTACGCTGCTCAAAATCCTCTATATATGAATTCCTAGAGTTAATGCTATTGCGGTGAGGCATCGTAATTGAGCGAACGCATCGCATCGTGAAGAGTTTCATTTAGAATGCATTTATGTCAACTACGTCATTGTTAGATGAGCTTTCGAAATTCCTATTGCATGAGCAAAGTTATAGAAGAGTTCTTTGCCGTAAGACTTCATGATCAAATACCACGTGCTCTAGCTTGGTACACAGATATTTTCCGCCAGTGTTAGTTAAGAACCTAGCTTGATAAGGTACGAAGATGACCTTAACTTCATTTTTAAATAATTCTAGAAACTTTAAAAGATCAAAAACAAATTTCCCTCTCTAGCCATACATCCAACCCCAAAAGTATTTGCGTTTCTTGCGGCCACATCTGCAAAGCAACTCCGTCCTACACCATCGGACTCAGCCCGCCTCAAGATCAGACTTCACAACAACCCTTATTTCAAACCTTCGGTTACCACGTGATACACAAGGGCTGGGTCTATTACTAAATGTTGCAAATTGTAACCGGACTTCAACAACCATTCAGTCTCTTTACAAGGGTTCCATTCAAACAGAGTCATGAAGTCCTAGCCGATAGGTCTAGCAGATCTAGATGCTATCTTGTTACAGCGGATGCCTGAAGTATCTTCAAGACAGCCAGGGGCGAAAAGCAAAAGTCGTAAAGTAGAAGGGTTGGAGAGCGTCATGTTAGCCCTGAGAAAGAAACCAAACTAAATCCACGATTCCCGTTGTCGAACTCTCAAGGTCACGCTCCTAGTTCAGAAAACGCCTGGGTACGCAGAGGAAGGTGGAAGGAGAAGGTTAAGAAGGAGTAATACTGTTATATTATAGGAGGCCTTATGGTCCTTGCTAGATCCTGAGATCCTGGCAGCCTCTATTTCCCATTTCCGAGGGACTGGAAGGATTCGCTTGTACCCTAGGGGAGCAGTGAGCTGGGGAAAGCTAGACCGGAAAAGGCATAGTTAGAAACCTGATTGCGGATACCGAATAATGTCGAAACTAAAATCGATGTCCGATATCAAATTATTCGAGATGCATTTCCTGATGGCAGGGGAAGAATAACACCGTCTCAAGACTGCTAATGATAGTAACGAACAGCTGAAGTGAACAGCCACCAAGGTTCTAGATACAGGCTAGGACTCGGGAGATTATGGCGCGATCGACATGTGCGGCACCGGTTCCGAGCTCCAATCCAATGTCAGGCCTTCCCTATTAACAACCCAACCGCTGGCCATCCATCGCTCACAGCAAACGCCTGTTGATGCTCATTATTATCCAACATGACGGGCATACTCATCGCCCGCCCGTCCCACTGCGTGTAAGCGCCCAACGCCGCTTCCGCAATGCGGGCACAATAGCTCCTTCATCACTCACACAGCGCATCAAGACTGCGTCAAACAAGTGATTTCGGTGACGGTCTGAAGAACAGGATAAAGCTAGCCCCCGTCTCTAACCCCTTTGACAGAAATTGCGGCGGCTTGAGCACAGCCTCGTCCGGCGCCGTCGTGCTTCAACCTCTCCACTCGTCTAACGATGTCTAGCGCAAGTGGCGGTCATCACCTTTTCCAGCGCAGCATTTCGTGCCCACAGCGCGTGTAGGGATGGATGCTTAGGAGCGTAGGCTGCAGTTGCTTATGACCCTATACGAGAGCTGAACCACATAAACAAGGAGAAAGTTTCAGCCGCTCGGCTACAAACAGCAATTGCAAGAGATGTGGCTCCCACGAGGAATTGACGCCGCTCGACGACTGGTCCGCGCTCCAGCTTGGCTCCCGCATCGTGACTCTGCCACCGCCTCAACAATAGGTCCTTTTCGACCCCATTACTTACACCATGATACAGTCTCCCGTCCTTCCGATTCGCTTCCCGCTTGGTGATCCTATACGGAGGGCGTAAAATACTAGAGGCGAGCAAATGCCATCTGCGAGCCCAAGCGTGCCCATGGCCACGATCCCCACCCACGGCGAGGCTGAGCTCCTAGAGCGGCATTCCGAAAGCTAGACGCCTCTTTTCTTAAACGAATTTTCAAGTCACGGAAGGTCTTAGCGCGGGGTTCATCTCATTTGACGTGCGTTATATTCTCTGCCTGAAGTGCAGGGTTGCCCTTCATATATCGCTCCGTGAGGCTTCGAAATTCCTTTTTTTTTCTTTATTACTTAGACAGTCGAGGCAATACAGGAAGGAGACACCTGTTTCAGCCGCATATTGGATAGTTCTCGTTGTCGTATTGCTTAATACTGCCCCTTAGCCTTTTCGTTACTCCTCGAGTCGACGTCGCAGTTCTCTAAGAACTTTGCTTTCGTAAACGTCTATTCTTTCCTCGGTCTCTTGCTCTTTTACTGTCATGGCACCCCTCCCATCGGATGCTGGGGTGGATAAAGCCCAACCAGACAACAACCAAACCCATCAAGAGGGCGGCTGGAGCACAGCGTCCATTGTCGGCCTCTCCATCTTTGCCTTCTTCATCGTATGCTTCGCCATCACCGGCTTCGCATACTGGTACCACCGGCGCGCCGAACGCAACAAGTTGCCTCCCGAGCACCGCCCAACATCCTACCACCCCTTCCGCACCGCTAGCTCCGCAAAGAGCAGCTTGCTAGCCAACGCCGCGCCCAGCCCGGAAGACGACAAGCGCAGCATGTTCAGCCGCGAGTCACGTACCAGCGTCTCCCTATACGTCGACACGGATGTTACCGACCGCCGAGCGAGCATGGAGACGGTCTCCCTTATCCCACTTCACGTCACCCCTGCAGAGGAAGTGCTTGACCCGATGGAGAGACACGTGGAGAGCAATGGCAGCGGCGTGAGCAGGCAGAGCACTAGGACTAGCGGGAGCGGGAGCGGGAGCGTAGCACTGAGCCCGATTCCGAACGAAGAGCATGATCTGGGGATCAGGAAGACCAGAGAGAGGAGCACGAGTACGGCCAGCACGAGATATTACGAGGCCAATACCAAGCCACCAGTCCCCAAGATTGTGCACACGCCCTCGGAATAAGAAGCAGCTTGAGCGGGGAAAGATATATCGGTGGGTAGGGTTCAGATTTGACTGTGCGACTGGTGGCTGCTGGCATTTAATTTGCACTCGTGATAGTGGAGACGAAAGATCGGTACTATGTCGCTCTCGTCTTTTCTTCTCGCATCTCGTCAACCTTATCCAACCTGTGCGTTCGTTTGTTAGAGGGTTCATACCCTTCACGATCATGTCTGTTTCGCGTTCTAGCTTCTCATTACCTTCTATTTACGCTTTCAAGTATACCCCACCCTAAACTCCTGCACCAGTCCGCAGTCGAGTACAACTAGAAATATGCAATCAATCGTTGATCCGATCTAATCCAATCTCCTCCAATCTAACATTATGCTAATACGTCACGTCTGTTTCCAAATTCAAACCAAATATAAAGGAATTACTACACACTATTCCGAAGTTCCTCAATAAATAAGCCCAATCCCTTCACAAGGACCCCTCAAATCTCGTCCCACACTCGCTGCACCCCGCCCCAAGCATACCGCTAGTCCACCCATACACAATGACAACCCAGCTAGCCTAGAGCAACATGCTCTCTTTCGTCTACCCCCAATCCCAGCGTATCCGTCATAAAACCGAGTGAAGAGTACGAGCTTAGCTGCAAGCTAGGTGCACCTATTCCCATCTAGATTTGATAGGGCAGTACGGCGCATAGCTAGGTTTCTTCATTCACTTAGGTCTATTTTTTTTTTTTTTTTTTTTTTTTAAGGAAATTAGAAGCGGTTTGAAAGGTGGGATGGATGATGAGGTGGAGAAAGGTGGAGGGTGGGTGAGGTGCTTTTATTGAGGGGCGGTTATGACCTGTCTTCTGGTTAGTGAGTGGGCGGGTGGTTGGGCAATCGGTGGTTAAGCGTCAAAGTGGTTTGATATATACCAGTTGCATAATTTATAATTTACATAGAATTATTTTCAAGTACTCGAGTCGTTCCCTCTACCTGCTAGGCTCGACTTTTGTGTATGCATTGTTGTGGTTGGAGTTTGTGGAATTACGTGCCTTGTTGTGAGATTTGGACCTTGTCTGATGCTGTTAATTGTGGTATTGTATTTCTAGCCGATCAATATGAGTCCCCGTTCGACACCGCTGATCCTGCGACGTCGAATGTTGAGCTAAATGTTTGCCAACCGTTTAAATCTTACATTACTTTCGCAGCTAGTAGAGATAATATAATCCTAATATTAGTCGTATAAGCACAACGCTTCCATAACCATGCCAACCAAGGATATCTTATTACACCAAAATAACCGACCCCAATGATCCCCCCATTTCACTTTCCCTGCTTGAACGCCTGCATACCCTCCTTCTTGCCCCACCCCCAGACCTTGCTATCTAGATCCGGCCCAATGAACAACCACGCGATGCTCGTGATCCACTGGCCAACCGTATCCTTGATGATGTTGTCCCTCGGGCTGCCTCCTAAATTGCTGATGCGCATAAGTTCGACCAGCCAATTAGTCGGGGTCATGTAATTTCCATTCTCCAAGCCCTTGATAGCGACGGTTGCGCACTCTATCTCTGTCTGTTCGGGGTCAGAATCCTCTACAGCGAAAGTAGCAGGATGCTTCGTCTTGTTTTCCTGCTCTAATCCCGGTGATTTGATGGTTCCGGGGAAGATGAGCTGGATGTTGATGTCGAAAGGCGCGGGGGCTTGATCGGTAGACTTGCTTGAGCGGCGAGCGCCGTTGTAGAGAAGAACTTCCTGTCGCAGTCCGTCAGCGAGGTTGCGCATGGCAGCCTTCGCCGGCGAGTATGGCGAGTAGCCGACCAGGTTGTAGAAGGCGGTGGCAGAGGAAGTCATGATGAAGTGCCTAGGCGCCTCTAATTTCGCGCTCTTCTCTTTCGGCGAATACGGTGTGTTGGGGTATAGCCAGGCCTTCAATGTCTTGTGGGCTAGGTATGCAGCGGCCCAGTAATTGAGATCCATTTGCTGCCTTAGCGTTTCAATACTTGTCTCGATGAAGAGTTGCGGTATCGAGGAGCCCGCGTTTGCCCATACAATCTCGGGAAGCTCGCCATTATTCCAGGTGGCTGCTTCGGCGAGGAGGCGGGCGTTCTCGGATTCGGAGGATACGTCGGCGGAGATGATTGTGAAGCGTTGGGTCGAGGGGTTCTTCGCGGAGGACTTTGCGTATTCGAGAGCGGCCTGTAGCTTCGTGAGGTCCCTAGCGACGAGAATGACGTTTGCACCGCGCTCCGAGAGCAACCGAGCGAGCTCTCTGCCCATGCCATACGAAGCGCCGGTTAGGAGGACCGTCTGAGACGCGTTAGAAAACAAATCAAACAAGTCAAGCGTGTTAAATGTAGAGAATCCTTGCATACCCTGCCCTCCACTTTGAACTTGTTGCCCCGCGAAAAGAAGCCCATGATGTCTAGACTCAAGATCCCAAGAAGTATCAAAAGACAGATGGTGGCCCAGAAGATTCCCGAAGCCATTGAGTGAAGAGACACATACAAGAGAGTGACTGGAAGAGAAAAAAGGAGGGACGAGACCTTATCTTTCCGAAATTGGGTCTTACCAACGTCTTACGCTCTTGACCGGGTCATCGATTTCGTACGAGAACCCAGGTAGTTGGTTAAGGTTGACGCGCAACTCCCTGGCTACGCTAGGACGAAGGGGGCAAGGCGGTGTCGAAGCTTAGCATCCGGGGTCAGTTTCACCGACCTCCGCGGCCAAGACTCGCCAAAAGTTTTTGGAACCTCTACTTCTTCTGCTCATCCACACCAGCTCCCCGCTACGGTAAATACAGCATTATGGGACGGAAGAGGAAGGCTGGTGGTCAGCCATATGGCGAGCCCAAGCCTGAGAAGGATACGAATTTTAAGATGAGGATAACCACCTTCGAGGACGTCGCCGATTCCGAAGACGAATTCCACCTGAACCAGGATAAGATCTTGCTCGATGAAGGGCCTGCGGCGAAGAGGTTGAGGAAATGGAAAGAGCAAGGTGAGTCAACGGCTATAGCTTATTTGGGGCAGCTCACTGAAATTGATGTAGACGCTTTCCTGGAGCCTTCTGACGAAGAAGTCCTAGACTATAGTGACGACAAAGACGAGGATGACGAAGACATTGATGGGGAAATTGAGGATTATGATGCTCGATCAGATGACGATCTCGGCGCCAGCAAGCGCCAGCAACAAGTCGGGGATGAGGATGGAGATTTTGGCGGATGGGGCCTTTCCAAAGATGATTATTATAATGCAGACGTGATAGAGACAGAACAAGATGCTTTGGACGAAGAAACCGAGGCTCGCAGACTACAGAAGAAGCAGCTGGAGGGCATGACGGAGGCTGATTTCGGAATCGACGAGGATGACTGGTTAGAGCAGGCGGATGCCAAAGCGGAAGATGTCGGAAAAGTGGTCACAGAGGTTCTCCCGCCATTGCAGATCACAGAGGATATGAGCGAGCATGAGAGGGTGAAGATTTTGAGAGCACGATACCCCGAGTTTGAGCACATATCGAGGGAATACTTGCGACTTCAGCCTCTTCACAACGAACTGGCATCTGCTGCCAATGCTGCCGAACGGCTCATCAAGAGTCGAGCGGCCAAGTCAGGCAAACTGAATGGCATCGTGACTCACACACCTATTGCAATCACCAAATATCGAGCTTGCGCGGCTTACCTAGCAGCAATGGCCATGTATTTCGCCATTCTTGGGTCAACTGCCAACAGCGACGGTTCCCCCACGATAGCAATGGATCCTACTGAGCTGCATGAGCATGCTGTGATGGAAAGCCTTCTTAAATGCCAGAAACTCTGGGGAAGTGTTGAGGGCCTGCCTGTGGCTGATCCAATGGTTGAGGCCTCCAACGGCGACGAACTTTCCGTTATCGAAGAAGTCAGCCCAGGACCAGAGGCCAAGATGGACGACGCAATCGCACGTAAGAAGAAAGATAAGAAGCAGAAGAAGACTAAGACCCAGCTTGCAGCCGAAGCCGCTCAAGCAGAGGCACAGGCACGACGTGCGGCCAAACTTCTCAAGACGGAGGAAGATCTAGCAACTCTGTCCGCTCTTACTGACAAGGCGGCGCTACGGAAGGCATCAAAGCACAAGAAGGCCCAGCAACAGCCGATGCTTAACCTTGTCAATGCAGACGATTCCGACTTCGGCGAGGAAACATCACTCACAGCCCATGAATTGGCCGAGAAGGCGAAGAAGAAGAAATCACTGCGCTTCTACACATCCCAAATCGCCCAAAAAGCCAATAAGCGCGAAGCAGCCGGCAGAGACTATGGCGGCGACATCGACGTGCCGCATCGGGAGCGCCTTAAGGACCGACAAGCGCGCCTACAAGCGGAAGCCGAGAAGAGAGGCCAAAACAAGAATAAAGGTCCCGGCGTCGCGCTTGGCGAGGGCGGTGAGAGCTCCGATGAAAACGAGGCACCACGTGGCAACGCGTCTGATGACGAAGATTACTACGGCATGGTCTCAGCACGCAGCAAGGCTAAGAAACAGGCGAAGCGGGACTTGGCCGCTACGTATGCTTTGGCGGCTAAAGAGGGTGGTGCGGTCGTTCCCGAGGAGACTATCGGACCGGACGGTCGACGAGAAATCACGTACGCTATCAAGAAGAACAAGGGCCTCACGCCGTTCCGCAAAAAGGAGGTCAGGAACCCGAGGGTAAAGAAGAAGTTGAGGTACGAGGCCAAGCAGAAGAAGCTCAAGTCCCAGAAAGCTGTTTATTCGGGTGGAGAGGGGAGGGGGGGATACGGCGGTGAATTGACGGGCATCAAGAAAGGGTTGGTTAGGAGCACGAAGTTGTAGATATCTAGGTATCGAATGCGAACGATGATCCCGGGTCTCCTGCTTTTGCCTTTGGGCATTGTTGACTCGTTGCTCGGAAAGATGTGAATTTGTGGGTGTGCTGTTATGTTGCCATGGCTGATATGGGTACGAGGTCCGAGTACCACCAATTCCACATGAGGCGTGTTCCTCAAGAATCACAGCAAATCAGCGAGAATGTAATGCTTGGCATGGAACACGCTGTGTCTTCACGCCACCTCGGTACTCTCATGTTCTGTGCTGTTCCAAATTCTCGTTTGCGAATAGAGAGTATTCATTGGGAACGCACGCTCGAAAAAAGAAATGGGAATTTGTTCCCCTACCAATCGCGGAACACGGCATTTCTCCCGACGCAATGCAATGCAGCGCAGCGTACAGCACGGTTAATATTTCCGGGAATATGAATTTGGCAGAACGCGGATTGGTAGGGTGTACTGTAGAGCCTCACGGTTTGCCACGACAATCAATTAGTCTGTCTGTCGGTTATGGGCGGGTCTGGCAGGGCAGCGTACGTAAAGAGCGAGGTGCTAGTTTCCGGTCTGCGTGGTTTTCGGCTCAACCCGTTTGCGTTTATATGAATGGCGGAGGGGAGGGGTAGGTAGGTATGGGGGCCATTTAACAGAGCTAGTGGCGCTGGGGTTTTGGGTCAGGTGGGTGTATTTTGGTTTATTGAGGCGCTCGGAATCTCACAGCATCGATGGTTATTATTGGAAAAAGGTCAGTGGATGGACGGGGCGAAAAGCAGGAGCTTTTGCTCCGTAGGTTCACGGAGCGGAAAGGGAAGTGGAATTCGTCGAATGGGAAGGCGAGTCGACACGCAGCACTGACGTTGCCTTAGCCTTGTCTTGTCCCTTGATAACTAACTACTTCGTATGTTATCTACCATATCTGCATACATGCACTCTTCATATCGCCCAATCGCGGCTCGAACGAGCATGGCTCGGCACAGTGAGGAATATTGCTGACGCTGGCCTGCTCGTATGATACTCGTGCGTCCCCGCCTGCCCATCTCTCCAGCACAGCAGAGCATAACCTCAGAAAATCTAGCTTCTCTGAAACTGAGTATTTCCATTGGCCAACGGAATGAAAGGGAAAAACAGGTGACCCTAGGCACGTTCAACTCAATCGCCAATAATACAATCCATGCACCGTGACGCCTGTTTGACCAAGAAAAAAAAGACCTGGGTGATCCACCTAGAACTGGACACACGCACACGCGCCTCCTGCTGAGCAGTGAGATCCCACTGCGATGCCCGCGACGTCACAAGGACGTTCTTGTTAACCAGCCACCCACCCAATCACAAAGCGAGCTACCACTACGCGAGGCTCTAGCAGGCGCTAGTGGCACTGTTGGGTATTCACGTGCGGGCGGATTGGATCACCCTCCAGGGCTTTGACGTTTTGTCCCGTTAACGGCCCTTGTAAAGCGGATTCTAGTTCCTGCGGTTGTCTAGGTTGGGTTGGTATTGGTAGGCATTATTGGCAAGGGGACAGAGAGAGAGAGGGGTTGAGGGGCTTGGTGGGATTGTGATCGGGGATGAGGTGAGGTGTATAAGAGGGGGCTATCTAGGCCAGCTTCCAATGGCTACATTGATTATGATATACTTTGGTTTTTGAAGTTTTTGAGGGGTTTAAAGTTTTTCAAGGGGGGCTTTTCCTTTCGTATACATCCTGCCGTCTTGGGAGGCTTGAGAGCTATATTATACCGCGGACGGTTTTTTTTTTTTTTTTTTTTTCAATTCATCTGACTGTTTGGAAGGGGTTCGAATCTAGTTGATTGCGTCGACTCGAGAGAAACTAGTGGGGGATTTTCATGATTGGATGCCGAAAAGAAGGGAGGGTAGAAAGTGGATTGATTGCATCACGGGCTGAGGTATGTAATGTAATGATGTGGGCTTGAGGTTAAGAAAAGTCGGTAGGAGGTGAGTTGCGTAAGTTTTCAATTGGGCCTTGTGTTCTGATAATCTGGGTTCGCAGGATACACACACACACACACACACACATATATATATATATATATATATATATATTCGAGAAGGTGCTTCCGCGGATCTTGGGTAGCATAATAAGCTCGACGTAGGAAGGAGCCATAGCCAGAGCGCCGAAATAAAGATTACCTCTCCACCTACAATACAACACGAATCCAATTCCAATCGACTACTACCGACACCCAGCTCAATCCACCCACCATGGACACCATCCTCTTGCCGCTTCTCACTCCTACAATCCTCAACCCCCTAGCCACGCTCCTAACCCTGACTCTTCCGCTCCTCCTTGCCCTCTATCTCCACGCCGACTACTGCGCCTTCCTATCCCTCGGCCCCGGCGGCACCCCCTCGACCCCCCTCGGTTACCTAAAGATCAAACTGCTTTCCATCGTCTCGCTGCGCGACCCGCTCCGCCCCTTGCCCCTCCCGCCGCACTTTCGGCCACAGAAGGGCTATCTGAGCACAAAGAGGCTGGCCGTCCGCGAGGGCAAGCGGCCGGTGGTCCAGGGCATCGCGCCGCAGCGGCAGCGCACGGAGCGGAGCTCGGCGGACGTGTACCGGATGCTGGTCTCTGCGCTGCGGGACCTAGCGCGGGACGAGGAGAACGGGCTGCTGGAGCGGACGTCGTGCTTCGAAAAGCACAGCGCGGGCCTCTTCGCTGCGAACCCGATCACGGGGACATGCGGCGGGGAGGTTTGCCATGCGCACCCTAGTGACGGGAGCCTGCATTTGACGTTGCATCCCGCGGACGTGAGGACGGTGATTGAGAAAGGGTGGGGAGAGAGGCATCCGTTAGCCAAAGGCGGCTGGTTTCGCAGGTTCGTGCCTAGGGAGTTTGTGCTGGTTTATGCGCCGAGGGGGGAGCGCGAGGTCGGGGTTGTGATGGGTATCGTGGCTGCGAGTGTTTGGTGGGTTAGTGGGGTGGATGTTGAGGGGAGGGGGAAGGGGAGGGGGTTTGGTGTTAGAGAGGATAGGAGAGGGAATGTCGGATGGGGTGTAGGGGTGGGAAGGATGGCATAGTTGGCGAGGTGTGAGGGAAGAAAGGGAATGGGAGGGGTGATGAAATTGTTTTTAGTGGTGGTTTTAATGATACTTTCTCTATTGAAGCGTCTTTCACGGATGTCTATGGGTATGATTGCTTGTAATTATTAACATTTGCACGATACAACAGCAGTTTGAAAGGCATACCAAATGCTACCTATCTGCTTCGGTGCATGTATCCCTTCTACCTCACTTGCTCCCAGGCTCCCCCTTCACCCACTCTGCATACTCCCTCCTCTTCCCTCTAACATCAAAGAACCCCCTCCTCCCTTCCCCGCCTCCATCAAGCCCCAAAAACGCATACGGATCGCCCTCGCTCAGAACCTCCTCGCCCTCCCTCGTCCACCTCCCCGTCCCATGTCTCCCTTCCCGCGACATTTTTCCCGACCAACGGGACCACTGGATGGGTTTCAGCGGTTGGGAGGTGAGGACGATGCCAGTGGATAGGAGGAGGATGGATGCGAGGAGTTCGAGGGTTATGTCGAGGGGTAGCGGGGAATTGGGGGTTGTCGTTGTGTGTTCGTGGGTCGAGTATACGCTGGGTATTATGTTAGCTTCGTTCTTGTGGCGCATTGAGATGATCTGGGAATCTGTAAATCTGCGAATCTGCGAATCTGCAATCTGCAATCTGCGATCGGGGGAGGAGAACATGGGCTCTGTTTTGAAGCAGATTGTGTTTCACAACGACCCAAGCTCCAGGTGCGCTATCCCATGTCATGACAGCAGCGAATTATTAAAAAAGATAAGGAAAGGAGAGGTGAGCACTACGCATGTGTAAGGAACACCAGGCCGATGGCGTTGAGCGTTGTGCCTAGGAGCGGCATCGTCGAGGCCGACCTGGATCGAGTGATATATTGCGGGTCGGAAATTGGGGAGAGGGCGCGAGATTGGTATGCTGTGCGGCTGAGAATGAAAAAGAGCCGCAGTTTTAACGAAGGGAGGTTGCAAGCTGGAGAGACCTGGGGCTATGAGGCGAGGCGGGTGGGAAATTGTGAGCACTCGGAGTACGATCGCCAAAGCTCGTCGCTAAGTCGCGTTGGGTAGATGACTAAGCCGCTCACTGGAGTGGCAATGGCCAAGCACCACTTTCTAGAAAACACGCCAACGTAGTGTAGGCAATTGTTTGTGCTGTAATGACTGTGTATTAGGTATCACTCTCAGAGCGTTTTGTCTCATATGCCACAAGCGGTATAAATACAGGACGAGCGCAAGAGAATAGAAGAGATGCGCGCCAGGTAAATGCTGACTTTCCGAACGCATCATAGGTACCCAACCTGAGTGATTTCCAATTGAATTCCAACAATTATACCTATTTCAGATCAGATCATTTTTGCTACACCTCCATTCCGTTCCGTTCCGTTTCCTAACCAAGTCAAGATCGAGATGGGCTACCGTCCAACATCAACCATCATCCATCCGCACCTGCCGCATTAATAGTAATGAGATAATACCGTTCCGATCCGGCTCAAGTGGCGAAGGCCCCCAACTCCAACAAGCAAACAGTGGTATCGAGCGAAAGCCAAGTAAAGAATGAATCAATTTACGCGCGATGCGCCCACTCCGCTAGCTGGTTGGATGAGTCCACCGAGTCCTGGTTCTTCTCGTGGTGACCGCCCATGCCCGACGGGTGTCCCTCGAGCGAGTGGGTTGACATGCCATCTTCGACGTCGTCGGCTGTCTTGACGTCGCGGGTGAGCTCGACGTAGTCGTACTGCGATTACGTTAGTGCTGTGCCATTTTTGAGACTGGAGGTCTACACTTACAGCGAACTCGCCAATCTCAACATCATCGATACCGAGCATCTCCTCTTCCTCGGTGGCGCGGAGCTTGAAGATGGGTAGGAATTTGCCGAGGCCATCGAGAACACCGAGGATGATGCATGTGCCCACAAAGGAATAGGAGCCGCCGGCAAGGGAGTCTGCAAGCTGGTAACCGAGCTGGATCCAGTTGTGGTTCAACCATCCACCCGGGATGACCGTGAAGCCGTCGAGATGTGCAATGTAGTCGGCGGCGAAGAAGGCAGTCAGGATGTTCCCGACCATTCCTCCAACGCCGTGGACAGCGAAAATGTCGAGCGCGTCATCGCATCGCAGGAAGTACTTGAGCTTGGTAGCATAATTGCAGGCAACTCCACCGCAGACGCCGAAGACGACAGCCGCCCACGCTGGGACGAAGCCAGATCCGGGGGTAATGGCTACGAGGCCGGCAATAACGCCTGAACAAAATCCGACTGTGGACCACTTGCGCTCAAGACGGTAGTCGACAAGGCACCAGGTGATGCCGCCAACGCAAGCAGCCAAGTTGGTGACAACAGCCGCCATAACAGCGCGGAGGTTGGCCGAAAGAGCTGAGCCGGCGTTGAAGCCGAACCATCCTACCCAAAGGAAAACAGTTCCGACCACAATGTGGGTGACATTGTGCGGGCGGTAATTCAACTCCTGGGTGCCATGACCCCTTCGTTTGCCGAGCATGTACGAGTAGGCAAGGGCAGCGCAGCCGGAAGATATGTGGACGGGGGTTCCTCCAGCAAAGTCCAAGCCGCCCTTGACGAAGACCCAGCCATTAGGGTTCCACGTCCAGCAGGCAATGGGGTCATAAATGATGGTAGACCAGACGAACATGTAGATGATGCAAGGCAGCATCCGGCCGCGCTCGGCTACAGCACCAACGGCCAAAGCAACACTACAAAATAGATCAGCACGGATCGAAAATGGGCTTTGCAGTCTTGCGGTCTTGCACATACGTGATGGCGGCGAACATGCCCTGAAAGATGCAGAATAGTAGGTCAGGGATGCGGCTGCTGCCGACCGAGGGTTGAGCAAGCACATCCTTCAGGCCAAAGTTATCCAAGGCCCCAATGAACTTTCCAGCTTTGTGGGAAAAGGTCAAGGAATAGCCCCAGAAGAACCACTGGAACGAAATGACGGCGGCGGACATGACGGAGAGCCATAGTAGCGACAAGGCGGATTTTCGTCGGGCCAATCCAGAGTAGAAGAAGCTGTATGCGAGTGTGAGCGTTGCTCGGGAATCATAGCAGTGGGCCGGAGCGTGCGGAAACTTACCCAACACCGGGAATCATGAGCAGCACGAGGGCGGTTGATGTGATGACCCACGCGATATCGCCGGGCTGTGCGCATCGTTAGCCTTGATGCATGTGGGAAAAAGGAAGTAGTGTACAAATGCGAGCGTTGGCTACTTACGTTGTAGAAGACGTTGAGGTTGTATAGGGTGGAATCGCCGCCATTGGGGTCGGTAGCATTGTTGTAGACCTCTAGAGGGGTGGTCACGTCGGAACCACTTGTTACAGGATCCATGGTGGGGATCGGTTTGAGAAGTTGGGTCTAAGACTGGGGGATCGATCGGAGCGGCGACAAACGGAAACGAAACAGGCGGGGGTAGAGACGGGCTTCAGGTTATGTATGAGAAAGTAAGATGGATGGGGCTATACGAAGGAATGGACGGAGTGAGCGGAGGAAACGCCGTATGTAGGCTGAGTTTCCCAACTACTTCACTTCCACGGTTTAGAGGGCCGTAACCTTGGCGTCGGCCTCGGGGGAGAGCGCCTGGTTGGCAGTGTGCCCTCGAAGGCCGAAGGGCGGGCGGTGGACAGCGGAGGGTGGTTCGACGCAAGGGAAGAGCGTCGACGGGTGTGGCACAGAGGTGAAGTTTATACAACTGGCGCAGGCGACGGGTCCGACAATGGAGACGCAGGCCAAAAATACGGCATAGGGGGCCCGCAGTGAATATAAGTGCGGACATTGGCACATCGGGTGGTTCCCTGCACGCTGCACCGGCCACGGCAGGGCTAGGCTGCTGGAGCATGAACCCTCGACCACCACCACCACCACCACCCCCCCGGATCACGAAAGCCACACGAGAGCGCCGGGCGGTGGGGGCTCGAGGGCAGAGGCCAATGTGCGGCCGTGTTTGGCTGGCGTCACGTTCGAAAGCCCATCGGCGGTGCTTGGTGCTCTGTGCTTGGCGGACGGGCCAGCAGCACTCGGCTGGCTGTCCACCCAAAGTCGTGGGATGACGGCCTCTTGCTGCAAACCATGTGCGTCCGT
This sequence comes from Lojkania enalia, assembly GCA_010094045.1. Taxonomy (NCBI): domain Eukaryota; kingdom Fungi; phylum Ascomycota; class Dothideomycetes; order Pleosporales; genus Lojkania; species Lojkania enalia. The sequence goes on from ML986620.1 coordinate 174,937, forward strand.
CCATACCGTCCCTAGGCATGTCCTGTGGTGCGCCGCCCTCGATGTTCCTTGAAGTACATATCGTCCACGCCCTCTTTTGCCTTCACAGCAGCCCGCCTGCTCTCGAGTCACCGCGCGGTGGCCCTCCCTCAGCTGCCCGCCCGCCCGCCAACCAGGCTTGCAAAGGTGACCGCTCAGGAACAGGCAACGAAGTACGGTATGCAGTGTGTGCTGGGCCGAGCATCCGAGCAAGCTTCTGGCTGCTGATATCGGGCCTCACGCCCTCCCTCACTCGCTTGCGGGCATCGCGGCGGCCTATCAAGCCCCGTCGTTTTTGGTGATGAAGAATGCATTTCGTTTCTTATCAGCACTCGGACCTCCCGCCAAGCCGCACCCTCAGGGTTTAGCCTGGCGCCTCGCCCAGAAAGGCATAGCCTGCAGCGACCATTCCGCTTCGGGTCCTCCTGGTCTTTTGTATCTCGACCGCTGGGCTTCCTCTCTCTCATCCCCCTCGCCCCACCCCCCCTCCCCCAAATGCTCTCGACCACTGCGACTCTGGGGTGGAGATATGTCGGTCGATTCGCCATCCTTCCGCTCGCCAAACCCACTGACGCCAGAATCCTTCGAAGGAACCAAGCCTTCTTTTTCCCTCGTTGTGTTGTGAGTTAGTGTGTGCCGTCGGCGGTATCAGTCAGCCGTTTGATCCCACCCCCCTCTCCTCCCGCCGCCTGTCGCCCATCCCGCACCCCGCCGCGTCCAAACGGGCATCCCAAAAGGCTCTCCGTAGGTATTGCCTCTCGTTTCTCCACCTGCAGAGCCCCTACCTTTCGTCTGTGCGAGGACGTCTCAGGAACCTTCCACTGGATATTTCGCGTGTGCCATCCTTGCAGGGTGGCACCACAAATAGCGACTTGCTTTTCGTGTCTGCTGCTTATACCGACCCCTGCTCGATCGTGAGATGCTCGTCCCCAGCATGATTGCGAGCCTCGCCGTCCAATCTCGGTCCAATCTCGCCTCAGTTCCCCTTCTGGCGACGCGATAGATACGTGGTCCTATGTTTCCCCACAATACTCTCCGTACAGTGCTTCACTTCCCCCTTTGCCACCGCCTCCATGAGATATACATACCGCCATGCCGAGAAAAAGTAGAACTCACCTCAAAGGTCAGTCGAGCGCCGTGATAAGGACGGAACGGGGGCAAAAGACATCCAGCTGCTGCGCCGAGTGCGTTCCAGCATAGCCTATTGACCAGAACCTGCCTGGTTTTCATGGTGAAGCGAGGATTCGCATCTCGGCCGCTGCATTCATGTTGTGAAACCCGCTGCGCACATGTGTGGTCCGATCCGGTATTCCTGGTGCTGTACATATGTAACGACCGTCTACTTCCGGTCAGACCATGATCGTCAATGTTTAGTGAATCGCAAACGCAAAACAATTAGAAACGCTTCGTAGTCAGCGCTTCGTGCTCACATTTATCTCTTCCCTAGCAAAGGCTCTGCTGAGGAGGGATTTCCGATTTTCAATTCAAGGAACCTGGAGACAGACGCCCCAGCTTGTTCTTAAATGTAATGGTGCGTTGGCTGGCTGACGTGACGTACCATGGTCGACATCTTACGATGTAGAACCTACTGTCTACTAAGCCAGGAGTTTGAGGCATGAGCCGTGTTGTTGGAGCACCACCGAGCTCGTGGCTCTCCAAGCAAGACTGCGTTCCCTCTATCCGCGGCTTATGGTACTGTAGGACAAAGTAGAGCCACGGTGAAATGTCTATTTCTGGGCTGCCTAACGTAGCCGGTCAAGTGGGCATGGCCTGCTCTTCGCTGCGTATTGTACCTGCAGCAACGCTAATATATATCCTGCAAATCTGGGGTTGGGCTGGAGTAGCGAATAGCATTGCCCAGCTTCTTGTATGCATGCGCTGACATGCAGCTAGATTGCGTACCTACGTAAGGTAGGTTGCACGGCGAGAGAGGTATAAACGAGTGTCTGCCTTTGCTATTGCCCTTTCCAGCCGTTCCACGTCTAGTCTGGCGGCGAGTCGAATATTCAAAGAAACAGAATCCGAGCATGGAAAAGGAGCCGAAAGGAAACAGAAATGTTCCATGGGTTCGTGTGTGCATGCGTGTTCCAAATAAGGTTGTAGGGACGCAGGGTCCTGCTTATATTGCTCATATAGCGCTTTTCTTGGAGTCCGTCGCTTTTTCATCTCCGACTAACCGTATACAAGGCGGCAATGTAGCTGGATTTGGAGACCCTTATTTACCGAGAACTTGTTCATCCCATCATTTATAGCCTAACTGGAATTGCATTCTATCGTTGTGCTACGGACGTGCTGGCAAGGCCATGCGGCGTTGCATTCGCGACGCAGGTCTCTGCTCTGTTGTGGAGTCATCGTCTCGGGCAGATGGATTCATATAAATGGTAGGTGGGAAGACGAGGAATAGAGACTGATTGACCCGACTGGGTATATCATCGGTGTGTCAGTTGGAACCTGCATGATGCGTATATGAGCTCGTAAGCCATCGCAACAGTGACTGGCACTATTTAAGCAGGCATCCAATGAGGCGGCTTGGCAAGACTCTTGGGAGATGGAGTCTACATATGTATTGGAAAAGGCTACTGGAGTCTGTGGGCCCCTTGACTTCTGCACTGTGACCTTTGCAACGTTCTGCTGGGCGTTGAGCCACCTTCCAGTCTCGGGCCCGTTGAAATCGTGTTTTAGCAGCATGGGAATGAGAATATGGGTGCTAGACGAGTCTCGGCGAATCGCTCCACAACGAGCTGAGACATGGACGACTGTTGCATGCACAGCAGCCCAGCTGCTCTCAGCTATAAGACTGGTGGTGCGACGTCAGGTTGTCCAATTGGTCGCCATTGCTACACAATGTCTTACTGAAGGGGCTTGCAGACAGTGGACAATCGATGACAGAGCAATGTGCTGGAGGATCTTGGCTGGAATAGCCAGCATCCAGACGCATGAAGGGAGTCGGTCGAAGGACGATTCTTCGAAGGAGGATTGGAAGCTGGAAGCAAGCACGTGGCAAACTTGTGACGGCAGCGCTAGCCAAATCTGTCGCCGGGCGTCCGATCGACCGCGATCGATGATGGCGGCAAGCTCGCGCTCCTCCACCGCAGCCCGCGGCGTAACTAGAACTAGACTTTCGAGTGTCGAGCGGAAGGGACGTCTGTGGAGACTCTAGAGGCTGCTGGTCGTGAACTATTCGGCCAGAGCAAACCGGGCACGTTTCAAGCTCTATCTATAGTATTCACTTTCTTTGTGTGTGGGTCTACCTACAACACATATAAGGAGTCGCGTTTAGGGCCCGTTTGCAACGCCACCACTCTGGAGCAAAACAGGATTAATTCGAGCAGCTCTTGTTGATCCTTCCCGAAAGCAGGCGGCCCTGGAAGCACACCCGTCTTGCCACCCCCAGCGGCCATGAGCCACGGCCACGATACTTCTCGTGGGGTTCGCTTCAGCGTGCACAACGACAACTGCCTGCTACCGGCCCAAGCCGTCGCCGACATGAGCAAGCCCGTCGTCGTCAACGCCCCCGAGGGCATCGTGCAAGAATCGTCTGGCTCCGCGTCGTCAGGCGAATCGGACCAGGACCAGGACCAGGACCAGGACCACGACCACGAACAGCTCGACCAGGGCGGCCAAGGCTCAGTTGACTACATGGAGGAAGGCCAGTACCATTTCGCGCCGCTGGTGTCCACGCCCCCACTCGACGACGTCGCACCGCTTGGAGCTTCAGGCTCGTACAGTTGGAACACTGCCGGCCAGCCTCGAGCTCGCGGCATCGCCAGCATGCCCATGGGAGCATCCTCCGTCGGCCCTCTCGACAACCCGCCGCCCATCCAGACGGCTGGCATGAACAGCGGCCGCTCCGCTAGGCCCAGCGCTGTCAGGACACCCTCGAACGCCTACGCGCCCGCCCGCCGCCCCCAGCAGTTCTCTCTCAACACCACCACTGGTCGCCACTCCTCCGCCAACCGTACCCGCCGTAACCCCAACGCCGAATACCGCGCCCAAGAGAAGGCGTACGTGCAGCGCCTGCGCCAGGAGAATGAGCAGGATGACTTCCTCGACATGAGCACTCCCAGCCTGGGATATAGCACCGACACCGAGTCCGACGACGAGTCCCCCTCCACCGCAGAGTACGTCGACAACGACCCTTACGACCAGGAGACGCTACTGTACTACGGCAACGATGACACGCAGCCCTCTGTCGAGGAGCTCAAAATACCTGCCAACCGCGAACGGCTGGAGTGGCACTCGATGCTTGCTAGTGTGCTGACTGGCGATGTCGTCAAGCAGGAGAAGAAGCGGTTGATTGGCAGCACTGAACAGCAGGGCGACAACTCGTTGAAGGCAGAAATATGGATGGGTATCCGCGCCAAAGTCTGCGGGAGGACGCTGCAGGCGCAGCGGCGCGTGGTCGATGACGGACGGTCTCATATCAAGACGCAGCTGGAAAGCATCATATCTTTCGAGGTGCAAGGCGCCGCCGAAGCTGGCCAAACAGCCGCCGCCCAGGTCGAAGAGATCGTGAAGCGGATCGAAAAGTGCGAGAGCCTCTTTCCAACGAGACAAGCACTAGAGGCCCAATTTCCTCGGGCCGCGTCCCAGGCATACAAAGACAGTTGCGATGCCGTCATTGCCTGGCACAACACCACGGCCCTTATCAATACCGAAATGTCTATCCTAAAGAACTGGGTCGGCAACGATGAGCTGGATTTCTCCAAGCCCCGCCCACACTCCTCCCATGACCATCACCTAACTGATCATTCTTCATTCATTGATCGGATCCTGAAAGAAGATGGATTGAAGTCCCTGCAGGGAGAGACCAGCCTCTTGGTAGCTTTGGAGAAGGTCATTCACAAGGCCAAGGCCACTCTAATTGCTAACGCAGAAGGATTCGCCGATCGACATCTTCCACCCTATATTGAGGAGTTGCTGACCCTCATCAACTTCCCCTCTCGTCTGTTGCAGGAAATCATCCGCATGCGACTTTCGTATGCGAAGAAGATCAAAGACCCCACACAGCAGGGCGTCATGATGGCGGAGCAAATGATCTCTCAGTTTCAGATCCTTCTCACTCTTGCTGGTAAGATCAAGGAGAGCTACATGATAATATCCCGGCCGGAGCCGGGCTGGGATCTCCCTGTATGCATCGAAGAAAATTTCGACGTAGTCGTTTTGGATGCTCTTAAATTCTACTTCAAGATGCTGAACTGGAAGCTCTCTGCCAACAAGAACACATTCAAAGAAGCAGAAATTCTCGAGCAAGAGTGGGAGTTCTCCAACAAGCTGGGTCGGCACTTCGAAGGGGGTGATGTTGAAGTCGCTGAACAATTCAGGTAAGCTGACCTCCCCTTCAATGAAATGCACCTCAGTTAACCGCATCGTAGTTCGCTCACATCCAAGTCTCTGTCGCGCTTGACTCTCCATTTCGATAAGGAGCTCCAGCGACCGCCGGAGGAAATGACGGGTGCCGACATGGAGAAGCGCTACAAGCAAATACTGGATTCCGTGCGTGTCCGACAACGAAAGCTGTTTCGGTTTTCTCGAATCCTTACCCAACGTTTCGAGAACTGCACCGAGTACAACATCAACCATATAGACCTGGACAATGAGCAATTGGACGAGCTGTACGATTCATTGGTGGTGACTGGACACTTCCTCGTTGAAGATTCTGACGCAGAGGCTACTGGTATCTATATCCTTGCATCCCCCGCCTTGCAAGATAGACCCAAGGATATACAATCTCTTCTGACTACGTGCTACCATGCGGAAGAAAACCCCGAAGATCCTTCTAATCCCTATGTCCTCATTCTCAAACCGGAAACTCCTCTGTATTGGTCCGGAAAGAGGATGAATGCGGATATTCGGGCGCCAAACGTGGACCTTAAGACTGGTAGATTGCGGCTGATTGCTGACGGCTCTCAGCAGCGGCTTGGAAATGCTAACACATCCTTCCTTCGATACGTTGTAATGGACTTGAATAAGTTGATTGAACAAAGGGCTAACTTGCCTCGGGTCAATCAAGAACTCCAGAAGATCAAGAAAACCGCCTACAAGCTGTCTAATACCATTATGGATAGCGTGGAGATTATCAGGAAACAGACTGCCGGGCTCGATTGTCAGGACCTTATCCAGACTTGCTTCGCTTTTGCTACCGAGTTTGGGCAGCGCTCCATCCTTTACATGGATTTCAACCGACGCGCAATGAACAATATAAAGCTTACTAGGCTAGCTTTAGACTGGGTTAGCTTCATTTGCGACGACTGCGTGGCCTCGGACCGCAAAACGTTTCGATGGGCTGTGGTTGCACTTGAATTCTCCATGATGATGACGCGTGGGCAAAATATCTTGTCTCTCAGCGATGAAGAGTACACGACATTACGATTGAAAGTCGCTGGCTGTATGTCGCTCCTCATCTCCCATTTCGACATCATGGGTGCGAGGTCAACCATTGCCGCCCAGGCCGAGAGACAGCGTCTAAACGCTATTGCTGGTAAGAACTTTATTGATCCGAAGAATCTGAAAGATGACGAGGAGTCCATTGCATTGACCCAGGCCCAGTGGATGCAGCAGCTTGAAGATATTGACGCTTTCAGGAAAGAAAAGGAGGCAGAACGTCAGGCGCTTGGTAGAGTGCTTGAAGACTCGAACGAAGCTGACCGCGCCCTCACCTATTTGTCCTCATCGGCCACGAACATCACTTTACGATGGCAACAAGGCCAGTTTGTCGGTGGCGGTACTTTTGGTTCAGTCTATGCCGCTATGAACTTGGACTCTGGACATTTGATGGCTGTGAAGGAAATTCGCCTTCAGGACCCACAGCTCATTCCTACAATTGTCTCTCAAATCCGAGACGAGATGGGTGTCCTGCAATTGCTTGATCATCCCAACATCGTGTCCTACTATGGTATCGAGCCACATCGGGACAAGGTCTACATTTTCATGGAATATTGCTCTGGCGGTTCGTTAGCCGGCCTGCTCGAACATGGGCGAATTGAAGATGAGACTGTGATCATGGTCTATGCGCTACAAATGTTGGAAGGCCTAGCCTATCTGCATGAGGCTCATGTCGTCCATCGTGACATCAAACCTGAAAGTACGTGGAATTATTTTAAGCTCTAGAAAAAAGATCGTGTCGTTAACTTGATGATAGACATTCTTCTAGACCATAACGGTGTCATCAAATTCGTCGATTTTGGGGCCGCCAAAGTCATCGCAAGACAGGGTAGAACCCTGGCTGCTGAACATGCTGCTACTCGCCAAGGCGGCCGACAGCGATCAATGACTGGAACTCCAATGTATATGTCGCCCGAAGTCATCCGAGGTGCAACTACAGGCCGCCACGGTGCGGTCGACATCTGGTCCCTCGGGTGTGTTATCCTCGAAATGGCCACCGGAAGACGGCCGTGGGCTAGCTTGGATAACGAATGGGCTATCATGTATAATATCGCCCAAGGCAATCCGCCCCAGCTCCCTTCAAAGGACCAACTTAGCGATCAGGGCATTGATTTCCTTAAGAAATGTTTTGAGCGTGATCCTTCCCAACGTGCATCTGCCGTCGAATTGCTTCAGCACGACTGGATCATGACATTGCGGGCACAGCTGTCGCTTGAACCACAGACGCCGAGTAGCGAGACATCAAGTGGTTCTGCTCCTGGGAGCGCCAGTAGTACGCGTCAAAACTCCTCTGTCTTTGGCTAGTGCGCCGTCAAACTCCTGGCATACCGTGGGCTGACGTTCTTCTATTTCCTAGGTTCCATAAATTCGCAGGGACCATATTGCCTATTACTCTCTCGAAAATCCTTCACAGAGCCTTAAGATTGTTTCCACCTGCGGGTACTGGTAATTGTCAATGCCATTGCATCAAAGTCTAGTATTGAGCGGATTTTCTTATGTACACACATTGTCGTCGAGCATTAGTTAAGCATACGAATGGCGTTTCTGCATTAGCGAGGGCGTTTCGATCGGTCATTTTCACTATTTATTTGGATTGTATCGGACTTTTCACACCTTGTAGTAATATTCTTTGGCGCGCATGAATGACTCTGCGGGTAGATAGCAACGATATGGCTCCAATTGTGGAGGAGCCTTGTGTACCGTTCGTTCTTTGCGTGGTGCCCTTGGGGTTATGGCCGTCGAGTCACCACATGTTGTGAATCAGGTCGCTACCGATTTTCATCTAGGACGGTCACGTGCCAATCTATGTCCATCGGCGGTTTGGATTCTCCGCTGCCATTCATGCAAACAAATTTATTGAGTCACCCCGCCATCCATGCCCCACCATCCAGCGCCTTCGCAATTTGCCCTACGTCGTCTGAGTACGATAGTAGCCTCGCGACCGAGAAATCGATTTTCCACTTTGTGCCCCGACCAATTTCAGCCTCTGCTGCCATTTCTGTGGACTGCTCACCCTCGATCGGAGCGTAACTTCTCGACCGCCACTGCTCGACGCACACGCGACACACAGAACGGCGACATGGGCAAGGAAAAGAAGGGCGGGAACTTCCAATTGAAGACGCCCAAGGGTACGCGGGATTGTATGTTTCCGCTTTATTGGGTTATGCTAGGCGCTTCGCTGACAAGGACATAGGGCAGGGCACCGATGTCGTCCTCCGCGAGCAAATATTCTCTGCCATCACCGACGTCTTCAAGTATGTAGCCCATGTACAACTGCACGAAATACTGTAAGAGCTAACACGGCATCAAAGGCGCCACGGCGGAGTCACAATAGATACGTACGGAGCCCGCTAATATTCCTCTCTGCATCGCCTAACTAACCCGCCATAGACCCGTGTTCGAGCTCAGAGAAGTTCTCACCGGTAAATATGGGGAGGACAGCAAACTCATCTACGACCTTGCCGACCAAGGTGGTGAACTATGTTCATTACGATACGACCTCACCGTCCCCTTCGCACGATTCCTCGCTCAGAATGCCGTTCAGCAAATCAAACGGTTTCACATCGCTAAGGTATACCGACGGGATCAGCCTGCCATGACAAAAGGGAGGATGAGGGAGTTCTACCAGTGCGATTTCGACATTGCGGGCGTGTACGACCCTATGCTTCCAGATGCAGAGATTTTGAGGGTGATTAAGGAGGTGTTTGAGGACCTCCCGGGCTGGAAAGGGAAGTACACGATCAAAATAAATCATAGGAAGATACTGGATGGTATTTTCCAGGTTTGCGGAGTACCAGAGGACAAGATTCGGACGATAAGCAGTGCTGTAGACAAACTGGACAAGGTGAGTAACGGGCGATATTGTGGAAATGGAACCATGGTGCTGACGGCGTTAGTCACCTTGGGAAGAGGTCCGACGCGAAATGGTTGAAGATAAAGCGCTGGATCCAGCCGTCGCGGACAAAATTGGGGAGTATGTAAAGTACAAGGGGGGCCGAGAAATCGTAACCCAGCTCCTTGAGATCCCCGAAGTCACCGCCAATGCCTCCGCAAAAAAAGGTCTAGAGGACATGGCGCTGCTGTGCACGTACCTCGACATCTACGGTGTCCTCCCGGTTCTCTCTATTGATATGTCTTTGGCTCGTGGACTCGACTACTATACCGGCGTCATCTACGAGGTTGTGACGGAAGGCTCAGCGCCATCGGCGTCTAAAGATGAGGTGGCCAAGAAATCGAAAAAGGAGAAGAAGAACGTCGATCCGGAAGAAGACAGATCCAACGACCCAACACTGGGCGTCGGCTCGGTAGCAGCAGGCGGGCGGTATGACGAGCTGGTCGGCATGTTCAGCGGCAAGCCGATCCCCTGCGTGGGCATATCGTTCGGCGTGGACCGCATCTTCAGCATCACCAAGGCGCGACTGCACGAGTCGCACGAGGTGCGCCCAACCGAGGTGGACGTCTTCGTCATGGCGTTTGGCGGTGGTAAGGACTTTACGGGCCTGCTGCCGGAGCGCATGGAGGTCACCAAATCGCTCTGGGAGGCCGGGATTAAGGCCGAGTTCCTCTGGAAGCAGAAGCCCAAGTTGCAGAACCAGTTCAAGGCGGCAGAGAACACTAAGATACCCTGGGCCGTCATCCTGGGTGAGGACGAGCTCAAGGCGGGGAAAGTCAAGATCAAGGAGATGGGGTTGCCGGACGGGCATCCAGAGAAGGACGGGGTAGAGGTCCGGAAAGCCGATTTAGTGGATGAGCTGAGGAGGAGGTTTGAGAGGATGAAGAGCGAGTTACCGGATCGGACAGTGGCATTAAAATGAGAGACGTGCCGGTTGATAAGTTAGTGAGTGAGTCAGTCAGTCAGTGAGTGAGTGAGTGAGTGAGTGAGTGAGTGAGTGAGAGGTGTGCCTTTCGGGCTTTTTTTTTTTATTCTTCGAGTTGTGTGTAATACATAGATAGGATCGTTTTAGATTCTCGATACCAGAAGCCCCTTCTGGGGTCCGGCGACGTACGATCTAGGCATAGAAAGGGTAGATGTATGGGCAAGGGCAAAATAACTAGCTATATTCTCTGTTCTCGGTGTTATAGGAAGCGGGAAGGTGTGAGTAGGGTTGATAGTCCTGTTTATGTATTGCCTCTGCCCCACAGATGACGTGGAGTAGCATATCGGGATGTATACAGTCTACTCTATATGCCATTTTGAGTCTTTGTCAACAAGAGAAGTCATCACATAAGAGGGAGGCCGGGCTATATCGACAGCATGGATCTTGGACACGGCACATGCTAGCTTCTCGCCTCCGCCGGACCCTTCCTTTGACCGTTCATACCGCGGCTGCAAACTTCTTTCGCCCGTGTAGGACCCTCTCCTCCTTCTCCCTATCCAATCCTGCGAAGGGGAAGGGACCGCGCTTACTTCCTTACTCCCCCCTTATCTTTCTAAAGAAATCCATAACGCCCGTAAACACGACCAAGAGGATGCCCCCACCGGGTCCGAGCCTCAACACTTTGGGCAGGAACCCTTTGTATAGCGCGCCGAAACCCTCTTCCCTCATAACAGTGCCCAGGGCAGGCCAGGCCCAGTTATACTTAGGCGTCGAGCCGGGGACTTTTGGGGTGTTCTGGATGCGGGACTTGACCACGTCCATGGGGGTGTTTAGGACGGTGCCGACAGTGCCGCCGATGGCGCCACTGACGAGGTCGTTGGTGATCTGCGCCTTCTTATCGCTGGCCTTCGGCATGAGAGCGCGGACCTGGAAGATGCAGCCGAAGTATCCCGCGTTCCAGAGAATGTGACGCCACATTGTGCTCTCAAGGCCCTGGTACAGCGTTAGGGGCCCCTCGTTGCGAACAATCTTGAGCACGCAGTCCAGCATCCCCGAATACTTGTGTGCCTGGGCTTTGTCCTGCAGCCGGATCTTGACGAGCTCGAATGGGACGACGACGAGGGATTCGGTGGCACCAGCTGTCGCGCCCGTCAGGATGGAGAGCGATTGCGTCATGCTGGGTTGCGCGAAGAGGCGGCGGTAGTAGGCGCCCCATTGGTCGTTTGCGGCGAATTTTGTGGCGCTGATTTTTACGGTTCTGTTAGGTGCGGGCCGGGACAACACGGGATACATAATGGGAGGGAGGGAGGACGGGGAGCGGTATGAATATGATATGATAGGACTTACCGCTTCGGCGCTTCCATGAGGATGGGCGCCGAGATGCCGCGGTATAGTCGAGAGACTCTGCGATTTTATTCGGTCAGCGCCAATGCGGTGCGGAATATGTGGGAGAGACATGTCGCACCCTTCGCTCTTAATGATCTTGCGGAAGCAATCGAGCATGCCGTTGTACGTCTCCTCGCCGGCGGCCGCCGTCTTGGTCTGTAGTTGTCTGTGGCGGCGTTTTTAACATTTTAATCGGAATGGTCTGCCATCTGGATTGATTGCGATGATGGCGGTGGAGTGTGAGGAGTCTTACACTCGAGTTTTGACGACGTCCAGCGGGTACCTGTTTCGCGCTCAGCATTGGACCATATCGGACCGCGATTGAAAGTTTCTTACATGACGAGAATCTAAATGTGTGCGAATGTGCCTCGATTAGTCGTTTCTCTTGCCTACTACATTTTCGCCAATAGTTTCCCGCGTACTCACTTCGGACACTCCCGCGACGGCACCTAGGTTTCTGTGAGCGCATGCTCGACCTTATTCCCGCATCAATTGGAATCGGAGCGCCTTACCAGCCGCGAATTGGTATACGAAAGGGAGGGGCTTCGGCTCCGACATGGTTGGCTATCTGTTTACAGACAAGAAGAAAAAGGGATGGAGGGAAAAGAAAGAGTGGAGAGTCGTGGGGACGGAGGAGGAGATACTGTGAAGTGGGAATAAGGGCCTCCCACACCGAATCCGCACGAGACCTGGGGAAATCTCGCAGGGCGGGCTGGGTTAGCTCGAGGTTTGGTGCGTGCGTGGGATGAAAGGAGGTCCAAGCTCCCTGCTCCCTGCGCCCGTCGCCGATCGATAGGTTCTGAATTGATAAATCGCTCTTTCTCTAGAGGGACGGATTGCGCACAACCAAGGAAATTGAAGAACGGGAGAACAGGCCCACGCTAGTTACATAGGAGAGAAGGAGAATTGAAGGATGAATGGGGAAGAAATTTGTGCTGTTGATATCCTGTATCTAGTGAGGGCCGTCGCTGGCGGTGCGGCCGTCGGTCTTTGCTTTTCCTGGCATCGAGACGATTTGGCGCGACGCATGACTAAGCATCGCGTCGGCGCTGATTGGATCCTGGACGACGCGTCTTTCGCCCGCTCAACCAACAATCCAGCCCGAGCCCCATGTCGACGCGTCAAAAGTCATTCTTTGACCAGAACCAAGAGCCCAAGGTGAGCCGCAATTGTTCCTACCCGGCCTACCACTGTCCATCTACCCATCTACCTAATTTGTCTATCTATGGTCAAGCCAGACTTTGACTCTGCCCAGCATCCTCGAGGCCAATGGAACCACCCACGCAACCCGTCCTTCCCCCGCCATCGTGAGCAAGACGCCCCTCCACCGCGACGCGTAGTCACCGGCCCGCCCATTATGCCGTCGACGCAGACCAGGACAAAGCTAAATGCCTTTCAATTCATCCAAGGAGCACCTGCTGCCGAACCCTCAAACGTACTCAGAGAAGACAAAGAGAACATATTCCGCCAGCAAAAGACTAAGGAAACACCGAGAGGCTCTAAGGTCGCAGATAACATCCATGACGCGAGTTCCAAGACGCCCAGACTTGAGCAATCAGAGACGTGCCCGCCTCCCTCAACTCCAGCTACGAGACCCCCGCTGGCCGATCTGGTGGGCAATGCGGATGAAGTATCTAGGAACGCTTCGAAGCCCTTTGTCTCCCCGGAGGAGCAATTACTATGGCGGGGTTCCCAGCCCGTCAACACGCCACTACCTCGAAAGGGAAAGAAGAGGGCACGCAGCTCGTCGCCCATCGCCGCTTCGCAGGAAGAACTGAACCTGGACTCGGCCAAGAAGGAATTGAATACTCCCTTGGCGGACCCTGCGTTGGAACTTTGGACACGGTATACTAGCAAGAAGGGGACGCCAACTGCGAGTAAAGGAGTCACGTTTGCGCATCTCATCAATGAGTCATCCCCGCGGTCATCGGCGACGGCTGGCAGTGTCAGTGGGCTGCGTCGGTGGGCTAGCTGCGGGGTCGAGTTCCCCGCCTCGAATACGAAGAGGAGGAGAACACATGGCGTGTTCAGGGCGGATAGGGAGCATGAGGCGCCGGTTGGGGATGTATTCGGTGCGCCTTGTTCGGATTGCTTGGCTCATGGACAGCCGGAGAAGTCCAAGCTCGCTGGCATGCTCGAGAGAATGCGGGAGTCGATCGCCAAACCGCAGACGAAGCTGTGCTCTTCGGAATTGCCATCTAGCTCCTCACCGCTTCCTGGCGTTGGGGACCGTCTAGGTTGTTCCACCGAATCGCCGCTGCAACGGCATGCACGAGCGCAAGAAGAAGAGGATGGGACTGGGAAAGATGCCGAGGCTCGGCGATCCTCAGGGTCTTCTGATGAATTTGGTGACGAGGAATTCGATACGGAAATGGTCGAGGCTCTGGAAATTTCGCAGCAAGAAAAAGACGACTCTCTGGAAGGCATTCCGGCATCCGATGGTCCTGCAGACGTTCTGCCCGCCCTGCCTGTTCAGAGCAACCATCATGCCACAGTCGCAGCGCCGGACGATGGTAGTGATGACGAATTTGGTCTTGACGAAGACGTGTTCGCTGCAGACTTGGAGCAAGTCGCATCGCTCTACGACACGAGGCTAGACGTGTCGCCCGCGAATGAAAACATGCCTGTTATGGAAGCGAACGACGAATCCTTGAACAATGCCGCTCCTGCCATCATCGATCTTGTAGATGATGACTCGGATGATTTTGGGGGTGAAGATATAAATGCAGATGAGTTTGCTGCGGCCGAAGTTGCAGCGACGCAAGGCTATGCTTCCACTGTACGTAGTCACGTTTACGATTGAATGATATCATGCTAAATTCTCAAGAGTCAACAGGACGCTAGAGCGATCCAGCGATACTTGATAAAGCAAGTTGATGAATACGCGTACATTGATGAGCGGGGGCACGAATTTCCTGAAAAGGTAGGGATATCCAATCTTTTCCACTTTCGCCTGCGTTCTCCATTCTCTACATTTAGTGTCATTTCCTAGACGTCAAACGATACTAAGATAAAACTAGGTATTAAGGGTAGAAGAGGAAAGCACCAAGATCTTCAGACAGATAATACTTCGGCAAGCATGGTACGACACACCATGTACGCCGGAGTCCTATGTGCACGTCATTGGCGAGTTCTCGTCTGGGCGGTGTCTCATCGACGACTCCCAAAACATGCTGATCCTCCATCCGGACCATCTGATATCGGCGACCGTTGTGGCCGACTCGTTCGGTTGCAGGCGACGCGCCGTTCTCCAAGACCGCATCAAGGCAACAAGTCGCGCAAATCCACCGATGCTATACGGGACTCTTCTCCATGAGTTATTTCAAGAAGCGATGAAAGTCAACCGATGGGATTCGGAGTTCCTCCTGGGTACAGTTGATAGACTTTTGCCGGCCAAGTTTGATACTATTTTAGAAATCAACTCAACGTGCGAGCAGGTGAAGGCGCATTTGAGTAGCAAGCTGCTGGAGCTTCAGTCTTGGGCTGAAATGTTTGTGCGAGCTAAGCCTAGGGTCAGTGTTAAGTGCTTCCACTAGCTAAATTTCGCGACGATAATAATTGAAATAGGATGATGCTGTCGTTCGTGAACGTAACGGCAGACAAGCTCTCATGAGCATCAATAAGCTGCTCGATATAGAAGAGCACGTGTGGTCTCCCATGTACGGACTCAAGGGAAATATTGACGCTACAGTTCAGGTCACTATGCAGGATGACCAGGGGGAGCGCGTTCTTACTGTTCCCTTCGAAGTAAAGACGGGCAAGAACTCGACAAGTACGGCGCATGTTGCTCAAATAGCTTTGTATAATCTGTTGTTATCTAATCGTTATGGTTAGTTCTTGGAGCCTGCGTCTAGAATTGTCGACATTGCTAATAGAAATAGATGTTGATGTTGCATATGGCATTTTGTATTATCTCGAGGCGTCTGACATAAGTCGCATCCCAGCTATCCGAAACGATATCATACACATGATTATCCAACGCAACGAACTAGCCTGCTATGTGCGAGACCGCCTCGACTTACCCCCGATGTTGAAAGAAGACTTCAAATGCCAGAAATGTTACGCCCAGGAGCCGTGCTTCCTTTACGAAAAGCTCGTCGAAGATGGGAATGGCGAGCTTTTGAATAAGAAGGCTAAGGAGCGATATGATGAACTCGTTGTGTCTCTCACCCCGGCGGACCAGAATTTTATGAAGAAATGGGATGCGCTACTTACGAAGGAGGAGTCTGATATGATGAAGTTCCGCCGAGAGCTATGGACTATGCTTAGCACCGAGCGGGAGAAGCTCGGACGATGCTTCTCAAACGTTATACTGGAACCGGGTTCTGGCCGCGAGGAGAAGAATAACCAGAAGATCAACCGCTACAGTTATACCTTCATCAAGCAAAAACCTAAGCCTGGGTTCTCTTTCACCGAGTCGCAGCTGGTTATCGGGGAGCCTGTGGTAGTCTCGGACGAGAGGGGTCACTTCGCCCTTGCCAATGGTTACGTCACAAATGTTCGCAAGCGACGGATTACTGTTGCGGTGGACAGGCGGCTTCATAATGCTCGGACCAAGCTACCTGACTTCAGTTCTCAACGCAATCAAAATTTTACTGGTATCATGGAAGTTGGAAAGGAAGCAGGGCTACTGCAGGTCTCGCAGGAAGATGATGAACTGATTTTGTATCGTTTGGATAAGGATGAATTCAGCAATGGCATGGCTGCTGCTCGCAATAACCTGATCCGGATTATGGACGATAGCGTATACAAGGCTCGCGATCTTCGCTCCCTAATCATCGGCAACCGCGCCCCGGTATTCAAACCAATCTCCGAGACGTTAATAGCTTCCATGCAAAAAGGTCAGATGTCGATGAACAGGGATCAGAAAGCTGCCATCGCCAAAGTCATGTCCGCAAAAGACTATGCCCTCGTTTTGGGTATGCCAGGAACCGGGAAAACGACGACTATTGCATACATCATCCGGGCTCTCATTGCTCAAGGGAAGAGCATACTGCTAACGTCCTACACTCACACCGCTGTTGACAATATCCTTTTGAAAATTCGTCATGATGATATTGGGATCCTTCGTCTCGGAGCAGCTGCAAAAGTCCATCCAGAGGTGCGTGAATTCGCTACTTTGGCTGCCGAACCAAGAGAGAGTCTCGAGGAACTTGAGAAGTCGTGGATGGACCCGCTTGTTGTTGCGACGACGTGTTTGACTATCAATCACCCACTCTTCAGCCGCCGCATCTTCGACTATTGCATTGTCGATGAGGCGTCTCAAATCACACTTCCAGTCTGCCTTGGCCCCATTCGTATGTCCCAAAAATTCATTCTAGTCGGAGACCATCACCAGCTTCCTCCGCTCGTCCAGAACAAGGAGGCACTGGAGGGTGGTCTCGACGTCTCCCTATTCAAGCTCCTATGTGAAGCGCACCCGCAGGCCGTTGTCAGCCTCGAGCATCAGTACCGCATGTGTGCCGAGATCATGCTCCTCTCCAACACATTCATTTACTCTGGACGTCTAAAGTGTGGTACACCCTCCGTTGCGTCCCGCCAGCTTCACCTCCCGAATCCGTCCGGTCTCTTCATGCACCACGGCAAACCGACTCCTGATTACGCCCCGACCGACCCCATCTGTCCCGGTCCTGAAAGTCCAGGGTGCTGGCTCAAGCATGTCCTAAACCCCTCCTCCCCTGTCATCTTCATAAATACAGACGCCATCTCGCAAAAGCTAGAATTGCAGGCCGGCCTCCGCATCACAAACGCCTTCGAAGCGCGCCTCATCACGCACCTCACCATTTCCCTACTCTCGCTCGGCGTCCCTGCCAACGAAATCGGCGTCATAGCTTTCTACCGCTCGCAGCTAGCGCTTCTGAGACAGTACCTTGGGAATGTACATACACAAACGCAGAGCAGCGAGCTTGCCGCCCCGGCCATCGGGCAAGCGGAAACTGTTGCAGCCGTGGAGCTGCACACGGCGGATAAGTTCCAGGGCCGCGACAAGGAGGTTGTGATCGTGAGCTGTGTGCGCAGCAACGAAGCACAAGTGGTTGGCGACCTGCTAAGGGATAAGCGGAGGATCAATGTTGCGCTAACGCGGGCGAGGAGCAAGCTCGTTATTGTGGGGAGTGAGAGGACATTGGAGGCGAACGAGCTATTGGGTGATCTGATTAAGTTTTGTAGAGAGAAGGGGTGGGTGATGGATGTCAGATTGGAGCAGGTGGAGGGCCATGTGTTTAAGGAAGCCGTGGGGAGTTTGACGGGGCGGTTGACAGACAATGAGGTCATGGGGAGGTCGCAGAGTGGAACTAGGACGACGAGTCGGACTCCGAGCAAGAAAGCTAGCCCGAGGAAGAAGCAGGAAAGGAAGCCGTTGGGAGATGTGACGACTAGCGGGACGGTGAACAGGTTCGGCCCGCCCAGCACGACCGCGAACCTAAACCAGGAAAATAGCCGTGAGAAGTGGAAGAATAAGACGGGAGAAAAGATGAAGACGCCGGGTAAGGTCTTTATAGGCGTGAAAAAGGGCATGTTGGATGCGAGACCTGTGCTTCGAGACGTTTATCACGGCGCCTTGTGAGTGAGTGGGCCCCCTCCTTTTTTTTTTCATTTCTGGATAGGGAGATAGGCGGACGTGCTGGGGATGGATATACCTATGTATTACCCGGTGTTGGCGTAGATTACGTCGAACCTTTCTTGGTGTATTGTTTCGTGTAGAAAATGGGATTTTTGGATGTGTTGAATCCATAGCGACGGCTGTACTGCATTGGCTAGCGTTAGGTTAGGATTAGGTTTAACAGACTCACGACGTTTGGCTCTTAGAAGAAATGCAGGATGTTTCTCTGTGAGATATGAAATGAGGGCCGCGCGCTGTCGCTGTGATGCGCGCTAGTGCGCTATAGTATGCCATCTTCTTGGCGTTCGCTTTCTTGTTAGTAGAATTGTCTACAGTGCGCGGCAGAATTAAAGTTCCTGAGACTCAACCTAATTAGGATTTCGTCTACGTGACAGCCTTCGTGGGGTGGCCGATAACCTCTCCCGGGATCCCAAATCAACTTGCCAAACGATGGATGTAATTAGTGACTCACACCTAAATAGTCCTTCTCAGACTCATCGTATCGGCTCAAGATGACTCATTTTTCCAGCTAGAGAATAAATACGCGTCCTACAAGTGCAATTGATCTCCGAACCTCAACTCATTCCTGTGCATTATATCCGTCCTCTGACGGGGAGTTATCGCTCACCAACCTCAAGAGAATGTCGGTAAAACTACCACACACCCTCCAAACATGGGCTGGCATGGTGATGGACAATGGGCAGTCGGCATACCGTAGAACCCCGGCCAAGATCGCAAGCCTCGATCCATCAGCATACGAAGAGCTCTCTCAATGTCTACCAGGATGGCGCCTAACATTCGAAGAGACACAAGAGTATCAACCGGCGAGTATCGTGCTGGACGCGGCGGCTAGATACCTGCGCAACCCCTCGAGATTCGGGATGTCCGGTTCAGAGTTCTATACTAATGTTTCGCTGAGGTACTATGCGTCGAACCTGAAGGCCCTGACAAACAATGTCGACAAAGAGGATTTGAAGGAGTACATGAGGACGCGCACGCGGTTTGACCTCGAGCAAGCAGCCGCCATCGTCGTATCCGCGTTCATGAAGAATGGACGGACTGAGGATGCGGTGCAGTTGATCCGGGAACTAGGCACGCTGCTTGCGACGAGCGCCATGTGGATGACGCCGGGCGGCCAAAGCCAATTACCGATGAGGAAGAATGTCGGATCATTGGGGAAAAAATTTTCTTGCATTACAAAAATTCTGCGAAGCTCTGCCTCCGCGCAGGGCAAGGATGTTCCGCTCGTCGCGATTACAACATACCGGGATATCTTGCCGCTGTTGCTAAGGGTGAGGAGGCGGAAGCCGGAGGATAGGTGTTTGCATATTCCTCAGTGGTTGTTCGATGAAGCTGCTCCCACCGACCGTCCTGCATGCTTTGAAAAGTTTTTCCAGGATGTCGGGGCACGGGGAGGGGAATCGCAGTTCCTCAAAGGTAGCCTCTACCCTATTGCACCTAAGGACGACGACGCCATCGTGCTGTCGCGCAGAGAGTTCCATCGCGTCGAACGTCGTGTCTACGCACTCTTCCCGTTCTGGAAACCGCCGATAGTTCTCCGGCGCCGGATTAGGGAACTTGAAGACCAGGTCCTATACGCTGGATCCTGGATCGAGGGGCGCGTGTTCGCAGTCGACGATATTGCGCTGCTCTGCCACTACTTCTTCCACTTCCAGCGCAGGTTGCAGAGGAGGGTTGTCAGTGATATGAGGTGGAGCAGTTTTCTGGGGAAGAGTGAAAGTGCCAAGGTGTATCAAAATAATACCAGGATCACGTCCACGTTTGAGCAGGCGTTGCTCGACATTGCGGAACAGAATCAGGAAGGAGTTCTTGTGGCGATGGGTGACGAGAACACGCTGAGATTGATTGATGAAACGTGTCTGCTAATGAAGGAATATGTCGATGTGTACGGAGGTGGGAAGACGGAGAATTTAACGTTCAAGAAGGGTGTTCATGGGGGGTCAGGTAGGGGCCCAGTTGATGAGTATAATCTGTTGTGCGATATTCTGGGGCAGTTGCGGCAGCAGGCAATAGACGAAGGGATTGGAGAAGTCCCAGGCCCAACGAAGAAGTTTTTGGCCAAAGATATCATGTTCTGGAACAACGCCTGGGAAGACGATGCATTTGCAGGCGGTAAGAAGCCGGGATGGAAAGAGTGGTTATTGAAGAGAGGGTTGATGTACGATCAGGAATGGGGTGTGGTAGAGAAGGATGATGAAAAAGGAGAATGGATTGTTGCAGATGTGAACGATGACTGAGAATTGGTCGTACTATGAATAGGAACAGTAGAACCTTCCACTTGGAATGTTTTGGCATTTGGGATTAAGTGATCCGGAGATATCCTTCTACGTAATATAGATCTGTAGCAACACCTAAGTCTTGTCGCAAATTGCAGTACAAGTGGATACCATGTACCCACCTTCTGGAAGACTATCCATATCGGCCTGAGATTGAAGCCTCGGCTACATTTAGTGTGAGCGAAATAGATATTCGATCCCCGTCCTCGATGACACCTCATCATTGGTTCACTTTCAGGTCGCTAATGGATAGTAAGGATCTTTGAGGCTTGGAACGAAAGCTCCAGGCTAAGTATACAATTAAATGTAGCCGGGGCCTTTAGAATGATAGGAATATACACTCTAGCCATGTATGGACCGATGCCGTGGTCGTGGTTGCTGGACTTATCCAAATCCACCTAGGGTAGATTTCTTTTGGTGGTGTATAATAAAATATGTAATAAACATACGTAAAATGCTCCCGAACTAGCTATCTTATTCTAGGCCACATTCAGTAAGTCTTTTAATTACATAATGTCCAAATCTGGCCTTGGGTGTAGAGTGCTGTAGCACGTGATGGAGCAATTATGTTCAAGACTGTACTATGTGCAATAACGATTGCGCGTAGTTTTTAAATACAAAATGTAATTGATCTAATATTCCCAATAACAGAGATATATTTCAAACCGAATTAACAATTACAGAAGTTGTAAATGAGCTATAAGCTAAATGTAGCCACATCTCGATTGATGATGCCCCATCCAATAACTAGAATTTCGCTGCCTAGAAATATCATTGCTACTAAAAAGAAACTCTCTATTTTCCTTCTTCTTCGAAAATAATAAACATCGTAAAGAAAATACAAGTTTTTAATGGATCCTACACACAAAATACCAATCCTCATTATTGGGGGCGGCATTGTAGGTCTCTCGGCCGCTCTCTGTTTCCCATCATGACATCTCTTCTCTGGCCATAGAATGCCATTCCGGAACCCCAATACATCCGCGTACACGGAGCGTTAATGCACGAACGATGGAAATCTTCCGTCATTTGGGGATCGAAGGCCGCGTGCGCAAAGCTGGCACTTCATTATCGCCTAGTTTTGGTATGTACTTAGGATCATCGCTCAAGGAAGTTATTGAGACAAAATCAAGGAAAATGACGGGAGGTGGAAGGATGCTGATGAAAGAATTGATCGAGTCCATAAGTCCGGTGAATGGCACCTTCGTAACGCAGGATATGGTCTAACCTGTCTTGGTAGATGCTGTGAGGGAATGAAGGGAGCGAAGTAAGGTTCTATACGGAATGTTTCGATGTTGAACAGGACGGTGAAGGCGTTACGGCAACCTTGAAGGACCAAAAGGCTGGAACCACGTCGACAATTCGCGCACTATACCTCATTCCCGCGGATGGAGCAAACAGCACCATCCGTAGTCAACTAAATATTGAAATAGCTGGCTGAGGTGCATTAGGACATCTTCTAAATATTCTCTTTGACGTGAATTTTTCCTATGCACTACCGACCACCCTGAAGTATACGGGCTGTTCATGGCAATCAATAACGATCGCTGGGTCTTCCATCTCTCATATGATCCATCCAACGGCGAGAAGCCCTCGGACTTCCCGCCCGAAAGATGCAGGGAATTGCTGCGCATCGCAATCGATATTCCAGAAATAGAAATGGACATTAAAAGCATACTGCCATGGGAGCCTACTGCGGGGATAGCTGAACGTTTACAACATGGGCATATTTACTCGCCGAAGACGCAGCGCATCAGATGCCTCCATGGGAGGGCCAAGGCAGCAATTCGGGGATTGCCGACGCGCATAACCTTGCCTGGAAACTCGCTGCGGTTCTAAAGGGTCATACAGGTCAGGCATTGCTGGAGGCGTACGATGTAGAGCGTATTCCCGTAGGCCGGGAAACCGCTAAAGATTCCGCTGTTGGAACTAATGAACGGGGCATTATTTCCGTGAAGAATACCTTTGATATCTGGACATGGCTATGGCTATGCTAGTAATGCAATCTGCGAAGAAGATACTTCACTTCTTGGTGGGTTGACTTGGAGGTCTTGGACCCTACCCAACTTACTTGTTTCAATTGACGGAAGGCCTGGGAGGAGAGCGCCGCATGTTTGGGTCGAGATTGATGAAAAGTGTATCTCCAACCTTGATCTTTTCGGCAAGCACTTCGTATTGTTGGCGGGAGCTAATGGCGCATCATGGCTTGTGGCGGCACGAGAACTCTCTACTACACTAAAGATTGAAATCGCAGCTCACTGCATAGGACCGGACTCTGATCTGATTGTGCCTAAAGGTATATTCGAATCTGCCGCTGGGATCTCTTCTCAAGGGACGATTCTCGCACCTCCAGACGATTTTTTTGCATGGCGTATGAGAAGAAGGCCTCACGATATCCGGGCCGGCCTTGGGCAAGCAATGAGGCAAATTCTAGCATTAAATGGTTCCTAATGTTCTGTTGAGTAGTATAATGTTGAAACCCTCACATATATATTAAGTATATTCAAATCCATTGCGCAAACTCATAGGGACCTTACACCCACGATCAACCATGAAGCCTGGAATATCGTGGACAATAATAAATTCATCTGCAGGTAATGTAATATGAATACGAAGAACTGGTGCATAAGGCCAGTGTAATAATATACGTTGGCTTTTTATTTGGTGTGTGTGTGTTGG
The DNA here is from genome assembly GCA_010094045.1 of Lojkania enalia. NCBI lineage: Eukaryota > Fungi > Ascomycota > Dothideomycetes > Pleosporales > Lojkania > Lojkania enalia. Next base: position 198,120 of record ML986620.1, read on the forward strand.
GGGGAGGGGGAGGGGGAGGGGGAAGGAGTACTATTAGTCCTTTATCTAGTGCGGTCTAGATGTTAATTAAGGCCTCCGAGGAATAAAAGATAATACGATGTTCAGAGCAAGTCGGAAGATAGAGTTTGGCCTAGTCTTGAGTGCGTGGCACGGAGAGGCATGTGCTTTCCTGCACTATTTCTTCTTAAAAAAACTCAGTAACCTCTCTTTCTTGTTCTTGATGCCGTCGTCGGCTTCTTGAGTTCCGACGGCATCGCCCAACACATACGCTTGGCTCGTAATTCCCCTTCTTCTCCTCTCATTCATTTCCGTATTGCTGACCCTCGGCCACCATCTCTCGCCATAAAGTGCTTTCGCCTCTTTCTCAGTTCTATACCGCAGAATATCATAGTCGCTATTTTCGGTCATCTTCGCGTCCCTTTCTCTTGTTGTTGCTCCTATATCGCCGACCATTTGGACTTTGACGTCCCGCTTCTCGAGCGCCTGTCGCCGAGCTTCATCCCGAAACTCAAAATTTGCCATATATATAGTGATTCTTTGTGGGTCTACTTCTCTAGAAAGTAGATAGTCCAGGGCCATGGCATCCACTCCATCAACAGGACCTATGACAAAGTCATGGCCTGCGTGTATTGCAGCGTCAATTCGTGAGATATAATATTGAGCAAAATATTCAAGGGAAGGGTCGAGAGGACCGGATATAAAGGCAGTAAGCGTCGAAGTACTTGTTGATACGACCATGATGTAGTGAGATGATGCAAAACTGAATGACTGAATTTTATGTTCACTTGTGGCTTTGCTATGAATGGTGGGTCGTGGCCTGTGGCGAAGCTCACGAGCGGCAGGCTTTGGAAGTGGCTGTGCATTTCCCTAGTAGTAATCAATTAATACGGCACAGTTTTTTATTTTTATTGCTAGTCTTATTTTTATTTTATTTTTCCATTAAACAAATGCTAGGACACTGAATTTTGGTTGTAAAATTCTTAATTATCAACCGATTGTCCTCCTAATATAGGGTTCATAGGATAAAGCGTTAAGAGGTTCGAACCCTAGTGTTACGTCGTATCGAAGGCCCTCTTAGAGCCGAGTGCGGTGATGACTAAGAGCAATCACGTGCCTCATAGGCTTGTACTCCGTAGGCTTTTGAGGGGTTAAGAGTGAGGAACGACGTTAGGCTAGAATGTGCGATGAATATTCAAATTGATTACAAAGAGCTAAGTAGGTAGGAGTCGCAATGTCATTAAATACACTTTGGTTCTCCTAACAATCTGGTCGCATAGTGTACTGAGCTACCAAGATAATCACGTGACTCGCGTATTGAGATTATACTCCGCCTCTGGTCCCAAGTCTGCTTTCTCTCTCTCCGGATGCATCTATAACATCTAGGGTGAGAGTATGGGGAGACCTCTAGCTGGAATGTCACCTAGTCATAATGGAATGTGGGACTGCAAGAACTAGAATGGTAATTGGCTGGATAACGAAGCTTGGCACAATATATGCACGTGATCGTGACAGTAATGGCTGCTTTGGCAGTCTCGAGTTCCCTACGGGAAACCCTGGCCCTGGATCGGCTAACCTAAAGATCACGTGAGCACATGGACATATCTTAAGAATCTCTCCTTAAAGATTCGTCTCAGAATATTATCATGTACCCTTTTGGCTCTTTAAGCTTCCTATCTATTGTCAGAAGCACGGCTCTACACCACTGCGCTACTGCAACCAAAAGGTACGAATAATCAATATCGCCGATCATTAGGTGTAGAATAGTATATATACCCTTACATCTATGACATTTTATAGTTAGAAAGTCCTAATTTTTTTAGCAATAGAACAAGTAGGATAGAACGAAGAATTTGATTGTTGTACTAGTGTAGGATAATAGAATAGATGTAAGGGTATATATACTATTCTACATCTAATGATCGGCGATATTGATTATTCGTACCTTTTGGTTGCAGTAGCGCAGTGGTGTAGAGCCGTGTGTTACGAGAGGCTACGAGCAGGGACGACAAAGCTCATCTAACGCTTGATATTGTATGCTACGTACAGATCTCAGGTGTCGTACAAGAGGATAGCTAAGGAGCAAGCTATACGCGAGGCAAGCAGGAAGATAAGGGGGAAGAAGAAGGCACGTGCGCGGAAGCGAGCGCGCTACGTGCAGGTGTCAGGGGGAACGCGAGGATTCCGTGACACCGTGCTTCTAACAATAAATAGGATACTAGGGCTTAGCTCTAGAAAGTGTCTATATAAGTTAATAAATTTTTTTACATAGGATAAATTTTTTTATAGTTATTTATTATTATTAATTTTGTTATTAAGATTAATTACCTACTTAAGGACTACTTATTACTAAAACTTCGATCCGCACTCCAACATCTAGGCTTGAAGTAGGTGCGGTTCCGAGAGAAGTAACAAGGAGGCCCATATCGGATAAAGGCCGCGTTACTTGTAATGAAGTATAGCATCCACCCTCTAGTATCGATAAACGTAAAGCGTATAATATATACTATGTTATTTACAATTTTACAAGAAGCGAGCGAAAGAATTGACCTAGCCCGGTACTAATAGAGAGTATAAGGCCATGTCATTTGAATATTCTAGCTTAAGCAGCAGAAAAGCCGTTTAAATTCGTCCATCCTTTTAGTATTTTTGTAGTTTTGATTGTAATGAACTGTATAACCATTATATTGGGCCTTGTTTTGTTCCGAAGACTACGCTAATCTATAGCGGAAGTAGGAAAGCTTCGCCTACCTTGTCACTTCCAAGTGTAGGTTGCGATAGCAAATTTTTTTCCAAACTATACTTAAGCGCTGTTGTTCCTGCGTTGTTTTAAGAATAACTATTTCAAAGAACATCTAGCCTATGATGCGATTGTATAGTTCCATAGAGATGCCTACTTAAGCGATAAAGGACAGGCATTTCTCAATAGGTTCTAAAGATTCCGAAAAACTCCAAAGAGCTCCAAGGTCAGGAGATCAATCCACACTGCAAGGCGCAGTCATTGCAGCCGGTGGGTGATAGGCGCAAGCCACACATCTATGCATTAGGTTTGCAGCCTCCTTGCCAGTGCATTGGCTGTGCATACAAAAGCTTTGACAATAATCGACAACATTGCTCATTTGTCGTACGATGCTGGGAATAGATAATGGTGCATTCGTTATCTTTGGGGGGGATTGAATGTTGTTGAGTTGCTGTGCCGCACCCCTGCAGCATCAATGTCTCAGAGTTGTTGGCGCCTAGCACGTCGTCATCATGGACTGGACGAATTCAAAAGAATACCCTGGTAGATAGAATGATCCGTTGTCTAAAAACCTATAGATTAAGAACTTCATAGTTTCCAATACGAGCAAAAGCAAAGTCTCTGGTCGCAGATTCTGAAGGTGTTAAGTTCCCAAAGTAGTTGCAATATTCTGTGAATATCCATGCACTTTGTGGTGTATATGCGGTTACCCCTAGGTAGATGGTGGATTAAAGGAATTTGGATGAGTGGATTTCATAGTGTTCATTGCGCTTCAAGCCCGAGCAATGAAGAGGCATTAGTTGGTCCGAAAGCCCTTTAGGCCGTATCTTCATTGTAGCATGTGATAACTTGCATGAACTAACACCTCTCAGCCACAACAAACCCTGCACATGCTTGTTTTACTATTCTTGCCCCTCGATAGACATTTAGCCTATCAATGCACACCACTAGGCGGCAAACCTACTATTTAATGGCGAAAGTTGAAGGCCTTTTAAAGTAGTAACTTTCTACGTGTGTTTGGATTTCAAATTTAAAGTTGCTATTATTGAGCTACGCCTAAGGGACTCGCTCGTTATGTCTCTTCTGGATATAGATCGGCCTGCCGCTCTTGTGCGGGGTTGCATCACGAACAAAATAAAGGGTCGGGACATTATCGAGGCCCTTGGCCTAAAGAATTTAAACCCAAAACAAGCGGCGCCAAAGTTCGACAGCCCTGATGCTTCTGAATTGTACAGAGATATTGGCTCTGCAGTCGTGAAATTGACGGATTTCGAGACAAGATCTCCCGCCCAGCTTCAAGATGATCTTGTGAAGCCAGACGTACTTCATGAGCCTGTCAACGAAATAAGCAATAAATTTGGGGAGAAGATATGGGGAAGGCTGAAGCGGACTCATTTGATCGGGTCTGACCCCAAAAGCTTTTATCGAAAAAGTCTCTATTGGGATCTGGAAGAGGACCAGAAAATGTATGCCATGTTCTTTTGTATGAACTTTGCGGGGAAACTAACAGTTAAAAGAATCAAACTATATCTACGGTGCTGGATCGTCAAACGGGCAGCTCGACGTATCGGTGACGAGCAGCGCAAACTTAAAGAGGGGCAGAGGAGCCATAGTAGCGCCTTCGTGGATAGATCGGGTACAAAGAAGATCATATCGACTGACAAAAGGATAAATATCTCCGATGACTCTTCAGACGAGAGTTCTTCAGATGGAGCATTAAAGGTCATATTTCCCCCAACACTAAGAGGAAAAGCTATAGCTGGATCATTGCGGTCTCCATCGGGAGGCATACACCTTGCAGCGCCAGTGCGAAGTAGCCTTGGTCAGGCACCAACCACACAAGCTGAAACAACCGAACGACAGCCATGTATCGAGAATGCTAGTGAAGCAAACGAAGCGGAAAGCCTTCACACCAATCGACCTGCATTAGAAGTCAGTAATAATTTCGCGAGACCGGATACTCCTTCAACAGCGAAGAGAAAGAGGGCGGAGAATGAAGATAGATCAGGGCGCGGGAAGCTTCCAAAAGTGAATCTGGGGCGCACAACGATGTCTGAATTGCTTAAAGAGGCGCAAAGGGATGAAGATCCTTACCGGATCCCACGATCACCGTCTACTGTATTCGGCGCAGAACCTCTCCCCCCTCGATTTGGTCGAAGGCGAAATACTAGAGCCGACACTCAGGAGAGCGATCCATCGTACAGGCCTTCTACAAGCGGGAGTGTGGAAAGTGATCAACCAGATGTTGACCATCGAATCACCGAAACAATAGGTATTCACCTATATTTTAATTTATTAGTGAATAAAGCTCACGTATCTCTGTAGAATCCATCCTTAGTTGCTCGCGGCCAATAGATAATTCCATAAAATCTGTCCAAAATTTGCCTACGATAAGACCGACAGCCACCCGGCGGCCTAGTCCTCGAGATTCTGTCATTCCTCTAGATATACGGGACGAGGACACTAACGTTACTGTTGATCTCACAACACCACAGCCTGAACATGAATCTGTTCAAGTTCGGCCCATTACCGTAGTACTGAGGAAATCATTTCCTCCAGAACTCGAAGCGGGGGAAGAAGGTGTGATACGAATGGAATTATTTAAACTGCTGCTCTCACGGCTCAACAACTTGCACCAATTTGCCCATGCTGGGCATCATGCCTCTGAAGAACGCCTCGATCTCCTTCTAGATTACTTTTGGAAGAATGATCGCGCTCAGATCCAAGCTAAATATTGTAACGATTTCGGCAGGCTTGAGGGTGCCTTTGAGAGTTGGATGCAGATGAGGACAAGGTTGAATGCTTTTCAAGCTGCCACAAAATACTTTGGCCATCCCGGTCAAGAGTGGAGAGAACATCTAAGAACGATAGCGGAGAATAGTAAAAGGGCAGAATTGTGTATTGCTCATGTAGACCTTCATTCTTCTAGAGGTGCAGGACCGGGAAATTGCTCATTCGATGATGACCTAAGGACCATCTTCGATGAGCTGACAAAATACCCTGGCTGTAATGGAGCCGAGGAATTTGGAGGGATTAAGGAGTATAACGAGAAATTGCTGGCATGGTTTCGGTAGCCACTAGACTCAAGTTTATTATAACTTAAAAGCGCTCTAACTTGAACAAGTTCTCCTTGCCTAGTGCACTTAAGGCAATAAAGTTAAGGGATATGGAACAAGGATGTGTATATTAGAACATAAGTCATACGCCCGTATGTAATTGGACGAAACACGAAAAAAAAGCAATAAAAAATTGGTGGTTAAGATATCTAATTGCGTTCTAGTGTTGGCTTGTTGCCTGGCCGCGGGAGGGCTATGGGTTCCGATTGGCCATATTGTGTTAGCAGCGCATGGCGTTTGATATCTCCAAGAGGTGGCAGTGCCATTCGTTGGGAGACTAATGCAGTGTCTGTGCTGCAACTATGGCGCTTAGAATACGATAAATCCCTGCACCACGACAAACGCACAACTGAGGCTAGAACAGGGCTTTTACTTCTCCAAAGGGCTTCGTCAAACGATTATGCTGTTATGAAGCAATGGAGTCGTTTCCTGTCTCTAAGTTCGTTTAGAAGACGATCTCCGCGCCTGTCAATTTCTGAAGCATTATGCTTAGAAGCTCAATTAGTGCTGTTTACACTAACGTAATCCACCACCGAGCGGTCAAAACCACCGAGCGGTCAGTGACCCACCAAAATCTCCACCACCCTATTAATTTTCGTGATATCTCCACAACCACGCGATAGAATGCGCTCATCTGAAGCCGATATAACTATGGCAAATGAAGCTTTCAAACAAGGTCAATTTGAGT